>VXBT01005582.1:249301-373898 GCA_013400235.1 Oriolus oriolus
GTTGGTTCGAGCGCGGCCCTGCCGCCATGGCGGACCCCGGGCCGGGCCTCAGCCGCGGCCGCTCCGCCCAGGGGCTGCAGCGGCGCTGCTCGCGGGGGCCGGCGGGGGTGAGACGGGGCCGGGACGGGCGGCCTGCGGGGAGGAGGAGGAGGCGCAGAAAAGCCATTTCTCCTCGCCGCGTCTCTGAAGTGTTTCGAGGAGACGAAGGGTGGGGGGGGTCTGCCCGCTCCCTCGGGGTTCATTGTGAGCGCAGTGCTGTTGCGTACCCGGGCAGTGCGAGACAAAAGTGGGGTTTAAACAGACTTGCGGAGGTTACGTGTTCTTGCTACTCCTATCCCTGTCCCTGTGCTCCGATTGCCTTAGAGTAGAAGTGCTGAAGAGTCATCCTTGTCTGAGCAGGAAATTTCCCTAGAAATTGCAGTTCCAGATTCTATGCGGTACCAAGACACAGCTTAGCATGTAGGTTTTGCATAAAACCTGGTGTCTGCCAGTTGAGTGAAAATATATGTGAATCCTCTTAGGAGTATACTAAGCTTTTATGAAATATATATAATAGGATAGCTCATTTCTTTCTTGTCTTGTTTTGCCATAGTAATTGACAGCCTTACTTAGAATGCATTAGGTGTGTTTGTGATTTTTTTGGCAAAACTTAGTAATTAGCTCTGTCGTCAGAGAGCAGGAAGCTGTTCCGTATCTCGTCAATCAGGAATCAAACCCATTGTCCGTTAGAGACTGCTGCAATGACCAGACAGTTAATTATGATGGGTATCATTCCTTTGCCGAGGTACAGCAATGTTATTTTACACCAGAGAAGGTCAGGTTCTTTGCACCCATATGAATGAAGGAACTGTATTGTGGTTCCTCTCCTATTACTTGTGCTGACAAGTATTTATGGGTCTGCACAGTGGATTGGAAAACTGATCTGCCTTTGCAGATCAGCAAAGAACCCTTCCCTATGCTGGTGTTTCAAAAGCCTTTGATACTTAGTAGAAGGAGTATTTCCTGGCCAGGCACCTTTATTTTGCCTGAATTGTTTTTCTTTCAGTGAAACTCATTTTTGCAGTTGTTTTCATGCATCTGTATTCCCTGGGTCTAATGCTTCCAGTGTGTCCAGGGGATAACAGACCTTAAGTGTTCAAAATCATTCTGGAAGGGAAGTCATATGGTGGAAAAATGCCCATGAGCAACCAAAGATTGGGAGAGATTGAAAGTGGGTTTGAGTTAGATACATGGTTGGATTGGGATACTGAGTTGGTCCTGGGAGTCATCAAATGAATACAAAACTCAGCCTTTTTTCTCTTAGGCCATTTAGGATCTTTTTCTCTTGCCATTTTAGGATCAGGAACTGTCCCAAATGTGATGTGAAGATCTGAGTTTTTAGCAGCTAAAATCAGCCTGTATGTGCCTTTAGTTCCTGCAGAAGGATTTGCAGCTTGAATAGCATTTGATGTTGTTCTAGATTCTATGGGTAATTTTTCTCCAGGAATATTCTGCTTTGAATTACAGAACTGTTCTTTAAGGAAAAGAAATTTTTAAAACTTATTTTTAGAAGACTGTTGCTGAGACTTTAATGCTTGCAAGGAAGAAAATGTTACATGTGTTTGTGTGCTTTGTCATTTCATTAAAAAATGGTCATTCAAGTGCAGGAAAATACAGCAGTTGATCACTTGATTTAAAGCATAGCAGAGAGATGCAGTGAAACAAGTAAGATCGTGAGAGCTGCCTTGAGTCTGATATTTTGTAATGTACATTTAATTGATTTTGCTTGTAGCCTAAAATTTCTGTCATTCACTTTTTTAGTATGCACTTATAAATTACTAAGAAAAAGTAGAGCAGGAAACTTTTGGTGTAAAAAGCCTAGATAGGAAGGTAGATGGCACTGTTTCCATGGTCACCTAATTCTACTTTCATGCCTTTATTTTATGTTACTGTCTTCATACTGCTTTATAGTTTCTCAAATATTCTTACATATAATACTGTGAGCATTTCCTTATTAGACTGTAGGGAATATATTTGCCTCTTTGTATTAATATGAGGACCATTTATGTATTTAAAAAAAACCACTTCCCTTTTCAAGCCAGTAGTTTGTAGTAAGAATTCTGTCACAAGGTTGTAACTGTTAAACCAGTAAGTTGTAACATACTTTCTCCCTGGAAATTCTGACTAGAGTGCAGTGGTTTTGTGCTTTCTTGTAGGATTGCCTCTCAGGAGCATTGCAAACCAAATATAAAAGCAGAAGCTCCCTAGTTTACAAAGGTAATACCAAGCAATGGTGCTTTGATATCTTTTACAGGGAAAATATGTACTAAAGCTGTACTATTCCTAAATTTATTTAAAATAGTTTTGTACTTTCTCATTTTAAATAGATAGGTAATCTTGATCAAGGGTTGTGATACCTGGGAGCCAGCCTGGGAATGTTAACAAGTAAAGAGCACAGAGGACGTTTTGGAACAATGGTTCACAGCCTGCTTGTGTTTAAGTCCTGCTTGAATTAGTTGGTAGCAGTCCACCTCATAATGCATGTATTTGGCTTTGATTTAAAGATACATAAATGTTTAATATTTAGGATGTATTTGGGCTCTTTCAGAAACTGATGCATGGGGACAGCAGGCTAAAACAATGTATTTATCAGACTTCAGTTACAGAAAAAATTCTATATGCAGACAAGCCCTAAAATTTCAGAAAGACAAATCTGGTGTGAAAGCTAAATAGTTCTTGCTGTGGTTTAAGATGTTATAATTAATTTCATAATTCATCAGGCTGCATCAGCGGTGGTTTCGGTTCTTAAACCTACATGACTACGTGGCAAGCACTTCTGTTACGACCTTGTTGATTTCTTAATGTCAGCTTCTCAAAAGTAAAATAAAATTGCTGCAATTTTATGTATTTCAGGTGACACTGATAGCTCACTGAAAAATGCAGCTATTTCTTTATCAAGTTGTTCTTTAGAGTCAGAATTTACTGAAACTGGAAGAGAGAGCAGCATCAGATCTGGTGATTTCCGAAAAAGTTTGAAAAACTGGGATTGGTAGGAGGTGTTTTAAGTTCTCCTTTATTATTTATTTTCTCTCGTAATCCAGATAAACCGTGAATAAACAATGTATTTGGACTGTGCAAAAGTTGTTTTAAGTTTCTTGATTTCTTGTTAAGTAAAGAAGTGTGTGTGGCCAACTTATGAGATAATGAGGATGCTGATTTTAATGAGGAATATTGTTTCCCTTTCTAATCTAATCTGTGTATGTTGGAATTGCTAAGGGGATGCAGGACTGACATCAACTGAACTAGATGATTAAGAAAATGAACTAGGAGAAAAGCAAATAGCCCAGACTGATAAACAGATTTATGTTTATTTAGAGATAATTCAATTCCAAAAGCCAAGAAATCTCTTTTAAGGGCTATTTTATACCAAACAGGAAAAAATAATTTAAAAAGAGGAGTTGTATTTCTAGTTCTCCAGGAATTTGGTGGTTTGTGGTGAGAGAAGAGCATTGATTTTACGTGTTGCTTGCATGTGCTTACAGCATGAAAAGCCCAGTTATTGTAACAACTTTCCAGTCAGCAACATGTAATTGCTGTGGTTGAGGTTTGTGAGTAATAATGCCTTTCATCCAAATGATTTAACTCTGCCATTTGTTATCAGTAAAATATCAAAGTCTTACATTATGCAAAGTTTGCCTTTTTATACAAACTTCTTTTAGTGATCTGTTATATATCATGTTAGAAAGGAATAATTTAAAGTTACTGCTCTGTTGTGCTTTTAGTTTTGAGGATGAACAAGATCCTTTTTGTGATTCAAGTGGTCTAGAAGTAGAAGAAAAGGGCACTATTTGCTCTGAAACTGATGCAATCCAAAATACAGCTCTATACACAGGAACAGGTAATAAATATTTAATTTTATACATTCTTACAACTCCCTTTGACATATAACATGTAACTTTAGAAACTTTCTAGTAAATGTGTTTCTGTTCAATTCAGAAATACACTAATCACCTAAAATGTATTTTAATGTGGGGATTTCACCTTTCACATAAGTATGAGTACTTTCTTTGGAATTATTTTAGGATGTTCAGTCATACTTGAAGCAATACTAATGTTATTTTCTCACATGGCATCCGGTAGTTTCTTAAGTCTTGTTCTGTTTACTTGGGTGTCACCCTAAGGTCTAATCAGCAGCAAATCACTTGCCTGAAGCCCTTACAAAAATAATACAAGATTTTGGTGACATGATTCAGTCTGTGCATAGATTCCGTACAGATATCTCTGGGATTTCTATATTGCAGTGGAGGGCATAGTTTTACTGATAAAACTGTTGACTCTTGGTCAGTTTGAATAAATAATGGAGTAAGAACTTTGATCAAATCTTTGTAATTCTTTAGATGACTTTCACATTTTGATATGTCTTGCTCTATACTTGTAACTCTGTATTCCTAGAACACATTTTTGCTGGTTTTGTACAGCAGTCATATCAATATTTAGCTAGGACTGGTTTTTTAATGTAAAATGCATTTTTTTCCATGTCCACAGGCCACACTTTACCAACTCATTTGGCTGCAAATACTCAAGAAAATAGGGACCAAATTATTAACAGTAGTTTGTTTAAGAAAATTGTACGTGGAACTGGTGCTCAGGCATGCAATAGGCAAGGTTTAATACCACCTCACATCAGTCAAATTTATGATGAATTATTTGTCATACATCAGAAGCTCCAGGTAGGAAATGAAATTACCTTAAAATTTTTGTTGAATAATGCAATGAAGATTCTCACTTTTGAGTAAGAAATGTGAACTTACTTATATATTAAAACTATTACTTATTACTGTTACTTTATGCTAATCATGTTTACTTATGTACTAAATCTCTGTCTTCATCTGCCTCTTCCCCTAGAGTAATTCAGTGATTCGGTAATGATGCTTTGACGTGAATTGTGGGTAGTTGGGTAGGTGGGCAGATTCAGCTTGAGGGAGTTTGAACACAGTGTTTCTACATCCAAGACTGTCTTGTGACACACTGTGGGCGTAGAGGGAATCATCCACAACCATTGCTTCTCTTGAGAACATCTGAAACTGTTCTTCTGACTCTAGGCATTCCAAAGCACTTGCCTTTGTGGCCTCCTCCAAAATCCTTCATCCCACCAGTTCATCTCCAGCAGGTTTAGGCTGCTAAAAGAAGAACCTCCTGTACGGTTTTACTCTATAATAGTTCGTAAGCTCCTGCTGGATTCCCTGCCATGACTGTCTTTTGCAACATATGAGATAAAAATAATTTTGTATCTCTTTTTTCTTCACCACTTTTTCAGAGATGCTTCTCACTAGTCGAAGAAACAGTATCATTATTCTAGTGTTCAGCATACACAGTCACACTAGACTCTGTTCTCTCCTACAGTTAATACCATTATGCAAATATTTTGGAAGCAAAAGCCGAAGTTTAACTTTCTAGATCAACAATGTGGAGTTGAATTTTATATTTTGCGAGGCTGAGCCATTCCAATGCATGTGGATGTTTTTTGGGTTAATGTGGGAGGAAACTGAACAGAGGTGGCCATCAGGATACTTTCTATTAGTAAGCTCTTGTGTAACTATAATTTCACAAAGAGCTAAGCATATCTCTGGGACAAAATTTTAAAGTCAGCATGATTTGGGAAAACTTCACATGGGTTTTTAAAGTAGTTTAACTTTTTTTTTCTTGATACAGAGAGAAAGTTCAGCTCAGCAGGAGTATGCTCTGCAACTGCAGAAACGAGAGCGCTGTCTAACAGAACAAGAAGCATTGCTTTTTAAACATGAAGCAGCTTTGGCTAAAATAAGAGCTATTGAGGAAGAAGTTCACACAAAATTTGGAGTTATAAAAGAGGTAAAATAATATATTTAATGATAGATATTGCTCTATATGCCCTTTAACTCATTTGTAGTTGTCTTAAGCCATCACATGTTTTCTGGAAATCCTGCTTATTTCTTTGAAGTGCTTGAAATTCCCAAAGGAAAGATTTAAATAAAAGGTACTGAACAATATTGCTAGAGTTTTTGTATGACTTCTGTTTCAGAATGGTGCATTTAATTGTCTGATGTGTGTGCGTTTTATAGTTACAAGCTAGAAAAAGGAGGTAACTTGTTTGTAAAATAGTGAAAGCTATGTGACCAATATTAGAGAAAAAAAAAGTGGTCTATCTGTAATTGTGTCTAAGTTAAATTAATATCTTTGCATTAGCTGCAGTTGCAGTGGATTTCCTTGGGAATGCTTTAAGACACATTGAGATCTTACGACATAACTCCTATTGCAGAGATCACTAGAAAACAAAGACTCAAAAAGTCCAGAGGAAGGCCAACCTAACTTTGGGCGTGTGGGAAGGAAGAGTAGGTGAATGAGTAAAGAAGAGCTAATTCATGGAAGGGGAGAAATGAAAGCTGGAATATTTTCAGTAAAATAAAACCTTACTATTTTATCAAATCTGAGGTACTTAAATCTAAGGGCCAGAGAAGATTAACTATAAAACAAATTTCAGGGGTAAGAGATGAATGGCATTGGATATGCAGGTTGTATTTAACAATTAATATGCTTGTATTGCAAACCAGAGCCCCAGTCTCTACAAGGCATAGGATTAATTTCTCACTCTGCATGATACAGAATAAGCAAAGCCAAAAACATGAGTTGAAACCACAAAACATAGTCACAATTTTTTGTAAATATTTGGAAGAGTGACCTGTAAGTAAAAGCTTTGTCACTGATTTTAGTTCACAAGTGCATCCCACATCTGAATTGTTTGAGAAATACACATCTATATAGTTGGTCTGGGTAGAATAGGGCAGCAGTAGGAGCTATAGGCTGTGCATGTTGCTCTCAGTTTCTGTGCAGAGCCTTCTTAATAGGCAGTACGGATCTTATTTTTCTCACTGCTGACTGAATGTGCTGATTTGGACATGAAGAACTTAATGTTTGAAAGTTTGTTTGATTCTTTTAACACTTAAATGGAAATAACTGTTTCTAGAATGGTCTCTTTTAAATCATGTTTTTAAATGTGATATTTCTGTAGCAACATGAGGCAGAAGTTAAGCAGCTGACTGAAGCCTTGAGAGAAATAACTAAAGAAAATAGGAGGCTGAAGTCATCATTTGACAGCTTGAAGGAAGTGAATGATTCTTTAAGAAAAGAGGTAAAATTAATTATTTCCTGTTATAAATAATTCTACAGGTTTCAGTCAATAATTTTAAATATTTGAGCAGCTTTAGTTTGCAAAATTGCTGACCTTTTGTTTCTCTAAGGAAAGAATTGTATGAATGACTGAAAGTGCTTTTCTCAGCTGTTTCTAGTACTTGAAATTTAGCCTTTCTGATCTTTCACAGTGTAAAAAAGAAGTTGGATTTATTCCACTGACTCACTAGCAACAGCTAATTGTTAGGGAGGGAAAATCTATTGAGAATGGATGGAGAGAAAGTATTTTATGACAAAATCAAATCCACCCTGTGCAGATTTGCTGTGCCAAATTGCTGTGCTGATTCTATTAAATAAAAAGTAGAATGTTTATTTCTAACTTCATGTTTGATCAGTAGTTTCAGTTGTTTTTGCAAATGTTAATGAAGGCAGTATTTTCTCAGTTTGTAAACTAGAACGGTGTTTCATAGTAATGCTTAGAATAGGAATTTGTCTCACTTCACTGTTAATCCTGACCTAAAATGGTGATACACAAGTTGTTATCTAAATTATTTGAGCATTGTTTATTCATTGAACTAATTAACATTCTGATAATCTGAGTACAATAAAAATGTACAGCAGAGCCTTATTCTTTCCCTTACAGAAGCTCAGACCTAACTCCTAGGATGTTGATGGTTCTGATGCAACCCTTGTTATTTCCTCTCACTAAAATCTTTGCATTTCTGTACAAGCTGAGGGCTTCTGTGATGATCATGCTGTTTATTGTTGTATGGATAGAGCATTTTTCATTTATGTAAATGGAAGTTAGAGTTTTCCTGATCTTTTCTCATGGAACAAACTGGGTTTTTTAGAGTGGTAAGTAACCACCTTCCCCATTAACAGGACTGTTACAACATTCTTGAATTTGTGCTCATTTTTATGTCACTTCTTCATGAAAAGTAATCAAATGTGAAGTGCCTGTATATCTAGAGTGTCACTGTAGTGCTTATTCTTCCCCTGCACTCTGAAAGGCTGGACTGCAGGTCAACAAGAACATACTGCTGCTGTCTTATTTATCCTGGAACAGGTTGCCCACAGAGGTGATAAGAATCTCACACCTTGGAACTGTTCAAAAGCTGTCTGGACATAGCAGCCAGTTCCTCGTGGCCCAACTTGAGCTGGGGGGTTGGACCAGATGTCTTCCAGAGGTGCTCTCGAATTTCAACCAGTCTATGATCCTGTCATTTGTTGAGGGAGGTGGATGATGATTTTATTTCTATCACTTTACATGCTAGTAAGAAAAAACTTGAACTTAAATAATTTAGCTGCTCAACAACATCAAGTTATTTCAGTGTGATAATTAAGTCAAAAACTGAGTTTTGAATTTACAGGTAGTTTAATATTTTCTGCTTCTTTCAGTTAAGTGATGTAACTGAGTTGAACAAGAAGTTGGAAGGTCAAGCACGAAAAGTACAAGCTCGTTTAGACAATCTACAAGTAAGGTTTGTCCTTACGTGTACCTACTTCTACAGGTAACACGTGAAATACAATTCATTGTTATATTTTGTTGCAGAGGAAGCATGAATTTTCAGTGGTACGGAAATCTAATGATTTATGTCAAGTGATGAAACAAAGCAAACCTGTGAAACAGGAAAAAGTGATGGCAACATCAAAAACGGCTACGGTAAGAATTAAGCAGAAGTCTTGAATCTTTTCTTTCGAAAGACATTAGGCAGTGTAACATTCTCTGTGCATCTGCTAAAAATTGCAAAATGTAGCTTCCAATTTTATTTTATGAGTTACACTAAGAAAAGGAATGGATTATATTGAGGGAAACCGCACACTTAACAAAGAATTAAGTTCGCTGCTAAAAATGTGTCTTGGATTTCATGATGCTTATGTGTATGTATATATGTATATTTTTATTTATATGGCAAGTCTTCCTCCTCCTATCATGTCATCTTTCATCTGCGAACTAGAATTATAACCTGCGTCCACTGTCACAGGTATCTTTTGCTGTGTCAGAACAAATCTTAGACTCATTCTGGTTACTGCTGCAGTACAGCACTGTCCTTATGAATAACACCAGGTAAAAAGTAGTCTTTCAGAATTATCCAATAAAGAACCTTAATCTTCTAAACCAAAAGTGATATACTACTATTATTTTTTTGAGAAATAATCTTTAGTGAAGGACAGAGATTAAATGCAGTGTTCATTCACAGTTCCAAAACAATCAACTTTTTTTCCTTAAAAAATCTTCTTACATCACTTAATGAAATTCTTTCTGTTTCCATGTAGTTCCCTTTATGGTATTACTCTACCAACATCTCCCAGCTGGTTATGCTTTTTTTTTTCTACCTAGAGGTAAACTGTGAAATGAGAAGGATATTCACACCACCCTATCTAATTGATCTACAGTGGATGCCTTAAAACTGTGCTGTCTATATAGAGCAAAAAACTTCTCTTTATATAGGTTTTAGCATACTTTGGTTGCACATGGAATACAAATAGTATCAGTAGTTACAGTTCTGAGTGAAGAGGAAAAGAGTTATCTGGAGGTAGATAGAAGAGAACTTTTGAGGTCTTCAGGGAATTGTTCTTGTAGCCTGTCTGTTAAATTTAACAACAGTGGATTGCATGAAATGAAACAAAGTAGGTCTAGTGCATTGAAATAAGAATTTCCCCATGTGAAGGAGATTAAAGACTTGCTTTCTCCTGTAATTCATTTGTCCAGAATTATAAAACGTAGTGGTTCTGTATTTTTTTTCCAAGCTGTTTTACTACCATTTGTCCAAGTACAAAATAAATTATGTGTATATGTTTTTCACACCCAGAAACCATCACAAATGGTGTCTATTTTGCACTGGGGAGTGAGGTGTCAGAGAGAAAGAAGCAGTGCAGGGTTCCTTCTGGGTCTTTGTAAGAAAGGTGTGACAACAAATGGCTTAATTAAATGGCTATTTTAATAAGACAGAGTAAGAGGAGGAGTATGGAGAGTGAGTAAATCTTGTGTTCCTTTAGATGCTGGGAGCCTTGTGTTTGTGCAGCATCAAAGGGAGCCCTGGTGGACTTTTCCCATGGCATGCCGAGCATAGCCTGTCCATTGAGAGAAGCTCCTCCTTTCTGGCCACTCAAGATGTGATATAATTTTCTTGGAAGAAAACAACTCTATTCATGAAGGACGTTCATGGGAGAGCTTGTTGCCCTTTTAGACAAGGCCGAGGCCAGGCAGGATCAGCAGTACCAAGTGGGAGCTGCCTGCATTTATCCTGCAGCCAAGCACGGGATAAACTGCGCGGTTGATTGGTCTGTGCAGCACAGCACAGACTGCACCTACTCAGGTTAACTGTGCTGTGGGTCTCTGACTCCTTGATGTACAGTGGTCTCCCAGTCAGGATTGCCGCCGTCCAACCTTTGATCCACATACAGTTTACCTTTCCCAGAGATACTGTAAGTTACAGTCGCATTAGTACTCTACAGGCTTCTCAAACCCTAGGTAAAAGGCCCAGCAGAGCACACATGGCCTGTTCAAGATCACTATCTCCTTGAATACATTTTCCACAGGCTCACACTGCAGTAACTCACCTCTCAGATTTTATTGGGCATAAAATTCTCATCCTTTCTATTTTGCACAATATTTCATAGCTAATGTACTCTCGTGTATTTCAGTCTGCTACAATTTTAGCTTAGAAAAAGCGTTAAATTGAAAGCTGAAATATCTGATGTATTACAGCTACCATTGAATTCACAAGTTTATGAGCTCTTAACTTGTCTTATGGATTGGATCTCAGACCAGCATCTTAGCAAAATAAAAACACAAGAAGAGAGAGAGGACAGTCATAAACGTATGGGTACCCAGAGCTCAAAAAACCCCTGTACTCAGGAAAAGTGTATGAAGGTAAAGGGGTTTGGGTTGTTTGCTTGTGTTAATGTTTTCAGATTTCTGGATGTTTTAAATGATTCTGAGAGTATAATAGGTCAACATGTAATTAAAATGAAATTATTGTTAGTAAGTCAATATTCATTCCAGCAGTGAGATATAATAGATAATTTGTCATTTGTAAAGCATACAGATAATTTTAATAAAAAGTGTGGTGTCCTTTCTTAACATGAGAGTTTCAGCATTTTATTTCAGGTCACTTCTGTGAGGTGATAGTTTGTCTTGTGTTTTATGTGTGATACTTGGTTTTAAGTTGTTGTTTTAAGGAGATGAATAGGTCAAATTTAAAATGTTTTTATGCCTATTTAGATATTAAAATTTCAATTTACCACCAATAAAAGCTGATGCTGTGCTGTACTTTCAACACCTCTATTGTTTTCTTCCTTGTGATATCAAGATGTAGAAATTGGTGAGGTGTTCAGAAAATTCACTTTGTTGTATTTCTTCATTATATGAAAGATTTATAGCCACTGTGATTGGATTTACTGAGATTGAGCTTACCCATATCTCCATTCCTGCATGTAAACCTGTACAATTTAAAACCTGTATGTGCATATAATTCTGTTACCTGTACTGCATCTGCCCAGAGAGTATTTGCATATGTTATCTGATAAACTCCAAGGGAAAGTTAGAAGGTTTGTTTGTTTTTCACTTACAGTTAGCATATAGTTCATATACTGCATGTAATTCTATTTTTGTATATTTTTGCAGCTGTTGCCTATAGCTACTGAGCAACTCCGGTGGATGCCATATGTGAATCCTAAACTGCACATGCCTGTGATTAAATTTATTTACTGGTCTATAAGACAGTTAGACACTGATATACAGGTAAAACAAGTAGTCCTCATGCAGTGTGTTTTTTTAAAAACAATTCATGGAAGATACTAATGGATTTTGCATTTTAAATACCTATGAGAAATGGCTGTTTTCAGGTAGCATATAGAAAAGAAACTGCTGTCTTTGCAAAGCATAAATACATAGTCTTTACCACAGATGGCAAATGAAAAACAAATTCTTTTTCAAGTTAAATTTAGATTTTGCATTGTGTATCTAGATGTAGTTTTCCTCCGTATCTGATCTCTGTTGTGATGTCAGTACATCAGAAACTATATTTTTGCATATGTATTTACAAAACTTGCACTAGCAAAGGCAATTATTTTATTGTGTACTTTATGAATGAGATTTGGTGAAACTGATGGAAGTGAGTGGCAAAGCAGTGGAGAAGTTTTGATCTTCCTCTGCTTGGTGTCTAACCACAAGACATTCCTTGCTCTTTTTGACTAGACTGCCATAAGAAAATATTTAGCAGTATAATAAAGAAAGACAGTAGTCATACTGTAAAGACTCGGCATTGTGCTGTCAATGTTCATTTGCTAAATAAAAAGCTAGAAACTTTGTAAATATCCTGAGTTTAAATTCAATACAATTGTAAGATGTTGAGTTTAGTTCTATTAAGTTACTTTATTTTAAACAAGCCTAATGTGAAGTTTGATTCTGTGGTAATATTTCTGTATAGTTATTGATGAAAAGTCTGCTAGATGTTACCTGTACAGTGTTCTTAAGCTTCGTATTTAGATCTTGATTCTGTAAAAGCTTTTAAAGGATATAACTTCAGTCAAATTGAGTTGACTGAAACTGAGCTTTTTCTGGAACCAGAGGCAGCTTAAATAATGTCAGCATATCCAGGACCCTCACTGGTTAGTCTCCTGCTGAAGTATGAAGGCACGGTGATAATGTTGTTCAACTGCTTTTGGAACGCAAAGCAGTATCACTTATGCTGATCATATTCCAATACATGGTCACACTGTTTGCTACTTAATATTTAATTGCATGGAGAACATATGTATGTCATGTTTTAATATTTACACTAACTATATGCACTTTTGAAGCAGCATGCAACAGTGAGATCAACCATGAGGAGACTTGGAGAAGATATTTTCAAAGGCATAGTGAGCAAGGGAAACCCAGACAGTTCTTCTGAACAGTCTACAGAGAGTAAATCAAAGTCAGCAGCTTTCTTTAAGAGTTCCTGTATGCCTCTGAGGTTTCTGTCAACTTTGATTGTGCTTAAAACAGTGACACAAGGTAAGTGAAGATTTTTTTAGTATTAATTTATCTACTTCAGTCATGTGCCTGGACAAAAAACATTTTAATGATACTGTAGAGTCTATTATGCTTTATTAGTGAAAAGTGGTTTTGCTTGGGTATTGTGAAGCAAAATATGCAAGTATGAATCTTGCTGTTATTAATTTTCTGTTAGAATTTATGTGTTTCTTTTAATGTGATGACTTGTCAGACAAGTCAGCATTTCTGAAGAGAGGGGAGAAGATAAAGGTTTCAAAGTAGACACTATGAGATTACATGAATCAGATTGTGTCTGGACAGTGTGAGAAAAAGTGTGGAAAATACAACTCAAAGGATGTGGAAGCTGACAGCTGCTCTGAAAGTTTCACAGAGCTCGACTTGGACACAATCTCTTTGTACCCTTGAGAATTCAGTTTATACCTATGAGAAGCTCAATATCAACAGAAGCAAGAATCAAAAACAACAGATGAAGAATGTGCACCTGCTCAAGGGAGGCTGTTACTGTTTTAGAATTGTTTTAGAATTGTTTTAGATGGGTGTTAGTTGCAAGCAACCAGTAGTTTTGTGGGGTGTTCACGTAGAAGCCAATAGAGACATAGCACAGGTGCCAGGACACTGTATAAAAGGGGCTTTGTAGAAATAAAGGGGGCATTTGCCATTTCCTGGAGTTGGTACTTTGTTTATATGTGTCCTGACCGCCTCAACAGTGACAAAAGGATAGAGTAACTCTTCTGCCAGGTGATTTGTTAACTGCTACCTTCAGTTATGAAGTCTTATCTTTCTTCAAGGGAAACAGAGAGCGAGGTGTTGCAGATCCTTTATATGGAAGTCAAGCAGAAAAGTAATTCTGCACCATTAAGAGCAGGTGTAAGATGTGATTGCTGCTTACCTGCAGCAACATAGCATACTGTGGTTCTGCATAACTGGGATTTTCTGCAAGAATAAGTTTTACAAGGGTAGCATAAGCATGAACATCTCTATAACCCTTTTCCAACTCTTTGTGGTACTAACCATTCATTTTTCCCCTTTCAAAGACGTTTTAAAAGCACAGATCATTTTCATAGCAAGTAATTTTTTAGTGGGGTTACAACCAAGCAATCTAACCTAACCTCAGAGGTGGTCCTGCTTTGGACTAGATTCCAACCTAAATTACTCCTTGATTCTATTTTTGCTACCTTTTTTTCTCAGAATGGTTTGTATTTTAAACTACCTTTACAAGTAACACATTTCTTTGGTCAATTACACAAAGAGATTGATACATGTTACAGAGATATTAATTTTCAAAGTACTCCTGAAAACCCATGCCAAAACATCAAAATCAGATGCTTGCTTTGGCATTTGATTTTTTTAGCCTCTTGCATGAAATATGTTAAATTTTGGGGCATCTCTTAGACAGCAGAGATCCACGTCACAAAATTGCTACAATCTGTGGCACCCTGATTGACACAAAACAGGAATGCCAAAGATTTTAAATGCATAAATAATTAATAGAGTTCTTTTTCACAGAAGTCATGCTTCTGGATTAGATGTAAGCGGATTAGTATGGTTTCATGCTTAATGACCTGTGCAGTATTTATATTGTGGGTATTTATGGTAAACATGGGATTAAAACATGGTGGAAGACCATCCTGACATCATTCATGAACTAACACAGTGTTCTAGCTGTTGGAGGGAACTATTTCAGTCAACATATATGTATGAGGCATGATAATTAGTCTCAACTTGAGACTCATGTTCTAGGAATATTTGATAAAAAAATGCAAGAAGAATTGCAATACAAAAACTAGTCACTGCAGACAGATTTACCCCTAAGCAGATGAACATTCTTGATTAGAATGAATCAGTTTAGCTTTTCATGGTTGCTTTTTACTGCTGTCTTCTGTAGCACAAAAAATATGATCTGTTGTTAAACATATGTCAGATATCACCGTGTATGAATTTTGATCACTCTGACCACATGGCACTAATGATCTTGTGATAAAGTAGCAGATTTGGTTTGAACATATGTCCTCTTTCCTTCAAAATGTCAGTATCCAGCAGATGGCACCATAGTTAAGCTTATGCAGTAGGATAAATTTTCCTTCTACTTTATTTTCTGTGCTCCAGATGATCAATGCAATTCCAAGATACTGAGGAAGATTTGACAGCAGGAAATTAGGAAAACAGATTGGTTCACTTAGTCTACATCCTTCGTATAATTTCTCACAATGGATGAGAATATAAAATGTTTTATACTGAAACTACAGCTCTTTATAGAAGGAATGGGAGTAGTTGCTCTCATGAAAATAATTGCTCTCACTCAGACAAATCAGCCACTGACTCCCTTAATAGAGGTTTCCCAGATGTTGAAACCAACATTGTCTCAAACTATGCAAGTTTGTATTTTCTTTTCTCTTTAACAAAATATTTTCAGGACTTTACAACTGTAAGTATATTTTTCTTAAACATATGAGTTGTAGATAGTCGTTTTCTCCACTCACAGTAAATTGTTAAGGAATAAAAATAGGCAGAGGATGTCTTTAAATGAAAAGTAAATTTAATATATTCAGCTGTTTAACTTTTATGTGCGTATCTGCTGTGGTAACTGTCAGATAGTTGTTCACATTGCTTAATGAAACAATGTTTATAGAAGTTTTATTGCCTGTATTCTGATATTTTTCAGTGGATTACCTGGCTCAGGCCTTTGATTCCCTTCGCGTAGACTTGAAGACAGATGAAGGGAAGGCCTTATTTTTGAAATACCAATGTGTGCCTGTCGTATTAAGTCACCTAAAAGTATCCAGTAGAGGTCTGCTTTCCAGTGCTCTTGATGGATTACTTGAGATGACCATGGAATCTGGTAAATTTGCGTAATAACAAAAAAAAATTTTTAAAAATCATTATGAAAACAGGTGAGGAAAGCGTAAAAACAGTATGAAAATACAGTGTAAAAACTATATAATATATATAATATTATATATATATATATGTAAAATATAATATATATATAATATATAACTGTATAAATAGTCTAATGTACTATTAGCAATTCTTTATATCATGTACATTCATTAGAGACATAGAATGTATTTCTGAATTGTCTGTCTTTTTCTGAGTCGTCTTGTGTTTTCTTCTCCCTCTCAACCACTGTGTTTTATATTTTGTCCTGGTTACTTTCTTATTTCTTGCTATGAATTTTTTGTAGCTATTTTTGGCTTTTCAGTTTATTCCACTGTATTACCTTGCTGATATTTTTCTTTGAAGTCAAGCTGTGCCAGGGAAGCCAAATCATGAAAACCTGCCAGAAGGTGGAGATAAAAAATAGGTTTTATTATAATTCTTTTCCTAGTTTGAATGAACAGCTTATACCTAATCATTTTGCAGTTTCTAGTGTTTGGAAATAGTATTTCTAGAAGAGATGATTACGTTTTGCTGAAATTTTACTGTGCTTTGGCCCTAGAAAAACATTAATAGTCTTATTTGTCACAGAATTTTTCCAGGTGATACAGGTAAGGATCAATTGATAACCACCTGGATGAGCATGAAGGTGGTGATGCATTCCAATGCCATGTTGAATAAACCTTGCGAGTGTTTTTTTTTTTTAAAAAAGATAAAATCACTCACTGCCTTTAAGGACAGAAATGTGTACTGTTTTGGTATTTTGTTACTATGCATGGTACTAGTTAAATAGAAAGCATGTTTGACTTGGGATGGTATAGCCTTAAGTAAAAAGCAGTTTTGTAGCAACCTGAGTGCAAAAACATTTAACTGAAGTTCTGTTCTTCCTTGCAGTCTTTTTCTGGCCAGGTAATTAGTGCAGTCTTACACTAAAGTATTCTTCCTAATAGTCATAACTGTGATTGGGAAAGTGATTGGGAAGGAATTAATTGAATGCACAAAGATAACAACCTAAGCAAGATGGACAGTGTCTGGTATTTCTTTGGGTAATGACTGTAACAGTACATCTTCTGTTACCTAGCAGTAGTCATTCTGATACACTAGGTGCCTGCAGTTTGAAGAATAATGAAGATGCATTATGAGACTCAAATTTTGCTTTCTTGCTTCTCAGAGCAGTTGTATATATGTGAAATCAGGGAAGGAAGAGTACTGTTTGATTAAATTGACATTTAATTGAAAATTTTTTCTTGGCAGCTGGATATAAAGCCTTACGTAAAGCCTTCCTCTGTGGCAGAATAAATTGCCAATACACAAATTAGACATGTTCTGCTCTTTTGCAATACATAGTGTTTTGCAAGAAATTTTTAACAATGAGAAATAGTATTGCTGATGGGAAATTGTGTTTTCATTCCTTTGGAAGTTTCCTACTAAAAAGTAATGAAAACAGAAACTTACAGAAGGCAGCAGTGACTATTCAGAGGAATCTCTGTGTTAGAGTAAAACAGGAATTCATGCTCAGTTTTAAAGCTGTATTCATGTGCAGCCTTAAATATGAAGTCATATGTAGTGGCTGTATACTAAAATACGGAGTCATATTACCCAAAAAGACAGCATCCAATCAACAGGAGGCAAAGTCTAGACTTTTATTTTTTTTCTGTAATGTATACCATCCTAGGCATTCTCTCAACTCACTGCAGTGATTTTCTGGCTCTATAGGAGTGTTGCAATACTCTTGTTCAAAAATAATACCTTTAGAGATGAAGTGATTAGAAATTAAATTGGAGAAAAGACCAGTGGAGTTTTTTAGCATATTATTTTCTGTAACTTCAATTTTTAAGTTTTATTTCTTTCCTGAGGTATTTTTACAGATTTGAATTTCAGTTGTCCAGGCTGAAAAATGTGAGTCAGATGTGAAATAAATACTATGTTGCAGTACTACTCCCTGTAACTGCACATACCTTTTATTTTTTTTGTAATAAGCAGTGAATGCTAATGTTTCTGTGCAGTCCAGACCTATCTGAGGTCCTTATGTAAGTTCTCTCCCCTGTAAGAAATTATTTTTCTCATGTTCCAGAAATGAAACTCAGGTTTCCCTCATATATGAAGGCTAATTACTTAAGCTGCATATGAACAATCACAGAATCATAGAATATGTTGAGTTGGAAGGACCCATCAGGATCATCAAGTGCAATGCATAGGACACCCCAAGAGTCACACCCTGTGCTCGAGAGCATTGTGCAAATGCTTCTTGAATTCAGACAAGCTCGGTGCTGTGACCACTTCCCTGAGGAAGCTGTTTCAGTGTTCAACCACTCTTTTTGTGGATATTCAACCTAAACCTCCCCTGACTCAGCTTCATGCTATTTCCTCAATTTCTGTCACTGATCGCAAGAGTGAAGAGATCAGTGTCTGCCCCTCCTCTTCCCACTATGAGGATATTGAAGACTGTGATGAGCTCTCCCCTCAGTCTCCTCCAGGCTGAACAGACCAAGTGACCTCAGCTGCTCCTCATATGGCTTCTCCTCAAGGCCCTTCACCATCTTTATTGCCCTCCTTTGGACACTCTCCAATAGCTTTATGTCTTTTTTATATTGTGGCACCCAAAACTGCACAGAGAACTCGAGGTGAGGCTGCCCAGTGCAGAGCAGAGCGGGACAATCCCTCCCTTGCCCGGCTGGCGATGCTGTGCCTGATGCCCCCCAGGACAGGGTTGGCCCTCCTGGCTGCCAGGGCACTGCTGACTCTTATTCAATTTTCTGCCAACCAGGACCCCCAAGTCCCTTTCCTCACCACTGTTCTCCAGCATCTCATTCCCCAGTCTGTGTACATCCAGGGTTGCCCCATCCCAAGCGTGGAATCTGGCACTTGACAGTGTTAACTTTCATATGGTTGGTGATTGCCAAGCTCTCTAACTTGTTGAGGTCTCTCTGAAGGTACCTATTAGTCTAAGACAGGTATTTCTCTTGGTGGAAACTAGAACGAGAGTCTGAAATACTGCTTGATCGGATTTTGGACTGGTATGCACGTTCTGAGATTTTGGATCAGTATCACTGCTTTTAGCTTCATAGTGTGTCTGCTACAGTGGGTTCAGAATCCAGGTTTCCATTGCAAGTTCACAACGTTGACAGTGCTTCACTTACTGAAAACATGATGTCAAATGCAACAGCTGAGGCATTAGTATAGTCTTTTTTCTATCTATGTACAAGACCTTAATGGCAAGTTAAAAGTAATAGTCTTACTGCTGTGGATCTTACTGGCACACAGCCTTTCAGGCACTCCATCTCTCTTCAGGAGTCTAGCATCAACAATCTGTGAGAGTCCTGACACCAACATTTCAATGGGAGATGATGGAGGACTGAAAAGTAACCTTTCTCAGTACTTTTGTTTCTCTGTTTACATCTCCTGTGTACAAGGGTAGATAACACCAGTGTAACCTGTCCAGCTAGGCCATTGGAACACTAGTGGAATTCTGTGAAGAAATGTTTAAGACTTTTGGTGTCTGTAAGAAGCTAAATTGTATGTGTTTCTTGAAACTTAGTTGCATCAAGCTTAGCTGCACTGTTATTTCACAGACATCTGTGAGTTTCCATGTCATTGTATAATTCTGAAGTATAGTGCCAGGCAAAAATAATCCCACTATTTTGTCCCAGTGTGGTGACAGCCCTGGCTGAACACCAGGTGCCCACCAAACCACTCTGACACTCCCCTCGTCAGCAGGACAGGGGAAACAAAATAAGATCGAAAAAATAAGTTGTGGGTCAAAATAAAGGCAGTTTATTAAAGCAAAAGCAAAGTCCACACATGGAACCGAAGGAAACTGAGAGATCCCATCCGTAGGTAGTGTCTGGCCACTTCCTGGGAAGTGGGGCTTCAGCATGCATAGAAGTTGCTCCAGAAGGCATGTCATGAATAAGGAATGCTCCCTTCCCCTCTCAGGCTGCCTTCCCTCTCCTCTTTTCTCTTGGCTTGTGTTGCTGAGCAAATACCATAAGGTATGGGAGTCAGTTTGGGTCAACTGTCCTGGCTGTGTCCCCTCCCAAGATCTTGCCCAACCCCAGCCTGCTGGTGAGGGGGAATGTTGGAGAGACAGTGTTGGCACTGCCAGCACTGCTTAGCAGTAGCCAAGGACTGGTCCTTTTCCGGCTACCGATACAAAGCGCATCACTTTGAGGGCTGCTGCAAAGAAAATTAACTCTGTCTCAGCCAGACTCAGTACATCCAATCATTAACATATTTGGAATTGTAAGAGTGTGTCCGATATACAGAATATATATATATATGTGTGTGTGGTGTGTATATATATATATATATATATATATATATGCCAATCTTGTTTGCCTCACCTCTTTTACAAAAATCTTGAGGCCTAAGGAGGAGGTAAAATGTTCTACCAGCTTTATTCTGCTTCCTGTCCCTGTCCTCCAGCTCATGGGGCTGGGTGCCTGGAAAACAGCTGGTATTTATTAAAGACTGAGGCAATGAAGGCGTTAGGAAGTCTTTTCCTCATCCTTTGTCACTATGTTTCCACCTCATATCCAGTAAAGGATGGAGATACTCCTTAGCCCTCCTTTTGTTATTAGTGTATCCATAGAAACATTTTTATTTTCTATTTCACCAGTAGCCAGACTAAGTTCTACGTGGGCTTTGGCCCTTCTGATTTTTTCACTGCATAACTTCACAACATGCTTGCAGTCCTCCTGAATTGCCTTCCACTTCTTCCAAAGGCCATAAACTCCTACTTTTTTTCCTGCATTCTAGCCAAACCTCTTTGTTCAGCCAGGATGGTCTGCTTCCCCACCAGATTCTCTTTTGGTATATGGGGACAGCCTGCTCTTGTGCCTTTAAGATTTCTTTCTTGAAGAATGCCCAGCCGTCCCAGACTCCTTAGCCCCTCAGGACTGCCTCCCAAGGGACTCTCTCCACCAGTCTCTTAAACAGGCTAAAGTCTGCCCCTCTGGAAGTCCTAGTTAGTAGTTCTGCAGGCCCCCTTCCTTACTTCTCCAAGAATAAAAAACTTTCATGATTTTATGATCTCTGTGTGCGAGACAGCCTCCAGCCATCACATCACCCACAAGTCCTCTGCTCACAAACAGCAGATCCAATGGGGAGACTTCCCTAACTGGCTCCCTCACCATGTGTCAGATAGTTCTCTTCCATACACTCCAGGAACCTCCTGGACTGTTTCCTCTCTACAGTGTTGTATTTCCAGCAGGCATCAGGTAAGCTGAAGTTCTCCATGAGAATAATTAGGAATTGTGAGGCATCTCCCCGGTTTTTATAGACGAGTTCATCTGCCTCTTCATCCTGGTTGGGTGGTCTATAACAGACTCCCACCAGGGTATCTGCCTTGGCCTTTCCCCTGATTCGTAGCCCCAAACACTCAACCCTGTCATCACCTTCATCAAGCTCTAGACAGTCAAAAAACCCCATAAAATGCAGGTCTATCTCAGTTTTTTTCTGGATGTAATCTCCAGTTGCCATATGAGAATGATATTGGTTTTCTATACATCCTGTCCCATGTCTGTTTGAATGTCTTACACATCCTAGGAAACTAAAGAGCAATTCAGATCATACTGAGGTCAACACATAGTGGGTGACCAGCTGAAATTGCCACTTGGGCTCTGTTAACTCAGCATCACCAATGCAGGCACCTACGCTGTGCTCTAACCACTGATACTGAGCAGTCCTGGCTACTGATTACAGGAGAAAATGTTAATTTCAGCAAATAGTTCAAATCTTGTAGGTGGCACCTGTAGTCAGTTGGTTATAAGGAAGTGATGTTGCTGTTTCCTTTGAAGTGTTTCTGCTGTGGTGCACAGGTAACTTTTGTGTTTGGTAACTTTTCCATGCTGGTAGCCACTGCTGCACCATTCACTTGCACTGCTGTCACGTGTTCTCCTTTCTCCCAGCAGATCCTCTCACAATTAGAAAATGAGGTAAAACTGTAATCATTAATTTGTTAAAACATGAACTTAGAGTTGTCATTTTGTTTCCTGAAGTGACATAGCTTTAGGTATGACACAGAATTTTCTGGATAACTATAGCTGGTGAGATTTTATGCTCTATGTGACTGATTACTTTGAGGGTAAATTTCAGATGAATTCTGTCAACAATGATAAATTGCTTGTTGTTTGTTGCAGTCTACCAATCAAGCTAAGTTAATGCAACTACAGCATGCTCCAATTTTTTAAGGATACCAGGGGAGGCTTTTGCAGATTATTTTAAATTGTGACAAAGTCCTGTCAGGATGAATTCCAATTAAGTTTTTCTAAAATAGTTAAATAAAAGCAAAATCTATGCAGAATCTAAGCCACCAAAATATTTAAAAATGTGAAGCTTATATTCTTTTAGTTAGTTAGCTAGAGATGCATTTAAATTATGTATTTGTTTTGTTCATTTTCTGATTACTTAGAATATAATCTTCAAAAGCTTATCTGAATTGAATATGTAAGCAGTGTACAGAAAGTCTGTTTAAATGTGTGCTTTTATCAGTTGGCTTTCACGTGATTAACTTTGCAAACTTTTAGAAATGATTACCACTTTAGCTTTTCTGTTTTACAGGAAAAATCCTCTGTCTTAACAGAAATGTTGTCTTTTACGTTAATTTGTAAACTTCAAAGTCAGAATATTCTTACAGCATATATATGTGTGTGTGTGTATTGTTTTTTTAATATAATATGTTTAAGGAACCAGTAAGAACAGGGCAGCAAAGAAATATTCAGGTCAGCTAAATATGGTATTTGTTTACCCTGCAGAAAAGGAATTAAAAGTATTTTATGGCTGTTTAAGGATATTTATAGGAATAAATTGTAGGATTGCACTATTCATCCAAGCAGTCTTTGTTACCTTCAGATCTCTCGTAAATCGGAGCTCAGCTGAGTCAGAAGTCATGTTAAATGAGTTTTTAAAGCCATTTGTTGTCTTAATGGGCAATAGAAAGAAGAAAAACCTTTCTTCTCAATTTGCTTTTTGAATGTCGATGTTCTCACACATTTATTTATTTTTTTCTTCCCTTTCTGATAAGCATCTTTGGTAAGTGAGATACTGTTACAAGTTTTTGTTGTTAAAACACATTTCATCAGTGGTGCCATGCAGGTTGATAGGACCAACCATTTCTGTTTCTGGGCAATAGGCAGTCATTTGTGGGAACTCTAGCAAATTTTAGAAGAATTTCTATAGAGTTGTAGTTCTATAGAATTACTATAAAGTCACAAACTACATCATTTGCAGTCCTAGATTTTTCTTGCTTTACAGAAGATTATCTCTTCCTGCTATTGTACAGAAACTTTACTTCAAACACTCTTTAGTGATAGAAATATTTGGTCAGGAAGTACTCTCAAGATGATAGATTTTGTTCATTGGGCTTTGCTTATTTGCTCTTTCTGTTCCTGGTTTTGTCACCTCTTTTTGTCGATTTTAGCAAGCTAGACTCACTAGGGCATTACAGCATCATACCAGAGGTGAAATTTTAGTTAATTATTTTTCCAGGTTTAAGCGTCTGCTGTATGTATTTAATAACCCCAGAGTTCTGTCACCGAGAGCAGTGGCTCAGTAAAGAGCCTTGAGTGTATGTCAGTCATGTATCACTAAATGTAGCACATGTGGTGAACTCATCTAAGGATTTTCTGTTTGCTATAATTGACAGATAGCCCTGAGGTTTTTTTATATGACAATTTCTGAAAAATAATACGTTCTGCAGCAAAAGTACAGAAATATTGAAAAAAAAACATTAAAAGTTGTATGCCTTGGAGACCATAAGCTAAAATAAAATGAGAAATAGTACCTTTACTTATCTTTTTTTCACTGATTACTCCTTACTTTTTTACTTTATTTTCATTCTGGTTTTATATTTATTACTGTTACAATTTATAGACAGCAAATTGTAACGGGAAGTAATATGAAAACTGAGAAGACAGCATGTATAAAACCATAGGTGTATTGAACATGATAGAAGGAATGCAAGAAACATAGAAGTAGATGTAAACAGAAAAGCACATTCGTTTATAATGATTTATTGCCTTGGTAATGCATATCTCTTTGAATAAATGTTGTTTTGCATTGCTTCGGGTAAAGAACAGAGGACACTTCAGCTATGCAAACCACAAAACATCTGCCTGCCTTTTCCAAACTTTGCAGAACGTTAGTTGTTGTTGCTTTTTATTGCTGCAAGGTTGGCCTCTTGCTGCCAAACTCTGTATGGTTTCTTGCATCTGTATGGTTTCTATCCACACATTCCATTATGTATGTTGTGGATCCCACCTGTTGAATCCAGCATTTTAAATCAATTTGCCAAAGCACCTCTCCTGAAAACAGAGGAAAGATTACGTGTAGCCATAGTTTCTCTGATCTGTGCTAAAGGCATTTGCTGTTTCTCAGTCTCTTCATTTGAGGGTATAAACCAGCAAAGGCCTGCAAGTCTCATGAGTTCCCTGTATATCAGGGAGGTGACACTTGGTCATTTGTTGGAATAGGAATAACTGGGTCCTTACTGAATATTCAATATAAATGCCCAGCTCGGAAAATTAGGTATTTAGGCTCTCAGGCTGACTTGTAATGCCAAGTTAATTTCTTTTTTAAGCCCTATTTCAAACAGTTTTCTGTAGCATTTCTTTGGATTTTTTATCAGTAAACCTTCTGAAATATATTAAAACCTTGAATTCACTCCAAGGCTACTTGTAACATTTAATAAGTTGTATGTCCTTGAACATGTTCTTTTCCCTTTCTGTGAGGAAAGGGAAAATTTTGATCAAAACGTACATCCAGCCCTCTTTGTACTGATAAAAACATTTTGACATCCTATTTATAAATTGCAGTATTCAGGATATGAATTTTTCTTAATGTCTTGCTTATTGGTTTATGCTGTAATTTGCATATTGCCATTTCCTCTTAAGTGGAACACATTAAATATTTTAACATTATGCAATTAAAGTATTTTCCTCGTATGTGTACTGTGATAATGCAAATGCCCTGTGGTATATGAAAGTCTGTTAATTTTAAGGAAAAACAAATTTTTACTTCTTTTCTTTATGTTTTTGCTATAAATTAATCTGTAATATCAGAACCAGGAATGAGATAACCAGGGAACAGATTTAACCTTATTTTGAAGTTATTAGATTTTGGGATTAGATTTTAGTAGAGGGAAATGTTTTTCAGTGTGACATAAAAACTCATCCACTATTTTAAGGGAGGGGTTTTTCTATTTAATTGTTGTACAGATCTTACTTTTACCTCTTAATTATTGTGTTTCCTCTCTTGAAACTGAGTACAGGGGCTGTATGTTGATAATGAAAGACTCTCAGGTCTCACACGATCTCTTATATGTACATCCCTGACCATGTGATGTGCAGCAGCTTAAAATATTTTTCTGAGTCTTTCGCACAGCTTAATGTTCCCCTCCCACAATCTAAAGGAAAGAGCCGTGATAAATGAGCATTGAATAAACTTTTTCAATGTAAGAATTTTTATTTGAGTTTAAAATAGTTCTGTTTCCTGTTTTCCTTTGTTCTCGAGAGAGTAGACCTTGTTTTAATCCAAGGATCAGTAGTGTCAGAACTCTTATGAGCCTGCACTTTTTCAGTTTCTAGTCTTACCTGAGCTTTGCATCACATGTTCAATGGAAACTGAATCATTTGGTTGTTCTAATTATTGCACAACATGAAGTATTTAAGGCCTTCTGAAAGTATCAACAGCTGTTACACTTTTCCCTGCACTGAACCCGGTGATACAGTTTTTAAATTATTTTCTTTTCCAGGTTCCTTACAGCCTTTCCTGGAAGCCTGCAGTAATGAATCCTTCTTCCGGACTTGCTCTGTGTTGCTTCGAAGTTCTAAGCTAGATATTCCAGTTTTGGAAAAGCTCTGTGTTATACTGCAAAAACTCTCCAGAATAAAGTAATCTTTTATTACCATTATTCTGTTAGCTATTATTAGGTCAATGAACGTGACTGAACCTTTATTTTTTCCTTTTCCAAAAACTCATCTCTGTTTTTCTGTTTATTCCCTCCACCATATACAATCCTGGACTTTTCATGTTAACAGTTAAATGTAAACTGTTTCTGTCATAGAGGTTTAAGACAAGCCTCTCCATTAGAGCATAAATCTAGTTCAATTTATAGAGTACAAATTAGAAAAAAGCCTCGCAACGTAGACTTAAAGAGGAACTATTCCTTATGTCTGCAGGTGACAAAAATGCTTAGAATTCTTAGAAGAGCATTCTAGACTTTCAGTTTTACTCAGGTACTTAGTTGTAATCTCCTTTGAAAATTTAGGCTTATCTTTGACATACATTCAAGTTTCATCAGTTTTCATTTCCTTCAAAAATTTAAATTTAAGGTTTTAAGCCAGTTAAGCCCTTTTTGGAATGTTCATGTTTTTAAACTGTGTTCCCATTGCTTACTGATTATTGGTTTATTGTAACAAAGGTCATCATATCAACAGTAATGTGCTGCTGAGCTTCGCTGGCATATTTCTCAGTGGGGTTGTTTCGTTTAGGAAAGGGGGTGTCTAAACTGAGTAATTTTGTGCATTGGATGTAAAGCTGTTGACAACAATGAGGTTTTCATTTTTTGAAAGGAATAAAACTGAACGCTAGGAAAAAAATTTCCCTTAAAATAATCTAATATAAATTATAACTGGCATTTACTAGTCAAATTGGCTCATAAATCGCTTTTTTTTTAATTGTCTCTGAAGTCTTATTTCACATGAGTGTAAAGCCCTGTTACAGCCTTTGCTTAAGCTTTCATTATACTATGTGTACATATCACTTACTCAAGAAAAATGATAATTTTTGATAATTTTTGCCAAATTTTTCTCACCATGCATTGATAACATTGTGCTTAGAAACATGTATGCAACATAGAAGAATTACATGAAATCCTCAAAATAATGCACATTTTTCTTTATTAAAAATACTTTTCCTGTAGCATCTTTAGTGTTTATATGAAACCTCTCAATTTTCAGTTGGCAATTATTTTATTCAAAATCTTTTGCAGAAGCAATAAGAAGATGTTTGAACTGTTTGCTCTTCATCAAATGCTCCAAGAACTGCGTAGAACTATAAATCCAGAACACACCTTCCTCTGTATAAACCTCAATTCAATTCTGCTGAATTTGGAATTGTTGAAGAGTAGCTCTCTTCCCTCCAGTCACTAGCACTAGTTTTCAATGTGATTATTGTTCTGTATAATTTAAACCAACTGCCTGTGTTACTTGAAATTTGGGTTGGTTTTTTTTTGCTGATTTGTGTAAATACATTAAGCAGCACCTCAGTACTGTGTAATTCACTGTATATTGTGTGGATTCTCACTGATATTTCAGTCATTCATAAAAAGGAAAATGAAAACTTTGTAATATACTAGATGGCTTTCTTCAGTACTTTCTAAAGAAGTGAAATAATGCTGCTGTTGTGAATGACTCATGCAATCTAAGCAATCGAATCCTTAGAGTAAGCAATTCAGAAATACCAACCCTTCCTTGCAGGTATGAATCTTAGTTACTTTTGACTCTTAAGAGAGTTTTATAAATTCATTAATTTATTTTATGGTTGATAAGTAGCAGATAGGTATCTTATCAGATTATCTTTTGATAATCTTAGAGTTTTAATGATTAAAACCAGATTTTAATTTAACATAACTAGATATATTGAATGAGAAATTTTGTTGTTTTGATTTCAGAATTTCTTAGTGTTTGATCTTTTCCTGTATTTAAGTAACATTTAGTATTTTATCCTGCTTTGTATAGTACAACTTTGGATGGTAATATCTTTGCAACTGTAAATAAAACCATTTCTTAAAATGTCTGTCAGTAGTAATCCCTAACATAAAATTATTGTATTTTATTGCTTCTGCTATATTTTGTGTTAATTTGCAATACAATCCTCATAGTACCCACATTTCTTTTCTGAGTATGAATATATTTTTTGTCTGCCACAGTTCAGTGTTTAGAAATTCTTACAGATTTGAAATAGGATACTTCTAAAAATTGAAATTAGTCTTTCTTTGCTGATTTGTACTGGAATTCCTGAAAGTCTCTATTTGTAAAATTGAAAATGCCGTTAAAGCTTAAAGATCTGCTGTATTTCAGTCTTTGAGTAACACTGACATCAGTATAAAACTTCAGAGAGTTTTTATTCCTCATTCTTCTCATTTTCTCTTTGTTTTTTGTTTGGTTTTTTTTACCAAAAGTCATGGAACTGCTCTTTGAAATTGAATTCTAACTGCAAATATTTTTCTAACAATTTGACTTAACATTTCTAACAAGCTTTTCTATGAAAGGAGTCTACACCTGATTTGGCACCAAGTATGTCTAGAAGAGAGAGCAAGCACTGTGCGTTCTCTGGGCAGGAAACTAATTCTAGGTAGTTTTTAAATAACACTAATCGTAGCTAAAAGCATTTGCTGACAATCAATTGCGTTTTGAAATAAGTATTTCTTCATTAGTAGTTTTGGTTTTCTGTCAAATTTACTGGCAGTGCACAAGCTTGCATATGCTTTTGGCTGGAGACAAAATCCTATTATTTGGGAAGAATATTCCCAGTCCTCATGTGCATCTCCATCTCCATCACAATTTAAAAATACTACAGATTCAATAACAAGGAAAAACTGTAGAAAGTTGTTAGCTTTCTTATCTCCACAAGAATGTTGATTGCGCTCTTAGTTTTCAGCCATCATTGGTGTAGTTTGTTAATCTACTAATCTTCGTTGTGATCCCAATTTAACACAGTGTGGTCATCTAATAATGGCAAAGGTAATGCATTAAAAAGAGACACATAGAGTATGGTGTAGCTTTTAATATTGGTCCCTTGTGGTTTATATGAAGTATTGTTTACACTCTGGAATGTTGAATCACAGCTAGTTTGAAGTTTTTATGATCTAAATGTTAGGTTTCTGTTAAAATGCAAAATAAAAGGGTCTTCCTGTCTCTCAAGTATTAATGCATTATACTGGTGACCTAAGGATGAGACTGATGATTTTGATCTTATGTAAATTTTTCAAGGCCAGGTTAGATGGGACATTGAGCAACCTGGTCTAGTGAGAGGCATCCCCGCCTTGAACATCAGCCTTTTGAACCAGCCCACCCCAGTTGTCCACCCCAGCCCTTGTCGGGCTCAAACATCCCCATCCTGTTATCATTCCCCTGAGTGACCTTGGCAGACTCTGTGGGGAAGGGGAATAGAGGAAGCCAATATCATTCCCTGCTGTCATTTGTGGATTTGTTTTGGGTTTTGGAAATGATAGATTTCTCTCAAGTTGGCCACACTTTGGGCATCTCTTTGTGTTGTCTTTCCCTGACAGATCAAATCTAGAATTTTCTGGGTTTTTTTCTGCTTTTGTGACATTTAGATACTATGAGTATGGATTTCTTCTACTTTACCTTTCTTCCAGAAAACTGTCTGTGACAAGAGACATTTGAAGAAGTTAACTGTACCTCTAGCTATTTCCCATGGCTCCCTATTCCCTAGGGAAACATGGTGTATGTGATCTCTGTTTTTCTAGTTTCCTGCAGAGGAATATGCTATTTTAAATATGCCAGACACCTCTGGAAAGAGGTGAATAAATATCCATCCAGGGAATATAATTTTTGAATCATTTTTTGAGAGAGAATTTGAGGGGAAGTGAGAGACGTGATGAGTACTTGCCCTTGAAAGAAAGGCAGGGACTCTCACACTTTCTGGGAGCTGATCAGTCAGAACACAAGCTTCAAACTGGCTACAATATGTGAGGTCTTGCTGTGTGTAGGTCTCCAGAAGTGATCAACTACCATTACTGGCAAGAAACAAAGAAAATTTCTTGTCGTCCAACAACCTATTACTTTAAGGAAAGATAAAGAATTAACACACAATTTTGTCTTGCTGGTTTTTTTAACAGCTGTGAGAGTCCTCTTGTTGAGAAAGTCAACAAGAATATTGCATCTCCTCATATTGAGACAGTTTTCATACCAGAAAAGACTACTAAATATGAAGAAAAAGAATTTCTTTTTTTTTTCCCTACAAGCCCATCAACTGTAGAATTGTGATCACCCTTCCTGTTTATCAAAGGTTTCCTATTGATAAATTTTTCAGACCTCATCTACAAAGCCTAGATTTAGAAAATCTGTAAGAAAGGTTGTTCCCTGGGCAGGGGACAGTTGTATTTGCAGAAGCTTGGCAGAGCTAAGTAAAGTAGGCTAAGATTGCCCAACCTGCACAGCTGTGCTCTGTTTCTTCGTATTTGTGACTTTCACCAGCTGATAAAAGGTCTGAAAGTGGGATTTCACAGTTACCTTCCTGTTCTCCTGAGCATGACTGGCTTGCATCACTTTCTAATGTTATATAGCTGAATTTGATATATATAATAGGGAAAGATTTCTTGTAGCAGATAAATTTACCTGGAAGGTGAAAGTATGCTGAAGGCAACATATTTTGACTAGCTTCTATTCGTGATCAGCATCAATGTCTAAAATATATGATTTAACTTACCAGACCAGATTTAAAAGGAGCTGTAAGTAGAGCTCATAAGTCAGAGCTGTTACACTGGGTCCTTTAATTATATACTGAATTTTTCACCTAAAACTTATATGGCTTTGGAGATTGATGGTTGGATAAAAAGCATTTATCTTCAGGATAATATATTTAAATGTAGTACAGAAAGTTGGAAATTTTGATCTATGAAACAATTTGGTAATCTTCCACTTTTTAAATGGTTAGAGGAACCACAGTGGCAAAGCAGTGACCCCTTGTGTTCCTCTGAATGATGCTCACGTGTTTTTAAAACCCATTGAAATGATTGTAAAAGTAATAGTGCTGTGCAGTGTTGAGATCCTGCCTTTGACACCCCCGGAAGAACACTGTAATGGGCAAAGGCACCTTTATATGTTACACTGACTTTTGTAGCGTGTTGTGTCAAAACCACCACTATCCATCTTCTCTTTTGGGCCGATGAACCCTTGAATGCCATCTTCTGACCATGGTTAGGAACATCTTTGTTTATTCTACTTTTTTTTTTTACGTAAGTTTGAAAGCAATTGTCTTGTATATGTATGACTACCTTATTACTACTAGAAGAGAGAACTTTGAAAAAAATCACTTTCTGTGTACTTGCTTGTAGCTACATTTTTTTGAGTGGTCCTGAGTTGAAAAACAAGACATAAGGCACAAGACATTCTGATCTCTAAAGTCAGACTGAGAGAATTAACTGAGGAAAAGAGACCTGAGAATCCATGTATATTTGCCATATATTTTTTTTTTCCCAAAGAACAGTTCTCTCTGTGCCCATTACTCAAACACATTTAGACTGGACCCAAAGAATATTTCCCTGAATATAACACATCTCTCTGATCACTGCAGCTTAGTGATAAGTAATTGCTCTGATAGGTGTACCCAAGCTAGGGCTGCAAATTCAGTGGCCAACTGCTAACAATAGTTGAAAGATCAGCATAAAAAATGTTCCTACTAATAAGTTTACTTTAAGATCATCTTCAGCTCCATAAAATGGCATCCTTAGTGCAGTTAATTATGGAGAAAAATATAGAAAAACTATCTATCCAGCCTCAGGGAAAAATGAGTATCATATGGTAGAGTTTCAAACAGGAGTGTAATATCCCACCCACACATCAGCTTTTTGGAAAAGTAGTAGGCTTTTGAAGAAGGTTGGAGATAACTAGTGTTGCCAGACTGGTTTTTTGCGTCAGAAGAAGCAATACTCTAGTGTGTGGATTCAAGAGTTATTTATATAAGAAATGCAATTAAACATGATTTCTCTGTTCATGGTCCTTCCCACAAAGTAGCAGTTTGGTGTCTGCTTGATTTGTCCTCCTCCCCACTGAAGTGTGAGTAAGTGTGAGGATGATTTTTTTTCACAGCAGTCTTGCACACCAAGGCTGAATTTCAGAATATAAGAAGCAGATACTGAACTCTGTTTCCTTCCTGATTCAGCTGTCTTTCTACTAATCAGTCTCCAGCACTACCTCCTCCTGATTTTTTGTTTATATCTATGTGGTGGATTAAATTGGAAAATAATTCCTGAATTATCTTGCTATACTAACTTGAATCCCGATACAAGCTTGTTTTTATAGCAGCCTCAACTATAAAAAAACCCCTCTTTTTGTTCTTACAGCAGATGGACAAATGAGATGCCTGTGTGTGACCTGCGTAACAGCCAATCACTGATGCCTTCTGCAGCAGTGCATGCAAAGGCTTCTTACCATTCTTCCCTAAGTATTCAGACAGTCTAGTTTCACAGAACAGTGGCAAAAAGGAATCAACATATTTCTGTCCTTGAAGAGTAGTTGATAGTGATAAATTAATGCCTGAGGTAACAGGTGCTATGCATTATAAATCATACCACAATAAATAATCAAAAGAGCTTATTTGGATGTGGGGATAGAATATATATGCAATATTATGCATCTAGAACTAGATATAGCCTGAGACAGTCCATTCTTGCCCTGTTTATATTAATATATTTAGTGAAGTGTGCACTAGGAAGCCTATTCCATACATAATGAGGGCATGGGCTCCATTTTCTTTTCATTATCAAGGTTACTTGCAGAAGAATGACTTCTGCATACAGGAGTCATTGTTGTACTTCTGGGTTGTGATTTTCACCTGCCACCATAAGAATTTTTCTCTCAAGTACACCCTCCTTAAAGCAGGACTGCTGAACTGTATGAGGCTTAGAGTATGACAGGGAGAAATGGAACTGGTGTGCCTTTTCAGCTTATCCTCCAACCCATACTGCTGGGCATTTATGCACATTATTCTTTGTTCATGAATAATGGGAATATTAATAATTATCCCAAATTACAGAATGTAAAGGCATCCAGCTGTTGTTGCTTTATACTGCAAAGCTGACCCTTACCCTTTTCAACCCACCTTACCTCTCTTCTTTTTATTTATGTCCAAGACCATCAGATTCTGAACACTATGCAGAAGGCAGTCCCTGGTTGCAACCGGAAATCAGAGAAACTCTGCAAAGTCCAGCAAGCTTCCCTAAGGAAAACCTGGGACGATATTGGTCCAGCTAGGAAGCTGGGATTAGGTGGGGAAAGTCTTTACAAGGTAGCAAGTAAGTAGTTCAGTCTGGGAGAAATCCAACTTGGTGCTCTTTATTTTTTACAGAAGCTAGCAGTTCTGGTGGTCCCACCTGTGCAGCCTAAGACTGCATGAACACAATTATCCTGTCATGAAGTGAAAGCTTCCAGTTAAGATTTCTGGTAATGTTGTGTAGTACTGCTAATTTAGAAATGCAGAAGGAAGACATGCTAATGAGAGTACCATTACTGTGACATTACTCACCGGTCTCGCAGTCTGCACAGTTCTCAGTACACAGACGAAAACTTACAGATCCTCTGAGGAACTGCAAGGGGTTTGGTAGTTTTCACATAGCCTGTGAGGTGAAATACTGAATGCAAATTCTCTTGACAAAATGGTTTCTGCTTCAAGTTTCCTGAGTGAATAAGAAAAGCAGCATCCTACAGGAATGCAAAGATTCCTCCATGTATGTTACCAAGACACTCCCACACCACAGGAATGTGCCTGCCAGCCCTTGGCTAACCTATTTAATTACAGGTTTATAAGGCAATGAGCTATTTAATCAAAGAAATGGCTAATACAACCATGTTTGACCTCTTTCTTTTATTAGCATATTTTATGTTCATATTTTACAATATAATAAGTTATATATACAGCATTAAACAAAGTTATTAGAAAGTAAGCTTTGGCAAGACCTACAGGATTCTTTTTTCAATCCTGTATGTCTCTTGTATAACAATAAAAATACTGTATACTAAATAAAATAATGTTAAATAGTCTGTGTTCGCATTGGCACCATCAGTTTCAAAACCCTAACTTTTCATGGCCCAATAAACATAAAAAAAGAAGATTCCTGTATCTTCTTTATCTTCTTTTTAACAAATAGTTAAAGACATGTAGTTTTAAATGGCACATAAACATAGGAGGCAGTCCACTTAATAACACTGTAGTTACACACCGGCACAAGAAAAATAGACTCTTGATGCGTTCTTTTTCTTTCTTTCTTTCTTTCCCTTTTTTTTTTAAATTCTAGTAGCAATAGTAAAAACTGAAAATTCACAGTCTTGAAAATCACATTGAAGATTGCTGATCTGTAAGCAGATCTAGAAATCTTCTTGAAACCTGTTGAAATCTGTATGAATTTGTCATTGATTTCAAGACAGCAAAAATTTCACCCCTAAATTCAACATCAATCAGCTAGTTAAATTTCAAATAAATGCAACTTGCTGCATCATTGAAAGAAGAGTTGAAATCTTATCAAATTTGGCATATGCAGATTAATGAAGAGTATGTTAAGATGTGAAAGAAAGAGTGGAAAAAGAATAATGAGAGGGATAGGTTTTATGTTGCCATATGTACTTCCCTGATATACAAATCAAGTGCTGAAAAATAGATGTTAAAGGATGATGCTAAATGTTTTGCACAATTATGATGCTATCATAGATAAGCTCTAGTTACTAAGTGATGGAATACTGGTTGTTAAATTCTGGGTAATACTTAATATTTTTAATAGCATTTTGTTCAGTCATGCATTTTGGAATTTAGGAAGTATTGCTTTATAATTGACACATCTCTTAATTTAGTGTTTGCTCTTGGTGAAATCTGTCATCGCTATTTTAGCTATGAATTAGGCAAAGAGGTTTGGTGACAGACACTGACTTGTGGTCTGAATGAGTTTTAGATAAATTTTAACTGTGAAAATCAGACATTAGTTAAAAGAAAATCAAATTAGGTCAATTTTTGTACTTCACAAACTCGCAATGTGAGATGTGGTCCCAGATGAGTTTGATGTCACTGGTGGATTTTGTGCTTGTGGTCTAGGCTTACAAGAGTATAGCATTAAGAAACACTTTTTCCTCCATGTTTCAAGTGTCTCTAAAGAAATCTACTCTTTTTGCTCTTCGTGTCATATGTGCACCAATGTGGTCTGAAATTCCTCTGGTTAGAATATAATTTGATATATAAATGTCACTATTAGAAAAGTATATTTTTAAGGGTAGTGAAAAATCTGGTTTTGGTTTTGCTTTTTTCTTAACAGTAAAGAAAAGAAGATTTTGCTCTCAACTTGCAAGGAGTAACTGCCCTCTTTTGCTGCCCACTTGCCAACGAGCTTTTCCTCAACAAGTCAGCAGTTTGAATTTATAATTTCTGAAATATCAGTATGGACCAAGAGTGCACTTACATGCATTATGTAGGTTGTTTTTAAGCACTTCAGTCTGTAAGTTATGTTGACTCTTTTTTCATGTAGCATAATTAGTCAATCTGAGGACTATGCATATACACTTATGCACATAATGCACATACTTCTAGATTCAACAAACCCATGATAAGTGTAGGAAATTAAACCGGTTGCAGCAGATAGAAATGTACGTGCCTAATGTGTATTAACTGATACTGTAGCTGTGGTACTGCTTCTGACTGTAACTGTTAAACCACTGAACCATTGAATGAAGCCCTAAGAGACAGGAATATTTTCAGAGAGCTAATCAATGCCTTTCCTGAAGGCCAGGCAGGAAGGTTTGTATCGGCAGGGTTATTTGCCCTTTTACTCATACACAGACCGCAAAAGGGATGTTTGTGTGTCCACTTACTGTCAGTAACTGTTTAACATGATCATTTTGTTTAATGATATGTTTCAGGCCGAGTGTCTTGGGAGATTTCTGCTCTTGTTTTGGTAGATGTGTAACTTCACTTTTAGAAGTCAAAGAGAAGAGCTTCCCCTTGGTTATCGTGAGCAATTATGTAGAAGAAGCATCAATGGTCTTTAGTCCAAAGTCTTTGATGCAGTGCTTACTGGAAGCACACTTCTTTGGGCTGATGTGGAAGTGCAGGCCCCAGGCAGGCATATCAGGATGTCCCTGCTGGTTCAGGAGCCGGCATTGCTTGTGCCCACTCCAGAATGTCTGCGCACAAGGATTCAACAGCATCCAATCGCTCGATTTGCACCAGTTTGGTGAGCAGTTCTGGGATGCTGTAGCCTGCCGTGCTGATGCGGTCAAACAGCTGCATGCCATCTGTCATCCCGCCAATCTCATCCCTCTTCAGCCCAAAGCTCTCGGCCAGGTGACGCCACGTTTTCACTATGGCTTTCTCTGTGTTGTAGGTCGAGCTGAGCATTCGGCTCGTCTTCTCCAGGCAGTCAAATGGCAGCTCCGTAGGGCTCAGACCTGCAAAGGGAGGGGTGGATTGTCAGGTGGCTCTGGGCACAAGTCTTGACATTTTACAGATTACACTGTTAGCAATGAATACAGCTAAAATCTTAAGTGATAGTTCATGATAGGTATGTCTAGCCTTAAAGTTATTACTGTATATTACCTAATTAATTCTTCATAATGACAGTCGGATACCATAATTAGGGTAAAAAGTGGGCTGGAAAAGATGTAATAGATGGGTTGTATGAATTCCCATGGCTCTGCCCCTTGCTTCAACAATCTACTAGCTGTTAGAAAAGGTATATTGCAACTGTGTCCCTAGTGAGCAGTCCCATTAATACACCTCTGCACGTCAGTCTCAGTGTTTGAGCTCCAGAGACAGCTTTGACCCTTCCCTGAGACTGTCACCAGCAGCTGTTGAAACACGTCTGTAATTGAAAGTTGCCCTTGTAGAAAAGCAAGAAAAGTGAGGCGAAGCAATGATGCCAGATGCAAGTACAGAAGTCCCTGCAGGTGCTTAGCTGTCATTACTATCATGAATCTCTAGGGAGGATTTAACATTCGTCCTGTGGGGAAAAGACTATTTTCTCCTGGAATTATTTTCTATGTATTCATGGTCAGAAAACAGAGGAGAGAATCAGCTACAGCATTTTCCCCCAGCCAGTATTTTGCTTCTGTAGTTTTCCTGCTTCTTACTCAACAGCAGTAATTTGATGGGAGACAGACCTCCCTGAATTACAGAATACTCATACATGTGCACACAAAGTGTGTGTGTGGTGGGAGGTAAATGCAGTCACATCTCCTGTTCTGCAGGGAACTTAACTCGTGTCTCTTCTGCTAAAACAGTTCTGGTAGTCAAGTGCTAAATAGGGTCAAAACACTTAGAGCCTGGAAACCCCACATGTTGTTGTGAGATGTGGGACAGAATTTAGAGGAGACGAGTAGGTTGGAACTTGTGTCTTACCCTCAGTCCTGATCCTCCCCAAATCACACTTTCATATTTTGAACTATTTTTTATCTGTTATCTAAAGAAATAAGTCCAAGAGGTTTCCTCTAGATGGGGAATGCAAAACTGCTTCTTTGCATCTTGGCCTGTTTGTGTGTCCCAGCACAGCCCATCACAGCTCTTCCTGCTCTCCACAGGAAGGAAGCTCATGCAGGTGCCCAGAGAGCAGCAGTGGTGTGCTCCAGCCCAAGCCCAGCCTGGACAGCTCTGGGATCACGGCACCATGGGGCTCCTGGTAAGTGAATACAAATCTGCCCAGAGTGTCTTCTCTGGTTTGGGATTATTTTCCATAGATGATCAGAGGCCTTTCTTATTTTATAGCAAATGCTTGTGATCTAATTTCATGCTGTTACCGTAGGTGAAAATTGTGCACTCACCTTCTGCAACATCGCATACGTTAGCATACACGTCAAGTATCTTTTTCCTTCGACTTTGAATCTAAATGACAAGAGTTTCATTTCATTAATTTTTCAGTTACAAGATTAAACAATTAGCAGAGAGCAGTAGAAAGTCTGTGGGACATCTCCATTTTACAGGGTTTTCACATAGTGTCCTAAAGGGTCCCTTTTGAAGACTCAAAGAAAACGACACAGAAATTATTCCATGAAGCATAAACATATTGCTGATTTCACTTGCCACTGCTAGAGATCTTTCTTTCCAACTTCTAGACTTTTTTTGAGAGTAAATACTTTTCTGCTCCAAGGGTTTGTATATTTTATTTCTCTTCCAGACTGAGGCAAACTCCTGAGAATGAGGACAAATCCAGTACCATGTATGCAAAATTAATGTAGGGATGTCCAGGTAAACCAGGTCAGAACTGGATAGAGGGAATTACATTCAGCCTGAAATTGCCTTCTTCCAGTAATCTAAGAGGACTGTAGAGGAAGGGCTGTTCCTTTCTGTGTCTCTTGACGTAGATCTGCTTAGTGCATTACTAATTAACTATTTTACAGATAGATTAAAAAAAATAAATCAGCGAAATTTTGGAGAGAAAAAATCTGAGGTCCAGGGGAATATAGTCATTTTTGACAAGAAAGAAGCAGGACTGAAAACCTGACACTTTTCAAGCTAAACATGGACATTTTAATATAGTTTCATTTAGCAAAATATTCTCAAGTTTTGGCTTTGGATTCAATGTGGAGTGAAAACAAATGTCAAAATGTCATGAGCTCTCAGGGACTGAAATTTTCTTCCCTGTGCCAGCTCTCATTAGGACTGAGCTTTCTGAAAAGCTGTCTTTTTGATAGGACTCTAGCATTATCGCCACAAATTTGTCACTTTTCACTGCAAGTGAGGCTTGAATGAAAGCTCTGCTTTCAGGATTTTGTTTCGTGGAAAGATTTTCCTCATTTTATTTGGGCTGTAAAGGGCAAGGGGCATCAATGACGTGGATTAATGGGCTTGCAGCTGGAGAGCAAAAGTGGCTGCTCCACCTGACGTGTGTCTGGCAGGCAGTGCGAGTGCATGGTACTGCAGGGCAGCGCAATGCAGACACTGAGTGTTGTTCACATCTTCCTCGTGTAATTTACGTGTGCTGAGGCAGTCACATTGCTATTGTAGGCGTGGATTGTCTGTTTTAGAACCTCAAAAACAGGAAATTTTCTTTTAATGGGGTTTATTAAAACTTCTCCTAAGAAAACTACTGGATGCTTCTTTTCATTCTCCCCTCACTTGTAGGGCAAAAAGCGGGTTAAGTAATTCCATGAAGAATTATGCAAGATGCTGTTTTTACCAGAGCCAGAAGATGGGGGATTTTTAAACCTTAAGCTGAAAGCAAACAGGAAATGTTTAGCCTGATGATTGTCTGTGTGGCAGCTCATCGCAAATGGGTTTTGTTATAACGAGGAGGAAGAAGACTTGGTTAATAGCAAGCCTCTAATTTTCTTTATCCTTGTCCAACTGCTCTGAATACTCTTTCCTGTGCTAGTAATGCTACTTAATTCCCAATCTGAAGAAAATTACTGCTTTTCTAACTTCTGGCAACTGGCTTAATTGTGACATCTTAGGTATGGAGTGGAGAATCTTGATACATCTGCACTTTCATTGCAAAGTCTATCTTCAGCCTTGTCAGCAGTCTTTAGTCCATGAGAGTGTGTATTAGAACAGGTCTGGAAGAAATAGCTCATGCTTAAGGTGCACTTATGAGATACCAATCTAAATTACTTTGGAGAATGTATCTATGGTCTATGGTCTTTTGAAGGTAACCTGCTCCTTATTAAATATTCTGATTTCATGATTTCGTGTATTATCCTATTTCAAGCCAGTGCTTACAAAAGTATCATAAAGTTGGATATTTAGAGACCTCAAAAACCTGAATTTTAAAATGTGAGCATTGGAGTAGTAAGTTATTTTCAGATGGTCATGTCTACAACTACAAAACCATTTAACTTCTGTTGAGACATTGTGTCTAACCTCAGCTGAAAAGTGGTGTGTTTTAGCAAGTTTGAGCTGATCCGTCCTAACAATTTAAAACATGAAAAGATGCATTTTCAAACCTATTTTTTCTTCAACAATATCTGATGTTTGATATTAATGACGTGATTTCGACCTAGATATTGCCATTTTAAAATAAATTTGAAATACTAAAAAATGTGAGCAGACACCTTCTTTTTAAGGATAGTTTGATGTTGGCACAAACTAGAAGGTTGCTTGGGTGAGGTGTGGCCTTAACTGTTCCTTAAAATACTCCAAGTGAGATAAAAAGCCCTGAGCATTACATGCTCAGCAGGAAGAAGCAAAGGCCTTCCACAGCAAAACAGTGGATTACAGTGTCCTTCAGAGCACAGGAATGACCTTCAAGCCATGTGTGTGCTTTTCAAAATTCCACATTGAAACCAAGCACAACACCGGATATTAAGTCTGTGCCATGGAAATACCGATGCAGCTGGGTCAAGGTACTCAGATACTCTGCTGTCAGCTGAATCCAGCCATGCTGATACATTATTTTACTGTCTTAGCATTAGCTATAACAGGGTATTGCTGTTATCTGGGTTTTTTCTTTCTTTAAGCTATAAAATATAATACTCAAAAAAGGAAAGTAATTAGTCTTGTAGAAAATTTGATTTTCATCCCTGAACACTATACATATATGTCATTATGCAAAGAAGATTCTGTAAGAAATTTGTCTAGAGAAGCTCTTGTAAATCAATCTGATCTACAGTACAATGCATTTTGGGGGGTGATAACTTATACATTTTTTTCTTTTAAAAAAGTAGAAAAATGTTATCTGCTTTTAAATCTCAAGGTAGCCTTACCCCTGTTGATTTATTGCTTGCAGAAGATTTATCTCTGGCCAAATGCACTAAAGATAACAAGCATCTCTCTGGAGTCCCTTGCTTGTCAACTGCAGCTTCTTCATCACTATCCATACTCCGGCTTAAAAGTCGTTCATTCTCAGAAGATGCATCATTTTCACTGTAAAATGAAGGACATGGTTATCTCAGAGAAGCCTCTTGAATTGACTCCAGTCATCTCCTTTTTGCCATCTGAGAGTAATTGAATAGAAGTGTCTTCTGTTTTTTAAAGTGCCTTTCCTCCAAAACCCTGTGAGTGTAACGGCCTCCACCATCCCAGGGTGGATGTGCGATACCCATCGGGTCACGCAGTCACAGGTAGCTTGCAAGAATCCTTTCAGAGAGGGGTTTTCTGACTGAGGACAGTGTTCAGCCCACCTTAATCATGTTACCCAGGCAGGTTTGGCTGCTGGGCAGAGTCAAGATGAGGAAAACCACCACACCCTGCCATCCAGATGATGCTATGGACGAGGGGTTTCCTTAATGCCTGTAGCAGCTATTTTTACTCTTCCTGCCTAGAAGGGAAGGGGAACCTCACTAAGGCCACGTGAGTGCCAGCTGCATACAGATCCCAGAAATTAACCTCTCAAAAGAGGAGATGGAGCCCTAAGAGCTGATTAATCGGTCGCAGAGGGAATGGGGAGGACACAGGTGACTCTTCATGATGTCTGTTATAATCTCTTAGAAACCAGAGGAGGAAAAGTCTACTAAAGCATCTGGTCTTTGCTCTGCTGCAGCAACTTGCCAGCATACCCATCAAATTTGTTCATGTGTTCCGCTGTACTAGGATGAATGATGACCATGTGCCTCCCCCATTTCAATGAAACTAGCAATATACTTATCTTTTACTCACCTTTTGACAGCCTTGGCTGGAGTTGCTGTAAGTTTTTCAAATTCTTCTTTCTCAGAGAATATCACAACGTTATCTGTAGAACAACAATTAGAGAAGTTTAAATTGGCAATAAGTTTCCAAACCAGTGCTTTGTGTCAGGAGCTAGCTCTGCTGGCAACCTCACTGACAAAATAAATCTCTTTTCTACCTTTTTAATTGCTATCAGAGGACTAAGTGACATTCTGGAAGTACAGAAAGCTATTATAGACAATTCTTTAGTAAACCGATGTGGGTTTTATACACTCCAAAGGAGAAATTGTAATTAACAGAAATGTATTAAGAGTATTTAAGCCCAATGTTGTCTTGGATAGAAAAAGCAAAACTGAAACAACTTGTACCTTGCACTTCTTTCTTCTCTTCTTGTGTGTTAGCCTGAGCTTCAACATTTTTTACTGAGTGGCTCTTGCAACAGGCTAGAATATACAAATACACCACTAATTATTCTCAGAAGCTTTCTAAAAATAGCATTTGCAACTAAAATTTCACCTGCTGAACAATTACCTTGAGCAGATGGCTTTGTTTTTACAATGTAAAACATGATGATGAGGACAATGGCAATAGCCATTATGAAGATGGTAGACATGGCAATTATAAGAGCTGTAGCCAGATGTCCTTGTCCTGAAAGATCTGCTGGAATTAAAAAAAGTAAATAAAGGAGCAACTCTTAGGATCAGGGAATAGTTAACAGTTTGCAGTCTGCTCTACACATAGTTTGCATAATCCTTTAGTTGATCTGAGTCTTGGTTACTTGCTAAGCATTGAAAAACTTAGTGTTGCATCTCAAAGGCAAATGAATTAACATTTTTTCAAAAATTTGATATTTATGCATGAACCAGTTAGTAGTATTCATTAAAAATATTTGATGGTATGGTCCGTCAGATACAAAGATGTAGGAAATTGTATTTTAGTATGGGAAGCTGTACATAAGCAAGAGTAGAAGCTTTTGTGGCACTGCATTCTGGGAATGCCAGTAAATATACAAAGGGAATAAGAGCTAAAATGACTGTTGGTAACTGTGGCTGCCTCAAAAAGCTCTAAGTTAAAAGGAAGACACAATGCACACATGGAATAACGGATGTTTTTCTAACAGATACTTAAAAAGCAGCATGGCTAGAAGGTGAATTTAAAATAATCTATGTGAAAACATATTCAGAAAGAAAACTTGGATGTGAAAGGCTAGAATTGAAGCCATTAAAGGAAGCAGAAAATTACAGATATGGTAAAAGGCTTGAAAACTTTAATTTTTCTGAAAACTTGATCCTAACAGTCGTGTTTTCAGACAATACCAAGAAGGTCAGCATTGTCAGTACCTCATTAACTGCACATTTCCCGTTTTGTCTTCTCACGTTCAAAAATTTTAAAAGCCTAATAATCATGCTGGAGAACTGTTTATGTTAGCTCAATAAGAGATTGACCATATTTGTGCATGAAATTATTTTCACCATTCTAAGCTAAACTTTGCTGAGGCAGAGTGCTATTTCTGTATAGCTACAAATAATGAGCTAAATTTATTGCTGGCATCACTGAGTACAGCTCAAATCCTTTTTATGTTCAGCTGACTGAAACAGCAGTGTTGATTAACTGAGAAACAAAAATTAATTCTGAATTATTTCTAATAGCAGTTTTAGAAATCTGGAAATAGTGACAGTGGAAACTGCAACAGATATTTTCAGTTTGGTTCCACTTTGTTGATGCCCTTTTCAAAACAAAGAGCTGCTAAATTAACCCTGTGAGTGCATTCTTACCTTTGTGAGCATGCTGGTAAGGCGAGAAAGTGCTTGTGCCAGAGGTACTTGGGAAAATGGCTGAAATGCCAGAGTTAGCACCTGCACCTGGAATATAAACAGAAACACCATAAAATTCCATGGTTACTTTGTCCAGTCAAAGGGATAGGTTGGCTCAAGGAAAGAGAGCCTTAACTTGGCTTGATTGCATTCCCATTTCTTAGCAAAGGACCCATGAACTGCTCGCTCTTTGAAATGTCACTAATCCCAAAATGTGTTACTGGAACACTGAAAGCTGGGTTACAGACCACATCTTTGCATACTGTCCAGAGGGAGTGGAGTCAAACTCCTGAACATATATGAAGAAAAGAAGAAAAAGAAGAAAGAAAGAACATGTTACCAACAGTTACACAGAGATTCCCGTGTTATGGATCTGTCCTGGGTAGTAGAAAGTTGTCCAGGACTCAGCTGATGACTCAAACAGTTTACAACCCCCACTCCAGTATTTGCAACTGCAGACTGAGACTCAGCTGGTAGATTCATCAGACTAGTGCTTCTCACAAGTATCCTTCGCTAGCAGCATCACTGAGAAGCTGTGATGGTATGCAAACCCTCATGACTCCACAGGAAAACCTAGGGAAGGTGACAAATAATGGTGTTGATTGCTTTTCTATTCCATGGAGATGTACTGTCATAAAAGGGAATATTAGAATTTCCTGTAATGTAACTGGGCAGTATGTTTCTTCTGATTTCCTGTCAGTCCAAATCTATATTCTAGGGAGAAGGGAAATTCACTGAAACAGTAAATAAAGAAGTTATAGGAAAATTTCATGCCGTCAGAGGGGTGAGATTGTGCAATAGGGGTTTCCAGGTCTAAATTCTACAGTCAAGGTTAAAAGTTAGTCTTTCAGTTGATGCCACACAATAAATTTTCAAAGCATTAAACCAAGTCATAAAATAACATATTTTGACAGCAGCAAACAATAGTGCATATTGTTTGGAATAAAGCTGTTGATGGGAATGTTTTTAATATAGGAGGGTGTTTGCATAGTATTCCGAAACAGAACAAAAATGTTAGGGAGTATTGGGAGTAAATGTTATCCTCGTTTGCAAATGAACTTTCATGCCATTGGTAAGAAGGTAATGCAAACAGCCACTATCAACAGATGCTGAAAAATATTTTCTGTCTTGGAGGAGGTATGAAATTCCTCCTGCTTTGTATTAGCTGCCTGTGGATAAAGTCCAGTGATAACTAAATTCAGCAGACCTAAAGGCAAAAACTGTCCCAGTCATCTGGTAAGGTGTGCACAGCATGTGGCTTCACAAGCTGGTTTGGCAGCCAGACTAGATGAGAGCTCACTGTGCCATTGTTTTGACCAAGTAAATATTCAAAGAAATCAAATCACCAGGTGAACTTGGCAAGAAATCAAGTGGTCTGAAATGGTCTGAGAAATGTTCTATGGTTAAGAACAAAGAAATATGCACATTCTTCAAATGAAGATAAATGTTTCCTTTTAAAAAAGAAAAAAAAAGTACTATCTAAAATAAAACATCTGCATGTTGTGAATGAGAAATGTACACTTAAAGAGGCCACAAAGTATGAGTTGCAGCTGTCTCCAAAAGAAATTTTCTTTAAAAATCATAAAACTTCTTCAAAACATCATTCATTGGAAGGAAATGGATTAACTCATTATAATTGGTACTTTTTCAAACTGAATAAGGGTTTTCACAAGGTTTTAAATATACTAATTTATTAATTCAGATGCTTTTCATATTTTGCAAATGAAGGCTAGATTACACAAGTCTTGCCTCTGGTCCTTTCTCTGTGACAGATTTCCTTCTAAGAAGAAGTAGTTATGAGCTCCAGAAACTACAATGCAGTAGTATACTATCTAGGGATCAGTAAATGAAGCTGTCATCTGCAGGTATTGAACATTAAAGACAGGTAATTTGTAAAATTTTCAGCAGTTCTTTACGAAACTGAAGTGAATCATCCTTGGTCATGACCTTTTTGTTTACTCATCATGGCTGGACAACAGAGGAAATTTAGTAAATGGCCAGAGCTGCAGCCTGATACTTCTCTTCATGTTCATGCACAGCCACCAGGCTTACGCCTATTCTTGCAGCCCCCCTGGCAAATCCAATTACAGCCAATTGGAATCCTGTGCGCTCCTTGCAAGCTGCAACAAGTCAACAATAGCTTCCCTGACACTGCCTCTCACTGAACACAGGCAAGCTGCACTGCTTTGTCTGCCCACAGTTTAGCTAACAAGCTTCAGCTCATCTCCTCTGCAAGTGAGTTTTAGCAAACTCGCCTCTCTTTTCCTTCACTTGAAGCATGAAGTCACTGAAGTATTTCTGCCTAATAATCTTTCAGTCGGTTGGTATTGTTAACCTCCTATTTTTCACCCATCTGTGAAAGGAAGTGGAGCCTTTCAAAGTGGGGAGTCAGGCAGCAGCAAGTAGCACAGGAAGGGTAAGGAGTAAGGTCACCACTCCTCATTCAGCATCATCGTCACGCTTCACCCAGCTGTACCCCACACCAGGGCAGGGCGCGTTGCCCACACCACGCACACACGTGGGCACAGGCACACCCCCACTCCTGTGCACACCAGTGAGAGCCTTCAGCCCCAGAGCCTATGTGCAGAACGTCCTTTGCATGGGAAAGGAGCCACCTCGTTGGTTCTGTAGTGCTGGCACGGCAAAATCAAGGCTGGTACTAGAATGTGGTGGCCTTTCACACACGCCTGGGCGGGAGTTGGTCATTACGTGTATTTTAACTCTACTGTCAAACTTCATAATTTGGCATATCCATTATGAGCCAAGATTTTTCTTTAGATGTGGCTTAGACGAAAGTGCCAGTTCATGCACCTGCAGTACAAGAGGAACCAAACTGCCACCTTCTGTGGAATTTCAGTTTATATCACTTTTGTATGAGCAAAAAGAAACAACCTGTAGCTGCTGCTGCTTTTTCCCAGTCAGCACCACACCGTGACTGCAATGTCAGTTGTTCCTGTGCACATCCACTTTTGCCTCCCAATCACATTATTAATTCTGCTGCCAATATAGATGGCACATAATCTATAAAGACTTAGATATAGCTCAGGCAGAGACATCCTAAGGTGTTACAGCACAGCATATGGAAACAACTCTATTTTTTAAATAAGGACTGATGGCTGTAAAATAGGTGTACAAAAGAATGGTTTATATTCCTAGACACCTGTATGTAATACTGTAGGAATGTGATAAGGAAATTAAGAAAAAAGTTTATCACTGGTGGTTTGTTTACTCTTGCATTATAAAAGTTTTTATTCAAAAAAATTGTGATTTTGTTGTAATTTTCTTGGAGTCTAAATAGAGTTTCAATAAAAAACTGCTCCATACTTATTGTTTAAAAGAACAATTGAATTTGTATTCCCATTTGAATTTTGGGAGATTTTAACTCAAAAGATAGCTTTAACTTAAATTGCCATGCAGCTGCCTTTTGTCCTTTCAGGAAACAAATGCTGGGCAATAAAATACTTTTTTGTTGTTGTTTCAATGATCCTTTCTGCTTTATGTAACAGACTATTACAGTTGTTCTTGTGTCTTGAGACAGAACTTACAATAAGAAGTGACAAACAAAACTACCAGATTTGTGAGAGGAGGAGGGGGAGGGCACAGGGAAAGGAGGTTTTACCACCATACCCCCTTGCAAGTGTTTGTGAGTGAATAAAATCTGGTGCAGTAGGAGACCATATGTGCCCCTAACATATGTTGCTGTGGGTATCAGCTTACTGGTCCATTCAAAGGACTGCTGCTCACAGCTAGCAACAGATTTTTTTTGAGTCTATTTAATACTTAACATGTTATAAAAATCCCCAAAGTGTGTACACAACAAACTATTGGAGTGATCATAAAATAAGATGCATATAAAAATTGGTGCCTCTATATGAATCTCTTTCTTGTTCTTGAGTGCAGCTTGCTTTCTCCTGATGCATCCCTCCTCTCCCAGCTGTAGTCCAGCTATGAATGGCACAGATGAGATGCAAGTGCCATCACTGAGGCTCTTTTATGGGCTGAAGTAGGATAAAGCACTCATGCAAATAAGTAACTATCAGCCTGAAACATGAGATGAAAAATAAATTACACTGAGTTGAAATTTAATAAAAGTAGACAGTTTATGGCTGAGAAAGTTAAAACTGGATTTTAACTAAACCTAGTTATAAATAAAGACCTAGATGTGTAGAAAGCAGAGGTCAGAACTTTTAAATAATGTAAATCTGTATTCAGGTACTTACATGAAAGATTTGCTTTCAAATTTAAGGAAACAAGACTTCAAATGGAATGCCTGTGCTCTTGGAAAGTCACGGAAACTGAAGCAGCTGTCAAAGCCAACCTGCTTTCTGAGGTACCTATATATGACTTCAGCAACCAAACATAAACCAACTCTGAAAATATGGCAAATCACTGATAACAGAATATATCCTAGGCAATGGAGGATTGCCTGAGTGATCTTTATTTTACAGAATACTGTGAGTTACTCTGATATTTTCTGGAGCCACAGGTAGATACTTCGGTTAGTGTAGGTAGTTACTACACCAGGAAGAACATGAAGTAAATTAATTTCTGAGAATTAAACTTCTAAAAATGGTCATAGGAAAGTTCCCCCAGACTTTTGTTTTCAATCTGCTCAATCTCTTGATAAGTAACCGCATCACATAAAAGGAAATATTTTTTGCTGCTGTGCTCTCTGTAATGTCTATAACTATTTTATTTCTCTCTCCTTTTTTTTTTGCCAGGGCAGGGAAGTGATGATGATGATTATAGGCCACAAGGCCTTAGTCTGACAATTTAATTGCATCTGCTGAAGTTTTGTTTAGGACTCACTGGGAGCCGTAATCATTGCACAGCACTGGAAAGTCATAGACAAACACTCCATGAACTAAGCTTCTGTCCAGCAATCCAGTGTGATCACCACTTTCTCTGTGCAACATGAAGGAGATAATTGCTATCTAAACTTTGCCATCCAGACTTCAGAGCATCATAAGGAAGAGAACAGACCCACCTAGAGCCAGTCTTCCATTTCCCCAGTGTCCTCGTGGCCAGACTGTTGGTACAAGGCCACAGCTCTGCAGGTTTTTCAGCTCCTGAGCCCGGTCAGAGCAATCCTGCAGAGACCTGCAGTGTCTCCCATGGGCGGGTGGTGCTTCCTGTGGGAGACGCAGCTCCAGCACCGGTGAAAACATCAAAGCCATTGGAGTGGTTTCATTGGGAAGAATTGCACCGGGACCACATACCCTCCTGAGGGATACCTGAGCTCAGATTTCCCAGCAGCTGAAGACAGCAAAGCCCACATTTTCTTCTCAGATCCCTCCCCTTCAAGGCTGATGACTGAAGCTGGCCAATTTTATCCCAAGGTTAGGTTCCTTTCCTAATATGGACAAATCCTTAGAGGAGGAGAATCAGGCCATGCCACCAGTGACTAATAAAGCACGACCTTCAACAATTCTACCAGCACACACGTGAAGAGGAAATGGGTGTTCAGAGATCAAACAACTCAAAAAAAAGAAAAAAAGTTTGTTAGTTCCAGATAACAAGCTTATTCGTTTGTAGGCATAATTTGAAACAGAAGGAAAAAAATCCTGATGTTGATTGTATTACAAAAGGACAGAAATGGAAAGGAATAGAAGTTCCAGTGATACAATAATAAAAATAATCTTTTCTATTTATAGATGTCATTTGCTCTCTGGAATTCAAAAAATAACCTGACCACATATGTTTTCCTTTATTGATATTTTTCTTCTTTTTTTTTTTTTTTTAATTTTCCCAAGCTATCATTGGTGGGTGCGAGACTTAAAAACTTACACAGGCTGGTTATCGTATCTGGTTTTATGTATAAAAACTGCGAAAAAAAATGAAATAAAATAATATGAAGTATTTTATGCCCATACACACCTATGAATATACACAGTAGATTAACAGGAAAACCCTCAATCAGTTGCTGAAGTTCTCTAGACCAATAATCTGTGACTGGAAAAGGATTTGCATATTTGATGTAATTGTGTAAATTCAGCTTCAAAGCAAGTGTTCCTAAAGTTATTGTAGGGGATTTGATTTTGTTTTTCTCCAACATTTTTTGATTGGAGGGGCAAATATCAAAGTTTGAAGAGAAAGAGAGAGTTAATATACATAAACTAATTGAGAGTTTCAGCTGCTAAAAGACAAAATCTCTTCCAGCAATAACTGTACCTCTTTGCCAGAGAAACTCCATACATGGCTAAATCTTCTGTCTTTTGCATATACTTTTACACTGGATAAAAGAAGAAGACAAGAACAAAAACACCCTACATAGTCAGAGGCCTGAAGTGACTCCAGTTCCAGAGGTGTTGACAGAAAATCCAGCACCATTTACTGTGGGAAGCCACACCTTAGAGTGGTTTGGTGCTCATTACCTTAATGCTTTGATTTACATGGAAAACCTGCCTCCCCTCCTGTTTGCGGTGCTGCTATTTATCACAGAGGTATCATGTCCCCATTTGGCGTCAGCAAGGGGCATTGATGGTTCGTGACTGCCTCAAGCACACCTGAAGGTCTCACACCTTTGGCTTTTCGCACTGTGCTCCTCTGTGCTCAGCTGAGAAGCTCCTGCACAGGAGACCCGAGGGAGCTGCATGCTGAGAGGCCAGAAATCTCACACAGCTCTTTCACAGTGCACAAGACAGGGCAACCTGCAGTCTTTATGGTGATGTTTACCTTTTTCACAGTGAGAAAAAGCTTTCCTGCTACACAACACACACTGTTACACTCATGTGGGCACAGCCCATTCCCTGTGCGTGCCCACTGCCCACAAGCTGCCACTGAAGCCTGTTATTCCTCCCAGGCTGCAGAACTGCTGCTCCTATCCTTCAGACCAGCGAGATTTTCAACACCATAAACTGGTGACATGTTTGCCTCAATTAAACCTCTGGCCTCTGTGAAGCATCTCCCTCTCCTCCCCCCCTTCTCCATGCTATTTTATGCTATTTATGTCTCAAGTCCTTTGAGAGGGAAAAAAACAAGGTGTCACAGGCCCATCAAGGAATTTCTTTCTCACTTCAAGTTCTTTTTACACTAATATTTCCAGATGCTGGGGCATGGGGTGTTCATCTTGTGTCCTTGGCCATTTTAAGTTTTATTGACTGCGTATGAGCTGAAAGGTATTTGCTTACCCTTTGATCAAACCCAAATACTTCTCTGCCAGATAAAATGTGCCATCAGACAAATTCCCTGAGCAAGTTTCCATGCAAGGGCACATACCCCTGGGCTTGGCCATCTGTAACACATAGTTCAGGCACTTTCCCAGCAAGGAAGGTTTCCAGCTAAGGAGAGCACCACTGTTCTCCCATCCTGCCTCAGCCCTAATGAAGGCCGAAATCAGGATTTATCTGGCCTCATTTTTCTGTCTAGAGCTGTAAACCCAGAGCTTGCCATCTTAAGCTTCCTATTTTTAAGTAGTTTGCCATTCTCATTTCCTTGTTATCTGCTGGGTCACCTTTCTCCAGTGGTGTGCTGTACGCAGGAGAGTTTGAAGAATAGGAGCTCTGGTGGAGAGAGAGCTCTGTAGTGGGGGATTCAGGCTCCTGAATGCTGTTCAGTGCTATTCTGAAGTCTCCACAAAGGAACAGAAGATTCCAGGGGCCATTTGGAGTTTTCATACTGGGTTGTCCATCCTGACAGCCAGTTAATAAGCAGAGGTTGTTCTCCACAAAGGAGCCACTCCTACCAAAATGCTGGTATTACCCTTCATGGGACAGAAACCGCATCCCCATGTTAAGGTTATGTGCTTGGAGCACAGCACTTAAATGAGTTTGGAGTTTGCAACCTCAAAGAATTCCACAGCTGTGCAACACTGACATGTCACCTCTTCTTTGCTCTGACTGGTATAATCTGATGACACTGAAATGTGTGAAAAAGATCATCTGCTAATACCAGGTTTTACACTGCCTTCCACAGCAACAGGGAGCCTTTCAAGGGGCAAATCAGCAAGGCTGATTTTCCATCTGGAGTACAAATTAATGCCTGTGAATCGGGGCACTGCCATTCCAAATGGGGTTCAGAGATTTAGATATCCTAAACCAAATTACCTGAGCTTAGTGCTTTGAGGCACTTGGATTTTAAGACACTTTCTTGCTTTTTGAACGCTTGTAATCAAATGGTTGGTTTCATGGACTTGATTAAAATGGAAATATTTAGTCTTTCTAGGACTAATGTTTTCTTTTATCTTAGTACCCAGTCAATTTGTTGGTTTACATGCCTGCCTAAATTTCTCACAAAGATAACACATATTTATTCTTGTGTTTATCAAGCTAAAAATTGCATGTAGTTAATCAGTTGTGCTGATCATGCTTTCCTTACAGGAACACATTACCTATTGCATCTGCCAGATATCGTACAAAAGACAAAGATTTATTTTCTTTCAGTTGAGTAATAGCCATAAGATCTGGTAGTTTCTTCCAAAATCAGTAAGCTATAACATGTCTGATACTACTAAAAAACCTGTTCCAGCATGTGTTTGAGACAAACCATCAGAGCTGAACAAGGGATTAATTTCCAGCTATAGGTTAGCAGCATGCATGGTTCTATTCTCACCAGTGGGGCAGCCAGGTGCATCTGCATCCCCTTACCTTATCCCCTCATCTCCACCATGACTCTCTGTGCTGGGTGTGGCTGGGGTACAGTTAATTTGATTAATAGCAGCTAGTATGGGGCTAAGGTTTGGATTTGTGACCAAAATGGTGTTGATAATTCTTTCATTATTTCTGAGCAGTGCTTACACAGCACCTTTTTTTTTTTTTTCCTTTTCTTTCTCTCACTTTCTTTGCCCTCTAAAGAAGAAAGCAGTTTTCTGGGGGGTTGCCTCTGCAGGACAGTGCTGGTGCAAGCTGTCCTTCCTCCCCATGGCATGAGGATGGATAAGCCATTGCACATACTTGGTATGCAAAGGAACAGGTACCTCTTTATTACTGATACATAATTTTTTCAATTAGCAAACTACAGGCTCTTTTGTCAATGAAATACACAGAATTAATTGTCTTATCAGTGCTGACCACCATACATGAATGTCAACCCTTGAATCACTTTGCAGCCAGAGGATATGAAACAGTGTGATGCACTTTTACTCCTACAAATTACAAATTTACAAATTGTCCCATGTTTTCTTCACAGGTGAACTGAAACTCAATTAAAAAAAATACACAGACATGGGATTTCCTGGACCTACTGGTTAAGTAACCCTAATAAGTGCCCCATGGGATGTCTTAACAGATGAAAACTGGAGAACAAATGAGCAACAGTAGATCCTAAAATCAAAGATTTTTCCTCAAATGATAAGCATTCCCTCCCTTTGTTGGCAAGGCTAGTTGGAAGCAGAAATTACTTAACTGGAGCTGGGTTTATTGCTTGAACATAATTATCATCGCTGAAAGAATTCACATTGACCTTCCAGATGATTTTAAGTCAAAACCAGATGAAATACATAGAAACGTCGGAACACTTACATTCCTTGGTGTTGGGAGGCGCCAGCAAGCACGAGTAGCAAACCATCCCGTAGATGTTCCGAGGTCTGTTTTCCAGCATGTAGTAACTGCAATGCAGGGCAAGATGAGGCAAAACAGTGCAAATTAATATGATACAACTGAACATGGTTCAGCAGCAACCAATTATACGGAGATAAAATCATTTAAAAAAAAAACTTTTATAAGCAATTTGAGGCAAAGATTATTTTCTTTTTTTTTTTTTTTTCAAATTGCGTGAATAGAGACTGTGTTTCTCTTCTTCCTTTCCTCCTAAAATGTAATTAATCAACATCTAGACATGACAAGAAGTGGTAACATTGCCTAAAACAACATTAGTCTCCCTGCTGAGTTCAAGCTGCAGTTTACAGCACGCCCTGAAATAAGATTTTTCAAAAAAAGATAATGCTGTTTTTTGAAGCAGTAATCTTTCAAGCAAGACCACCAGTTGGATATGGTTGGCTAATTTTATTCACAAACACCGTAAGAATAATCTCTGTAATCTTAGAACCAAATCTGAGCCAGATCATAATAAAAAATACAGGAAAACACCACCCTTACAGGCAGATTAGGTTTTACAGGTTTGGTTTGGTTTTTGTATTTCCTTGCTGTATTGTTTATAAATTAGTCCTTGACAGTGGAATTACAGCGTGAAGGAAAGGTTTCATAATTTGAACTTCTGGGCTGCTAACAAAGTTGATGTTGAAATAAGGTAATTGGCTACTCAAGAGCTGGATCCACAGGCACCCTAACGAGTAATTAATTACATCAGAACCATACATACGTGGTAACATCATACTGCTGATGTCACGGATATGTCTCTGCAAATCACTTGTAAATCACTACATATTTTAATGAAGAGAGGAATAAGTTCACCATCCATTCTGTGTAGACAGGAACTCAACACTGCAAACATTTTATGCAATTGGGAGTCTGTTTTCTTCTCTTATGTACCTGCCTATGCATGTGCAGTATGGGCTTTTTTCTGGGAAATGTATGCATTGTGAGGAAATCACTGCTGAAACAGTCCACCAGAATCAGTTTGTGTACTAATGGACGACAAATAAGGTATGTAGGTCCAGGAAATAGAGTACACAGAGATGCAAGGGGGAGACAGTGACTGGAGGAAACTCAGAGAGCAGGGGAACTACACGTGGTTCCTCATTTCTTTCTTACTGGTTTTAAAAGATTCACCCTCACTCTTTCCTTCAAATACCTCTTGTGCCCCATCTGCCACTCTACCATTCTCTCAGGAGCAAAACTTCATCTTTCCTCTCATATGAGGGCCTACTTAATTTTAGGTTGTAAAGCAGTTGATAAATACACAGGAAAACACTGCCAAACCACAAAACAAAAGAGTGGAAGGCCAAAGATACATATAAATCTATGAAGAAAAATACAGGACAGTTAGGATCCACAGCCTAATAGCTGTGTGTGTTTAGGAAAGACAAACAATCCTTCTGACACTTAATTAAATCAAGCTGGTGGAATAATTCTTGGTTTTCACCACAATGCAGAATGGTGGAGGACATGTAAAGAAAACTGAAGAGGATGCTCACGGCAGGCAACCATTCGCTCACATCAGCAGGAAACTCTGCAGCTGCAAGCATTAGGGATTCACCCCCATGAAGTACTGGAAACAGATTTGTTTCTGGTTACTTTCCAGTGCACCAGATATTAAAGGTGATATTGGAAATACGTGGTAGTTTTATATCACCAGCTACGGAGAAGTGACCCACTAATGAAAAAACAAATGTTACTCTTCCACTGTGATATTTATCCTTTCTTTCCTTCCACCTGCCAGGCTCAGGTTTGGAGAGGCTACAGGCAAATCCAAGAACGGAGGCTAGAGTGAAAAATGGACTTGTTTTCCTGCTTAACACCATAGTGGCTTATCTTGGGCTAACCTTGGTAGTGTCATTTCAGAATCAGGGATCTGGACCCAGGTTTCAGTTTGCCCTCCCACCAGAACAGGGAACCTGGGGCCAGGGCAGGAGCTGGAGAGGGTCAGGTGCCGTTCTCAGCAGGGGAATGTCTGCAGAGAGCCAGCAAGGAGGAATATCCTTGGTGGAGGCATCTGCTGCCTTATCCAGAACAGCGAGGGTGAGACTTAATTTCATTAGAAATTCACTGGCTAAACCTTTTCATTTAGAAAACAGAGGAGCGTTCACTCCTCCTTTTAAAACCTCTCAGAGAACTGATCCCATATTTGCTGTAGCCATGGATAAACACATGAAATGGGCAAGTGTCAGTAGCAGAGGCATTTCTGACTGCATTTAAAAAGAAAATGATCCCATTGCAATTCTATTTAGTGAGGGGACCAGGGACTCACCCTAATCTGAAAATAGGTGCTGGGACAGCATAAGGGATATGTATCATTTGTACTTGACCTGTTCTTACCCCTTATGGCCACTCCTAAATGAAGACAGACGACTATAGGAACCCTTGCTCTGACCTGCCATTGCTGCTTATAATTGGCTGTGATCTCAGTCACAGTCCAGCAACACCTAATAGATCACCCCACTGAGGGAAATAGTCTGAGTCACACCTAATTTCCACATTCTTAACCTGTCCTGTTTGGCATGATGGAAGAATTTCTGGGCAGGAGCAGAGGACGAAGCCTGCAGTGTCCCAGGAGGTTCAGTCTAGGTACTTCTAGGGTTCACTGACAATTGAACTTTGGTTTTGAGGATCACAGCTTTGGAACTAAACCTTTAAAATCTACCCTGTCTTGCATCCTTCTTGTCAGCCTGACAGTGTTATTTTTATTTCATATGGGAGGAAACACAAAGAATCAGGGGATGACCTCTCCTCTTGTACCAAAGGTCTCCTTCTTCCCTAAAATTGGTCATCAGTAATAGTGAAAAAAAGAAAATAGAAGGAAAAATATATAATTATCCAGCACTTATTTTAAGGTAAAGTACAGAGGATGGCACTTGAAACCACTGGAAAAGGCATCCAGTTCAGTGGTATTTTGTCTGAAAACTTTTGTACAGAATGTGCCATATGCTCATCTTTTCCTCAGGCTTCTTTACTGAGCTGGTGAAAAACAGCAGAGGGGTGACATGTCCTTAAGTGCAGACAGCAGCTGTGGGCTGTTACTTTGGGAAGGTCTGCAGCATGTTATGGAAGCAGTCCTCTGGAAATAGAAACCTTGTTTTCATCCCTCATATCAACTTGGGGGCTCTCCAAGGTTTACTGGCCAGGCAAGGGAGCACCCTGCCAGCTGCCACTCACCCTGGTGCCTGGCTGTCCCTGTGGCACTGGGGGCAATAAGGACCATCAGCTACTCACCAGCTCTCTGCTCTGACACACAGGCTCTGCACTTCCCCCACCAGCACACAGGAGCAAACTCTGAGGACTCTTAAGTAGCATGAGGAGTCAAGGCAGCTTCAGAGCTTGTTTTAGCTCATATTTAGTTTATCTTGAGAATTCCATCTATTCAAGCTTGGACTGAGAGGGTGTTTCTCCTTAACTGCTGGCTTTGCCAAACAATCCCAGGACCTGAGCGTTGCAGGAGGAGCGGCACACTGCCAGATTCTGGCAGACCAGTTTCTGCTACAGGCTACACCTGTGCAAACACGATGTTTTCAGATTTCTCCCCAAGCACCAGCTGTGCAAGCTGATTATTTTCAGCCAGCACCCTGCTCCCACCTGGGTGACCTCATTAGTCCCGACAAAAACTGCAAAACAGCAACTGTGGCCACTATTTAAGTCTCTTGCTCTTTATGATGTATGAGGGGAAGTCAAGAGGGAGCTTTTTTCAAATCACATCATCAGTCTGTTTGGCTGGCAGCTAGACAAGTCCTTCATTTTATTTGTAAACTGCGAAAATTTCACACAGACTCACTGATAAAATAAACCTGGAAGTTTGCAGGGCCTCTTTAACAGGCCTTCCTGTGCTATAGGGAGTGCGGGTTATACAGCATCTGCAAACAGCACAAAAGCCAAATGTCAGCAGGAATTACTCTCTAAACCAAAGAGACACAGTGGCAGAAACTGAAAAGGTATGTAAGGTGAGGTTGTACTTTAGAGTATTTACTCACCCTACAAAAAACCATCGAGAGTGCAAATATATGCTTGGGTTTGCAGACTTTCAGATGCAATATTGTCGAGGATATGCATACCCAGTGTAGCAATTTCTTTCTCACCATTATTATCAGAATTATACCAGGTGTAAGAGACCATTACAAAGATGGACTTAATAAATAGCGTCTATTTCAAGCCCCTTCAGCCAGCCCTGAAACTTGTTTTGACTCTGAACACCACTACACACACCACATTAACAGCCCCTTGGACTCCTTTCTGTTGTGTAGAAAGGACCCGAGAGACTAAAATGCCTTGGTAAATCTTGCTGAACAGCTATGTTAGCTAATGCTGTCAACTGCTGACAAATATGCCAGCTGTTCACATCTGGAGAGGAGATATTTTATGGCCCTAAACATGCTGTACTGCCAGCATAGACCGTACAGGGTATTCAAGGTGCTTTCATGCAGCTCATTAGTAGGATGCAGGACTTAGAAGGTGGCCCTCTGAAGCTGGAGGCCAAGCTGGATTTCTTTGAGCATTTAAAATGGCACTGCACACCTGGGTTTGTTCCCTTTCCATTTCTAGGAAGAGAAAAAGTTTTCTAGTTGTTCCAAACAGCTATTTCTTCAGTGAGATTTCAGTAAGATTAAAAACATCTCCTTTAGAGTCCCTTCCAAGCCTAACTATTTTATGATTCTAAGATTTATTAAACTCACCAATGCTTTTGAAACATTTAAATGTACTGTTTTAGCAGAGATGAAAAAGCATAATTTACCAGTATTGTACCTACAGTCAGCTTTGACGTGGAGAGGCTGTCAGAGAATCTGACATTAAAAAAGCACTTCCCAGAGCCTTGGGTAGAGCAAAGGTCCGCAGATAAGTCCTTACCCTGGGAGACAAGGACCACACTCTGCGTCATTCTCCTGATCACCAGGTGTCATGACTGTGGCTCGAAAAAACCCCTCACAGTCCTTGTGCCGTCTGCATATCTGGTAACCTCCTTTGGAGAACTTCTCTGAAGGGCAGGGGATGCAGCCGTAGTCCTCATCTTTGGTGCCATATCCACATGTCTGCAACGACACACAGTCACTCAAAAGCAGACTTGTGCTGCACGCCAGCTTCTAGCAAAAGAGACCATTCACAGCCTGCCCCGCTGGCTTTGCAGCACAAAGGGAGAGAATCTGTCGTTTAGCCTGTTAGTGTCTATCCTAAAAAGACCATGCAGGGATGTAAGGATGCAGCACGCTGTGTGCTGGAGAGGGAGAAGGGGAGCTGGAGCATCATACTGCTTGTAAGTGGCCCCCCATACTACCTCTATCACAGTCCAGCAAATTGTGGAAGTGAATTTCAGCTGCTGCTTAGATAGAAAATGAAATGAAAATGGAAGAGTAGAGAAGACTCTTACAGGAGAAACACAGCTGCAGCAGGGCTATCAGCAGCTTTCAGGCTAGGAGATCCCAGAGGGAACAGCCCAAAAGGCAATGTTTGAATGAGATTTTGTAACCTCTGAACTCACATGTCCCAGCTGAACATTAGGTTTAGATTAAATAAAACTAAACCCAACTGGTTATTATTCAAACATACTTGTTCGGGACTACCAACTGTGTGAAATGCTTGCAATAGGATGTTTATCCCATTAAAACCAAACAGGATTTCAGTAATTTATTTTTTTTAATAAGCAACAATTATCTGCTGTAAATCAAATGGTTACTTAGGAACCATAATTTAAAATACGGCAGAAACATCCAAGTTCCTCTAGTGCCAAAATATCTTAGCAGGAGAGCAAAATTAACTTGTCAGTGTGGGGGGCCAGCAAGCAGACCAGACTGACCGATCTATCACTCTGTGTTGGAACGTCAGCATCAGATTCTAAATAACTACTGAGATGAGAACAGACTGGCAGAGACTGTGTATGGAAGTTTTACCTTTCAGCTTTTACAGTATCCCTTTTAACAGGCTGCTCCTGGGATGTGGATTGCTGGCATGCGTGCACCTTGCCTTGCTCCCACTTGGAGGTGTGAGCGCTCCTGCTTAAGCATCCACACCCTTCCCCATTTCCTCTCCTACCCATACATTACTGCCATGTAACAAAGCATTTGGTTTTTGCATTTGGTGCTCGATACGTGCCCCCCAGCAGCAGAAGAAGCTGAAATTACCATGTAAGGTTCTTCACCCGGCTCGCACTTGGGGCAGTCGTGGCACATGCCGGTGGTCTGGTTGTAGTATTCATTCTCACCGCAGTTGGAGTATTCGGCACTGGCAGAGTACACCAGGGAGACCTGTCACCAGAGAGCATTCCAGAGCACTGTCACTTCCACTGCCATCGTCCTCACCCCCTCCCCTTGCCCAGCTGCTGTGGCTCAACAGGCAGCAGGGCCAGCGCTGCAGTGTGAAACAGCCCTAAAGCTCAGAAGCAGAAGTGGTGACACTATTTGAATAGAAGCAGATGCAGGTTTCGGCAACCTGGTACTTCCAAGAGTTTCTCAGAGACTGACACTCATGCTCGTTGGCACAGCCACTCCTTAAAACACTGAAGGCCATGGCTCCTGACCTATTAACTCACATGCTCTCCCACATAAGCAAATGCCCGAGTTCACACCCTCACCACTCCCATCTCTAATGAGCCTTCATAAATGTGACTGCAAGGGACAATGATAACAACCCGAGATAATGCACTGCCTCTGGCCTCAACCACAACAGGGCTGTGCTCCATGTAACACCCAGGCTAATCTGCTCTTCCAACATCTTCTGACTCTGCTCCATCCTGGGCCCTTCTCCTTCCCCCTCCTTCCTGGCAGCCACAGTTTAAGCAGCACATTCTCGGGTGTTTTACGGAATGGAAACTGATCACTGCATTGAGGTTCAGTCCCTAGGTCATGTGTGGTTCTGCCATAATTCACAGGTGGTTGTGCATAACCCAAGTAGAACCCTGTTATCGTTGCACGCTGGAGAGACATGACACACTAGAGAGACATGTACACACATAAATACCTACCACCAGGAAAGGGAACATGTGAGTCCATTTGCATTCACCCAGGTGAGCCATGCTCTCTGGATATTTTACCTGAAAAGATAGAATTGGTGGTTGTTTATGAACATGAGTAAATATTTGTGTGTGTTGCCAAAATAAGAACAGAAGGGCTCATAAGAAGAACAAAGGTTACATGGGAGTGATGCCCAGAGGTCTGAACAAAGAGAAGGGGAGATGTGCACGTGCAGTTGTGCGCACACACAGACACCACACACCATGACTGCTCATCTCTTTCCTCTCTTTGAGAAGATAATGGCAGGAAGGAATCCAGTTTTGCCATATTTCCAAAAATCTGTGAAAGATGAAGAACCAAGTCTGAATTCTGGCACTTCTTGGCTTGCTGAGAAACCCTCCCACAGAGGAACTAAGAGCTGCGTCTTGACCACTAAACGAAGGAGGGCTGGGGATCAGTAGCCTGGATTGTGTCCTCGCAGCTTAGTGCTTGACCACACTACATCAGGCTTGTCTGGGAAAGATCCGCATGGAGCAGCCAAAGCAGAGCCAGGGAGTGAAGCACTGGCAAGCAGCGTGGGCAGTCAGAACACCAGGGCTGCACTTCCCTTGCCGGCTCCTGTGGATGCACTGAGAAAGCCCAGAGCTGCTTTCCCTTCTTTAGGAAGCATCAGCTGCCTTTTGTTCTCGATGAGCAAACGGCAGATTTAAGGCGTTAAACCCAAGGAAGGAGCCAAACCTTATACCCGAAAAGCTATTAAAACAGTTGGGGAAAAAAAAGGCTGAAGTCGATATTACAAACACACATGCTAATTTATTTAGTTTCTTAAAATGATTAATTTCGAATAAGAGCTAATGTGCCATATTCATGTACTGTATTTCTAAGGTGAAAAACGAGACAGGAAAAGGAGGCACAAATTGTGGTTTTTAGCATGATACAATGTATTTAATTATATTGTTACAGCACACAATGTGCCCTAGGGATTTCAGAGCTTCAAATTGCAAGTGTTTGAGATACAGTTGTAACACTTTGGTCCTAGCGGGTGTAAACTACTCTCTCAATTTTCCATGTCTCAGACGCTGGGAGACTTTTAGCCTCCCAGAAGAGTACTATTACTGCTTTGTGCCACATTCGAGCATACAACTTACATGAGAGCAGTGCTCTAGTATTTGAGATAGCTGCTAACATCTACATTTTTAAACACTAAGTAGATTAAGCAAAGATTATATCACTCCAGCATCAAGCTATGAACTTGCTTTATATGTTCCTTCCAGCAACTGGGCTAGCTGAGACAGGTAACTGGGTGGGTGGGTGGACAACATGAATTATGAGTATATTCGTTTGTGCAGGAAATTGCACTTTGAAACCTAGAAACAAAAGAGAATCAGAGATAAATTGTCCTAAATCTGGAGGTAAGAGATGGAAAATAGTAATTCCATTGTATAAAGTGTCAAACATGAAGCTGGATGAAGGCTTTGTCTATGGCAGTGCAGTTGCCTGGAAAAGTTCCAAGGATATTCTCTTAATGCATATGTATGTTAAACTGTACCCTAATTGTAAAAGAGTTTGTTAGACCTTAGATATTAATATCATGAAGGCTGTGTCCCCAGTGATGCTGCAAACTATCGCATTTATTATAAATCAGGTCTGAGGCTGCTCAGAACCAAAAATTTCACCAGTAAACCTTGAATCTGTAACTTTACAGTAAGAGTATATCTTACAGCAAAAACACGCTTCAGTTGCTTTCAAGCCAACCAGATGTTCGCTGTTTGAGGTACTTGTGTGCAATCACAGCCAGATTTGAAAAATGGAAATGAAGAAGTGTAGTCCATTAATGTACAATACAAACTTCTTCATTTGGCATTTATTTATATAAAATGTTGAAAGCGTCAAGTTATACATACATAAATAAAATATTTTTCTCTCTCTCAATATAAATATGCATGTGGGGTATGTTTTGTATGTAAACATACTTTTTTCCCCCTGCATTCCATCATTTTATGCAGCAATGTGTCAAGCATATGGGAAATGCTTTTTTAACTGGAAAAAGCCATTTCAAAGTGCTAATCATGGCTAGATTAGAACTCCAGGGGAGACTTTTCCCACAAATTGCAGTATCAAAAAAGTTACATTTTGGTATTCATCCTCCTATTCAAGTTCACTGCCATAAATTGGCTGTGTTATTTCTGTTGGTTTTATTTAGCTGGTTGGTTGGTTGGGGGGTTTTCCCTCCTTTGGAGTTAAAACTCAAAACACTTACTTTAATTTTATAACACAGGAGTGAACCTGGGAGTGGGGGGAGGGAGGTGAAGGAGGTTTCTGGCAGTAGGGCCACAGGTAGTTACTCAGCTGGGGAGATACCAAGATATGCCAGGCTGCTCTTGGGCTTGCTGTCAGTTTTCAGGCATGGTGATTCATATCTGCACCATGCTATCTGTCACTCATTAATCCCATCCACACAACGAGGGATCTGCTAGTGCCAAGATGGCTTTTGTCCCTAGCTGACACCTATGAAGACACAGAAAACCAGCCAGCTTCTGCCAAGAAGCAAGAAAAAGAGTGACCAGACATTATGGCCTCTAACCATTGAAAGAAATTAGTTCTTAATGAATTATTCCACTTTGGCTGAAGCAGATGACTTTCTCCTGCGGGATGGCATGAAGCAGCGAGTGGGAAGGAGCTGGAGGTGTATTTTTTGCTGGGACTATGGTATCGCTCCTAAGGAATTCGGGATCTCCGGCAGCTTGTCTGCCAAGCCCTCCAGAGATCCTGATTTGTGTTTTTGTTTGGGACATGTGGGTGTCTCCAGAGAGGAGGTGTAAAACAGACCGGTGTCTTTGTGGATCAGGTGTGCAACACACAGCAAGTCTCGTCATGACTAGCAGGGGTTGCTAATTACAGCTATATTTGTCCTTCGGGCATATTCGTTAATAGCTGGTAAGAATATACACGTAAGATGACAGGAAAAGGAAGATTATTTTCCCAGTGGCAACCACAGCAAGAAATGTTAGAGACTCCTTGTCTCAGCTACTTTCTTGTAGACTGCAAGGCAAAAAGTTGGGGAACAGGAAAAGAGATGAGTGGGATCCTATTACTCAAATATTTCTCCTCTCAGACCAAAAATCCTTCCATACAGGCCTTGTGGTTTCTTATCAAGAACTGGCAGATACAAATAAATAAGTAAATAAGTAATTAAATAAATAAATAAATCACCAGGTAGACAATGCTTAGTTCATGCTGTCCAAACAAGGAAAAGCATCATGCATTGTAGCTAGCCTTCGAATTAGATAATATACTTAGATTATTAGGTAACACTGCCATGATATTTACAGCATCCGTGATTATAATCAGAGTAAATATATCAAATGTGCAAACAATGAGGTTACCCCAGCTGGCGGACTAAGCTAAAACTCACAGCTTTCAATGGACAACCTTACATGTTCTTTTAATTCTCTGGCTTCAGTAAGTAATCCAGTGGAAAAATAATTTCCTATCCTAGACTTTTTTGTTTTTTGAAATACAGTTGAAAAAAGGAGGAAAACAAACACATGGATTGAAGCACAGAAATGTTTCTCAAGTAGAGAGATGGGGTCTTTTTGGTATCTCTGTATATCTTTAGTTTCATCATTGACATAGATATACTTCAAGGACAGAAAACAACCTTGTGAAAGGCACAACCAATGTCTCACACAACTGTGCCAATTCCAATAGGTCTATATGCATTTCTTTTCTGGGGTTTCCCAAGCAGCAGTTTGGTTATCAGGTCTGTGGCTAGGAATATAATCCCTAAGAAGATGGCAAATTGGTATCAATCATCAATCCACATCCAAGACCCCAACTAACAGCAGCAGAATGCAAGACAAAGACTTTCATATAAATAAAGATGGGTAAGTTGCACGTACTTCACAGGGGCCACCAGCAAACCCCAAACTTGCCCTGAGTTCCCAGGGTTTATGGAAGGAACCTCGCAAGCCACCTTTTCCACAGATTATCACAGTTTTTTGCATGAGATCAGTAGATAATCTCTGCATGCTCCCAATGGTGCTAAATCCTTCTTAATTGAGATAAGCATATAATCCTCACTGCAGGGCCTCACAGGCTTCAGAGTTCAGCAGCAGAGCTCAGTCTGGCTCCAGACTTCCAAAAAAAGATGCAGTCTGAGTTTTGCTTTTGGGAGGGAAGCCCATCACTGAATGACAATGATGGCACTGCATGCTCAGGGACAGAATAAACTCAGCGAATTAAAAGTAAATGGAAACACAGAGAGGATGGAAGAAAACTATTTTGTAGCCTTAATTACAGTTTGCATTGTTGTCAAAAAATATCGTATGGAACGTCATTACATTTGTAGGACAACACCAACTACAGTTTCCCGCTGTTTCTTTGTCGCTTTGACCTTTGCAAATACCTCACGAATTTCTTCAGAGAGACATAAAAAGTGCTAAAATGATACAGCTCCATTCTTCCTTTTTACCTGAAACGTGAAAAGGCAGTGAGAACAATTCAAGCTACACATAAAACTTTAATTGCCCTGTGATCTGGCAACTCCATCAGAAAAATAATTGATTGATAGGGCACAGAAACAAGCCTTTTTCCAGTGGGAACAGCATTGACAAGAGGAGACAAAAGATTCTTTAATTTGTTAATGGGGGCGCTGTGTGCTGAGCACCTGGGGACAGTCAAGCCTGATGAAGAGCCATCCATCTCCTACAGACTTGCTTATTTGGAAACTACATCTGGAAGTTGGTGTTCGAACCTGTTTTTTCACCTTACATAAAGACGTGTCAGCTCTCAGGTGGGCGGCCCATCAACTTTATGAAAAGGTCTTCAGGGGAAAAAGAGGCTACCACGTGGGAGCAAAGCAAAAGCAGGAAAGAAGGAAAGGCTTTTTTCAACACACTGCATTACTGACACACATTTCTGCAGAAAGGGGGCATTGACAAGGTCTGAGAGGACCCTGGGGTCTCCCATAGCGCAGACACTGTTGGCTGGTACCTACCAGCTGTGCCCCAGCCCCCTTGCCATTGGCATGGCCCTGATTCAGCCTCTCCCCATGGCTGATATTGGTTTTACCTGCCAGCAGCATCCCTCCAAAACATAACCCTGCCAGGCTGGGACTGCTGGAGGACCACTATGGTCTCCATTCCTGCTCCAAAGCCCTCTCAAGGCACATGGCTCACAGACAACCCCTCTCCCTGCTGCCCCAAGCCACTAGAGGAGGTGAGAGGGGAGTGAGCATAGGACGGATTTTTTGGGCAGGAAAATGGTAATTCATTGATCTTGCAACCTGAGACCACAACACATCCACACCAGTGACGTTCATGCTGGAAAAGCTGATGTTTTGGTGAGGAAGTGATACTGTAGGGAAAAGGCACTCATGACCTCCTGCCACGGAGGCTACTACTGCTTTATACAAACAAGAAAATATTAGGGCAAAAATGTGAGCAGGGATTTGCATCTCCCCCAGTCAAAAGGCTGCCCTGATCTTAGGATAAATTACATAGGCTCTTTTTCTTTATTATTGGTGTTTTACAATAAATCAATAAATCAATCAATAAATCTGTGATGTGCCCTGATGCATAAGTAAGAAAAAAAAACCCAGAAACCTTATATTTCTGAGACAGAAAAATAGATAGATAGATAGACAGATAGATAGATAGATAGATAGATAGATAGATAGATAGATAGATAGATAGATAGATAGATGGATGGAATGGGGAAGAAAATCTTGTATTCTTTGGCCAGTTCCCAGAAGGATTCTCCTCAGTGGTAGAGGCTCGCTTTCCACCTCTTCTTGTTTTATAAGGTGATTTCCATAAAGACTTTCCAATTATTTTCAGCTCCTCCTAATGTCTGCCAGAAAGTGCTACAATGGTCATATTATTCCTTCTGGTTTCCTTGCTTATGTATTTGTTTTCAGAGGGCTTGGGCTTTCCTTTGAAGAAGCACTGGCAAAGGTGGTGGTGCTGGGGGCACATTAGGGCTGCACTCCATCCTCCCCAGTAGAGCTCCTGCTCCACCACCCAGGTGAGCTCACCCTGCTGCCAGCTCACAGCTGCCAGAGGGCATCTGAGTTTTCCATGGAAATAGTGGGAAGATGGATCTTACATCACCATGAAAAATTGCAAGTGAACATGCTAGACTCCCCAGCCTAATACTTTTAAGATGAGAATTAATGAGCAGCAACACAGTCATTCGCTGTCTGATGGGTTGTCTCAGTGCCACATCTGCTCAGTGCTTTCTCCCTCACTGTTTCCTGAGAAGTTTCCTTATCTACTCCTACGCAAGGGACAGGAAACTTGTTTTTGGAATTTTGCCTCCAGGGGCAAGGTAAAACTACTGATATGGAAACAATTTAGATTCAGAAGTTCTCCTGAGACAAGTTTTGCTTTCCATTTGGAGAAGAAAATTGAAAGCTTATTAGGAAAATACAAACTACCAAAGCAATGATGGTGCTTTTCCAACAACCTTTCCTTTTTGCTTTGCTTTGCTGTTCTAGATGGCAGGTAACATAGTAAAAACACTCTGAGTCTTGTTTTTCATTATTAAGACCAGTAAGGGTTTGAGATCACACTTTGCTTCCATTTCTCAGGGTCTGTTCCTGGGAGCTGCTGATTACCTTCAAAGATCACAATATTTGGGAAGCAGATGATATTTAGCATAGTGTAGACACTGTCGTACTTTAAACACAATAATGGTTGGTTATTGTATTTATTATTGTGTTATACTGCATTATTATTTAAATACAATAATGGTCAAAATTTAGAAATATGTTACAGAAAGGGACTGAGGTAAAATCCTGCAGTGACCATCGACAGAATTTATTGAAACTGTAAATAGAATAAAAGTCCCACAGTGACCATTCAAATAATGTCTGTTCTTAGCTCTACAGTACATTTTCATTTCTTAACTAAAAGCCAAATATTGTTAGAGAGGTCAACACACAGTTCTGTTTTTTCCATGGTTTACATGAAAACATCTGAATTACTGCATCTGACAGGCACAGTGAATAGCAGCTGGGGTGCAGTGGGAGGGAGATGCAGCAGAGCATGGTGGTGCCTCTGAGGGTACCGCAGAGCAGGTCCCTGCATGGGGCAGGATGTCATCAGGAGGGTCCTGGCTATGAATTCTCCCTCCTTGTACAAGCGCATTAAACAATGGTGCAGCAGTTTCACTGTTTGGCAGGGGCAGTGGAGGCAGTGTTAGGTTATGGCCATGTATACTTTGGTACTTGATGTTAGAGTCCCAGAAAAGCCTCTTGTTTGTCAACAGGCCTCTGTCTTAGAGACAAAGGGATACGTACGCTGCCAACAAACATTAAGTTTTTTATTATTCTACTTTTTACATAACTGTGTTTGAAGGGGACTTATTATTTTTGTAAACTAAAGGCTGGCTGCATTTAAATTCAAAACTACATCCCAGGCTGCCCGGGCCTCCATTGTTGGGAAGAGCAGGGAGAGAGAGCAGAGGGAGGGAAGTTCTCCGCTGGGAACAGGGGCCACACAGCGAGCAGGCGCCGTGCCGGGGTGCCCAAGGGGAGAAGCGGCTGCAGGGCACGGCACAGGGCCTGGAGCACCAGCCAGGGCTTGCAGGCCCCAGGGCCCCAAGCAGGGGTTGAGGCATGGTCCAGAGGAGCAGCCCCCATGTGCCCCATCCACCCACCCATCTCATGGACATGCCTACCCCTGGGGCTTCAGCGAGAGGATGGGGCACAGAGGCCGAAAAACAGCTCCCAGTCCCAGTGCTGGGCAGAGGAACACGCCTTTGGAACAACCAAAGCCCCATATCTGTGGGTACTTGCGAGCTATGACCTGCTGAGGCTGCTATTTGTGCCAACCACCACATGTAGAGAGGCAAGAGGAGGAACAACCACCACCTTGGCTAAGGAGAGCTGAAGTTGCAGCCCATCATGTGGACATGTCTGCAGGAATTGCGTGTTTACAGGCATATGTGGGTACAAAAACACATCTATTTACACACACATGCCCTCAGAGAGGCTGGCTGTCCCTCACATCTCTGTTCAGCCAGGATGTCCCAAATCTCAGGGAATGTCCTAGTGCAGTAGAATCTCTATGGTCAACACGCTGTGTCGGGTTGCAACTACAAAATATGCTGCCTCCGTTCCTAGAGAAGAAGGGAGAAACGGCTTTCTCTGTTGGAACACTTTCTCTTTCGAGTCAATAATCGTAAAATCTCTTCATAATTTCTCTGAGGCCCTCATTTCTTTTTTAATGAAGGTGTTTACATTCCTAATTAAGGAGCGCATTAAGCCTAGTGGTACCTTATCTGATAAACCCATTAGTAGGCTATGTCAAGCTGAGCCTTTCAAGGTAGCAAGCTAGCTTTCAAAACTGGTTATCCTCTGGGCTGAAATATGCAAACCAAGAGCTCACAATTAACTTGGGTTAATTACAAAATACCAGAAATGTAATAATGTATTTAAAAATACAACACAGGTGCTAATCACTTTTTTTTTTGTTTTTTCCTTCCCTCCTCCTTTTTTCTCCTCTCTGCAGGAGCTTAAGGCCTGTCACTTTGTTCCCAGGTAACACCCCCCAATGCTCCACAAGTGTTAACCACCTTTTTCTCTCATGTGGAGGGATTTATTAGCATAGCAGGACTGATTCAAGAATTCTTGCTTCTGCCTTGCGGTTAGCATGGATTTTACTGGTGCTTTCTGGACCTGATGAAGGAACTAGGCTTGAGATGTTTATTTTTCTAGGTCTATCAGCTGGTCTAATAAAAGACATCACCTATCTCTCCATGCCTATTCTCCCAACACCACCATCTCACAACTGAGGAAAACTTTGAGACACCACTTGCCACACAAGGTGTCAGCTTGTGGAAATATCCATTTGACCTCCTTCCTACAAAGCAGCAGCCTTGTGACTGCGCCCTGTCTGTTTGGGAGCAGCTATTGCTTTCCAGCATGGCACGCTCAGCCACTTGTTATTGCAACTTGCAGCCCAATACACTCCCTCAAATAAGACTGGTTTTGAGAGACCAGACAGGAGTCTTCAATTCAGTGATTGCTCTTTTGATGTGATCTGCAGGACCTGTCTCAGGTTCCTTATGCATATGAGTGTCAAATGTTTTGTCAAAGTCCAAGCAGTCCATGGTACCTGCTTTATTAGGAATTAAAGCTTCCTGTCAAGGAGAATTTAGGAGCCAAGTACTACCTACCAAGGACTTATTGCACATTTAATGTGTGCAATGCCTGTATTCCTTCTGTGATTTTACAGGAGAGGGAATAGGCTTTACAGGAGAGGGAATAGGCTTTAGAGGAGAAGGAATAAGCTACCAGCACTCATCTTGGAAAAAGGGGTCAGTGGTGTCCAGGGGCTGCTCGCTTCAGGTAGCTGAGCAAACCTCCTGCCAGGATGGCTGCCCTAGGGCAGGTGGGGGTCTGCCTTCCATGGGTCCCACTGGTGCTTCAGGCTCGATACCTGTGGCCTGGGAACTGAGGTAATTGTAAACCATTGCACATGCTGCAGGCCACCCTGCAATATATGCAGGCCAAGCTTTGCCACCTGCTGACATGACAGCAGGCACTCCAGAAAGCACAGGCGAAGTGGGGAGTTGAGCCTGGCAAACTAATGACCTCGAAGGCAAGCCTATGTGGTGTTCAGAAAATATATTTGCAGAAAGGAAGCTGTATTCCTGGTGCTAGCGCTGTGCCAGGTGATGCTCTTCCCCTGTGCACTACAAGGTATCCCTGACACCCTTCCCCAGTTGCCTGGGGAGGGCTGCTGTCTGCCTCTGGCTTGGGTACTTCTAACCCAAGCCTGCATGTTCTCTTCAAATATACCGCATTTCACGTCAGCTTAATATTTCTTATTCTCCTCACTCCATTAACTGGTCATTTAGCTGATTCAGATGCCTTTTATGGTGCTACAACCCAACTAAGCTGCTGAGAAGAAAAGATATTTTTATCACTCATAAGCACATCTACTGCCTCATCCCATTCCAGCGACACAGGCACAAGAAAATATGGAGATGTAGTGTGGTTTCAGAAGCACTACCCTGTCCTGACACAGAGGTGATGTGATGGAAATATGACAGAGCACTGTGGAAAAAATGATGAGGATGACACCAGAGAATAATTGACACAATAGTGAATGTCATAGTCTTACGGACTTGATTTCTAACATCTAAATGTTCAGTTGCATGTATAAAAATTTGTAGTGATGTAAAGCTGCTTTTTGATAAGAGTCTTTGGACATGCCATGAGTCTGACTGTAATTGTGAACCTAACCTCAGGTTTTACAATATTCTGTGTTGCTCTAGGGAAAACTTAATGATGATAGGAAAGGGACCTCTGTGAAGCAATGTCTGGAAGACAAGGAGCCAGTGAGAGTATTTAAAGTTGTCTCCAGAAACATCCAATATGATCAAATAAATATAATCTTTTCTGTTACCAACCAGAAAGAGACACATTTTCCTACCAGATGATGAGGGATGTTGTAGTGAATAAATACAGCTCCTTACAGCTGCTTTAATAGTTATGTGTAATACCTCATCAGCCTTAAGACATTTTAGACTTGGCTATTCTTTAAAAATGAGAACTTCCTATGGCTCTTCTTAGAATCTTGGAAATGTGAAGCATCACCCACAAACAGCTGAAGACCTTCTGCCCCCTCTAACTGCAGTGCTTGCTGAGAAAGGAGATATTCTGGGAGAGCACTATTCATACTGCAAATTTAAAATCGGATGTGAATCATCCTCCCCATGAAACACATTTGAATAGATTTAATACTGCCCCACCAATGGCTGATTTAATGTTTTGATTTACCATATGTCCCGTGAGTGGCAGAGCTCTGTCTCCTGAACTGGATTCTGACTCCACTGGGGGGCAGTGCATTAGCACATATATTATTAGTGCACTCACCTGCTCCTGAGAAAGCGTGATTTCCAGAGAAATGTTTAGCTACCATGAGACATCCTGCTTAATGGAACAAATATGCACAAATATCTCTCCTATATGTTCTGTTGATTATTGACTTGCTAGCTTAGACAACCAATGCTAACCTGAGGATGAAAGCAAGTCTGAGTACAGAGACAGTTTAAACTATTTATTGGCACCAGGATCAACAGATTCTAAATTAGCTACAAAGCTGCAGGGAATCCTGAAATGTGAAATCAGTTTGGTGTGGGATTTTTTTTTTTTTTTAAATTCTTACCCCCTCAGGAGATTTGAGATGGTTTGATGTTCATCTGGAGACTTGTCAAAATTCTGTAGAAACCTAATAGCCTGCCAACATGGGTGGTTGCTGCTTGGAGGCATTTCGACATGGCAAAGGTCCTGTCTGCACGCTGCAAACCTGTATCCGTCAAAGGCTGCCTGGAACAGCATGAAAACAGGAGCTGTGCAGTGTCAGAACGCCGTGTGCAGGATTGCAGGGGTAATGTATGCACATCCCAGCTCTCCTGGGGCCGCCAAACTGTGGGAGGAATCCATCTGGCCCCTTAATTATTCTGAGCTCTGCCTAAGAGTTAAACCCCACAAGGTGCTGCCACGCCTATATACCAGGGTTTGGGTGGGACGGGGCTCCCTGCTGTCTGGTTAGAAGAGAAATGAAGACCGGAGGGCAGCTGGGGAGGAGGGATGAAGCTGGGCAGAAGCAGAAACCAGGGCAAAAGCCTAGGCATGGAGTGCTGTTGTCCAGACCAGGAGCCTGGGCTGGAGAGAAGGCACCAGGGGTGGAAACAGGAATGGGAAATGAGACAAAACGGGAAGGCAGCGGAGCCAAGCACAGGCTGCAGTTGCCCTGGGGTGGGGCCCTGCCTGCTGGCTGCTCCACGGCCAGTTGCCTGGCGGAGTCTGGGTTACCTGACTCCAGAAAATGGAATGGGGCCTCCAGGTCTAGAGGCAATCAGAGTGCACAGGGCCTTCAGGCTTGGAAGCAATCACAGTGTGTGATGGAATGGCAGGGGTAGCTGAGGCTTCAGGAAGCGGAACTGGAGCAATCCTGTGCTGAGCAGTGGGAGGGGAAGAGGATGAGCCTTAAACCATCCTTGTGATGAGGCTCAAGCTCTTACTTGCAGGCATGGGAGAAGACAGCTTGACAGAAAGCTGGGATGTCTGCCCCATGGCAGCACAGAGAGACCTGCTCACATTTCCCCAGCAGAGCTCTGCTGTGCCAAGTGCCTAGGGATGGTGACAAGAATTAGAGGGAAGAATTAGTCGGCAGGACAAAACTTAGATACACACCATCCTGAAGGAAGACATGTAGGTATTCTGGCCTGAACCTAGGAGCTGGAAATTGAGGGATACATATACACAGAGCAGCTACCATAGGTGAAACACAGGAATTACATGGCAGGAGAGAAGGCACTTGGGCAGGTCCTGCCTTTCTGAGTGAAGCCCTCGCCCTGAGCGGTGCACGTGGAGGAACCGGTTAGCTCAGAGGAGCCTGAGCTGGCAGGCAGACTGGGACTGCCCAGGACATGTCCCTGGGAGAGCTATGTGCTTTCTGTAACTCAATCATCCTCTCACTGGGGCCTTAACGTGCTGTCACTGGGGTCCTCATAATGGTTTTGCAGTTGCATGGCTGAGATGAGATGAGATGAGGTGGGTGCTTCTCTGTGTCTTGTTTCAGACTGTAGATAAATGTACATTACATATTCACTCCTCACTACAAAAAGCACATCGAGATGCTGAAGTGTGTCCAAAGAAGGGGAATGAAGCTGGTAAAGGATCTGGAGCACAAGTCTGATGAGGAGCAACTGAAGGAGTTGAGGGTGTTTATCCTGGAGAAGAGGAGGCTTGGGTGGGACCTTATCACTCTCTACAACCACCTGAAAGGTGGCTGTAGCCATTTGGAGGTCTGTCTCTTCTCCCAGGTGATAAGCAATAAAAGAGGAAATGGTCTTAAATTGCACCCAGGGAAGTTTAGACTGTATATTATGAAAAATTTTTCACTGAAAGGGTGGTAAAGTATTGGAACAGGCTGCCCAGGAAAGTCACTATCCTTTGAAGTGTTAAAAAAACATGTAGATGTGGCACTTGGGGACATGGTTTAGTGGTGGACTTGGCAGTGCTGGGTTAATGGTTGGGCTCGGTGGTCTTAGAGGTATTTTCCAACATTAAAGATTCTGATACCTGCATCAGGACTATACCTGTGTTGGATGACTTGAGCTAATCCCAGTCACTGTTCTAGTTCCCCTGTGGGTATATTTGAACAGGTTTCAGAGCAGAGCTGGGCAGAAGTGTTAGAGCTATTTAGGATGCCTCTAGGCTAGGAAGAGGCAGAACTTGCTGGAAGTTTGTGCTTGCTCATCAGTCCCTGCATTTTGGAGCTTTTGGAGGAGAAGGTTCTCACTGGGCTTTGTGAGTTTTGTTTTGCTTTGTTTTGTTTTGTTTTGCTTTGCTTTGCTTTACTTTGTTTTTTTTCAGGGCTGGACATGCCATGAAGGGTTTTGTCTGAGAGCCTTGCAGCCAAGAACACAGATTTACCTCACCACAGGTTGGTGCATCACATTTGGACTTCACAAGGAAGAGAGGCGGTGGCTGAGGAGCCACTCAGAAATGGCCTGACTAGGTCCCACACAGCTGCTAAGCTGTAGTATGGCTGTGGCAGGATGAGGGGTGAAGTCGGAGGTTCTGGGCTCTGGGTGGGAGAGATGGGCTGTTGGGAAGCAGTGCAGTAGGTCCCTGGCAGAGGAGAAATGCTACGTGTCTGGTTAGAGGTACATCACTCCATTCAGCTTGTGGATAGCACAGCAGTGCAAGGCAGAAAGCAGAGCTGGCTAAAACTAGCTAAGATAATTCTAAAAAGATTAAAAATAATTTTGGCAATTAATGGATAATTCATATTTATCAGGATTATAAGAAAGAAGAAGAATAGCTTACAGCTGTAGATTTAAGTGCTTTTTTTACTGTCTTGGCACTTAAAAATTCACTGTAATTGCAGCAATGAGAGGCTGAAGGCTCTCCTTGGATTACAGTTAATGATACTGCAAACTCTTCTTCAGTTCACATGGATATTTATCAGAAAACTTAGACCACAGGTGCTTACTGGTTTGGATATTGTATCTCCATCTTATGGCCTTCATGCAGTTTATTACTAAACATGGAAGAAATTAATTCTACCTATATTTCATTTCTATCACATCTGACAGCTTTGTAGTTTGCATCTCTGTGTGTGATATTTGTGGCCAAGTATTTTAACACAAAAACTCCTATTGCAAGGCCAGAATGGATGTTTTTCCTATACTCCATCTCCCAATTTTTTCAGTGATTTTGATGAAGTAACGTTAACAGAATAAAGCATATATTGAAACAAATTTCAGAGCTACATTAAATTAACCTAATTAAAACAAGGTTTTTGCGTCTTCTCAGCTGTACTTTCTTTAGAAGTCTATCTATTTCCAAGACACACCAGAAAGACCAGACTATAAGGCCATCAGATCCTACAGAAAATTATACAGACCTTTGATAATTCATTGTATCAGTACATTAAAGTGCATCCTGTCAGAAAAAAAAGGTGTTTCTGTGATAAGTACTTACTATATAGTTAACAGTTATCAAATAAGTCAGTTGTCAAAAAAACACCAGGGTCAGATGGGACCTCAAGAAGTTGTCCTCTGATTCACGTTCAGGGAAGTTACCCTTCTGATTCATACTAAGAGAATCATTCTCTGCCACACCAACAAACTTTTATCTAACTGCATCTTGGGAACCTCCAGTGACAGAGATTACACAGTTTCCCCTCATCTCTTTGTTCCACTGCTTTGCCATTCCTGCTGTTAGGCAGCTTCTCTGCATGCCTCATCTATACCTCTCTTCATTCACTTGGAGCTGCTGCTTTTCTTACCCATCACAGACATGAAGGATTATTTCCTTCTGCTCTGCAATAATCTCCTAGGTATTTGTGACCACAACTTGGTCATATTTTATGCAAAACAGTTCTAATTCATCCAGTCTTGCACCATTAAGCCATGATTTCTAGAGCACTGACTGCTTGTGCTTCTACCTGGATTTTCTCCACTGTGACCTCATGTTCCTTGAAATAAATGTCTAAAGCTGAACAGAGTAATTTTGTGAAAGCCTTGGCCACCCTGGATAGAATATTGCATTAAAGAGTTTATAAGCTCTTTTTCACACATCCCCGGATGAGGTTGAGAATGAGTGTCCTGCAGTCAGTTACTGGACACTAAAATCTCATCTATGAAGCTGCTATGTACTTGAAGCTAGTAAGTTTTCTGACTTGCTCTTCTCCTTTCTTCCCCACAAACTATTTGGCATTACTACCAAGATGAGAAAAAATATCTTGCATTTGTAAGACGTATATCAGTTTTGCAGTGTTTCTATTTATGCCCCCGCAAATACGTTCCAGTTGTGCCTAACAACTGTCCTGGGATTTTCATCCTGCTGGAGTAAACTCTACCAAGTTTTCTGTTCTGCCAGTGATGCCAGAGCAACACATTCCCATTTTTCATGCTCCTTGCTTTGCCAGGCTGGTGCAGGGGATGTTGAGACTGCTATGGTAAGAGTGTTTTCATCTGGAGAACAAAAGCAATCTGCACCCTCAGAAAGCTGTCATCGTCTCTCCTGCAGACTGCTGAGCCATGCCAGCTCACATCTTTTCACTGTGATGCTAGATGAAAACAGTGACTCCAGCATCATGAGCTGCTATTTTGAGTTGGATGCTCAAGTTGCTGAAAAAGATTTTTCTGGCAGAATATCTTTGCAATATTTCCACTACAAAAACCTGCTTTCATCCTCAAATTCTAGTGTCTCGTTTTTGAGGGCTGAATGTATTACAGCCCAGTTGTGAGTGCTGGCAAGAGCAGCTCTGCTTTAAAAAGAGCTGGGAAATTGCTCCCCTTTGTCCATTAACTTCTCCAAGTATCTCCTGTGTCACTTGGTTGCCAACTCTGAGCTCAAACTACTGGAGGATGCCTGAATAGATAACATCTATTTTAACAAAACAGCACGAAAATATCAGTGTCTGCAAATATCCATTGCAGATATTTACCTGCTCTTTAAACAACTATGTTAAAATTTGGTTAACTCCTTAAGTGACCTGGGAGAAATGGGGTCACTAATTGCATTTAACTGCCATCCTGAGCATAAAAGCGAAGCAGAGTGATATGTGATGTGTACAGCCCAGGAGATATTATAGCGAAGCTTGTATCTTGTCTTTTTGGAGTACATCTGCCACGGCTTCGTGCTGGCTGCATTTTTTCCTATGTAGAAGACTGAAGGATGGCTTTCACATGGAGACACTGAGCTTCTCAGAAGCTTTCTTTAGTATAAAGCAGTGACTGCTCCTCCAGAGCCAGCACCTCTGTACTTTGAAGATCAACAACTTCGAAGAAATATGGGAAACTTTGATTTCATACAAAGCCCAAGATTTTCCCATCATTAGCACTCTGTGGCCCCTACTAAACCAAAGTTGGGCAATCAGAGAAGGAAATTTCCATGCAGGGGGTTAAGTTTTAAAGGACCCCATTTTACAGGTTGCAGTAAAATCAAGCCCCAAGTACAAAAGAACCGCATGATGAAAATACATGCTTTTAGCTTTCTACCTTTCTTTTCAGTGTCCTGAAAAGAGAGTGCATTGAAAATATACTGGAGTGCCATGCAGGTATATTATTGCTTGCTTGAATTTGCATCCAGAGAAAACATTTGCTGGAGTCAAGTATCTGCTTTGAAAGAGTCAAACAGGTCAAAAGTCTACTTACACTATCACATGAGCAAGCCAGTGCTAACTGAACGTTTTTGGAGAAGTACAGGAAGGGGGAAGACTGTGTCTTCTCTGCCAGGTATTCTCAATTCTAACTGTTGGGATGGGACCACAGCGTTCTGAGTTTATGCTGAATAGAAAGCTGGTATGTACATCAAAGCTACCTGGAGGAATGGAGGAAGCCTTCTCTTTGTCTGAATCAGCTCACACACAGCTAGGTCATACTGGCAATACCTCCTTCAGTACTTTCTGGAGCACCTTGAGGTGCTGCCTAGAGTCAGTTGGTGTTGCAACCTCCCCTCCTGAACAGGACAGACTGGGAGACCTACCTCCCAAATCGATATATTTCGATTAATTATGTTTTATGTTAAAAACACATGTGTGTTGCTTCTGCAGGGCAAGTTGGAAAAAACCTTATGCGCAGCAAAGTGACACCTGCACATCTGATCTGTGATCTATGATGGGACAGGCACTACAGCAGTGGGAAGTGGAGAAGGGTGGCACAGATAGGGCATGTGTGGTTTAGCAAGATAACCAGCCCCAAAAGGACTAATGCTGGGTGCTCCTGGGCTCCATGTGGGCTTGAGAGGAGCTGGTGCTGCTGTCTGCACAGAGGTCAGTGTGCAGGCACCAGGAGGAGACAGGAGGCAAGGCAGAACATGCACTGAACTCACTGTCTTAGAGCTGAGAATGGTAAAGCAAATAGCTTTGAAGAGCCAGAAGCAGAAATATATTGTTTACGCCTTAAAGCCTAAGATGTTACACAATTTGGAAACAGAATGGATGAGACTTCGTAGAATGAGAAATTTTGAGGTTTTCGTTCCTTTTATAAACAGCTTTCCTCCCTGGTGGCTGGCAGGACAGACAGACATTAACCCTTTCTAGCCATTTCTTTTGTCTTCTGTAGAGCTGGAACAGGTGCTGGTAGTAATCTCACCTTAAATTAAACTTAATTTTAATAAACATGTTTCTAGGATGCAGAACTTAGCTCCCTTTTTGCGGCAAGATAACTTGACCACCCTGAAATCATGGCTTCTGGATTACCATGTCTCCTCACATCATTCCACCTTCACTACACTGTAGATTGCAAGTCACACTAATATTAACAAATTTGTTATACCTAGAAGCATTGTTTCACAGCCCTATAGGCATCTAATAGCGATTGCTGCAGAGGTCTTGCAAACAGGTCCATGGTTTCTGGAGTCCAAAGGCCTATATCATAAAGTATTTTATGGTGCTGGCGAACTTACCTAGCCCAAATTTGTGGGAGGCAGTATAAGCTAAAAATTTCAGCAAGGTGGTTATTTCTTACTGGTCACAAATAAAATCTAAAGTATTCTACCCTTCCTGCAGGTTAAAATGTCTGCAGGTATCAATATGTAAATAACCCAGACACAGACAGTCCTGGATCACACAGGTGACTGTGGTGTTCAGTGGATATAAATAGCAAGGAACTATTACCTCTTGGAGAAGCTGTTTTGGTAAATTCAAGTCTAAGCATGAAGCAAGAGAAACATAAATTTTAGACCTTTCCTGTCAAACATGCTGTCTCGTCCCACTGGTTTGAAAAAGAGCAGTTGTTTCCCTTAGAACAGCATGAAAGCCTTGGGGAAAATTAAAATGGTGAGACGTTCAGTACGTAAAATATACAGTGCAGAACACTGGAGAAATCTCAGTCTGAGCATGAAGAATCACTCTTGTCACAGGTTGGCAAGATTTTTATTCCTCATTTACACAAAACTGAATTTGGGGGATTGATCAGTGTGCCTGCTAGGTGAGCCATCTACTGGCTGTTCGATGCTGTGCCCAACAGCTGACCACCTCCGTCAACTCCAAGTGTTAATAGGTTGAGGAAATCTAATGCAGGAGGATGTGTGCCTCTGTGAAGCAAGATGTTGTCAATTAGTCTGTTGCTGGAAAATATAATTCGAAGAATTTTTGGAAGAAGAAATGCCAAGTTTCTAGTTAAACTTGTTGAGTATCTCTGGCAAATTGGAGTAAGAAACTTTCTCTGGAGAGACTATAAAAATAACTGCTCAAGCCAAGTAAACAATGTATTCAATGTGACAACTTTTGTCATTGTGTCAACCCTGATTTTCACAGATTATGATGAATGCATGAGCAAGAATCTAAAATAACACTAAAGGCTTGTAAGCATGGGGGGGATTCTGGGAGAGGACCTGAAAGGGTAATATGAACTAAACCTATGAAGTTAAAGCACATTAAACCTCCAAGGCTTCTTCTGAAGGTGGCTGCTAGAGCATTCTCAATCTGCTTACATAATTAATTTAGCATCCACATGAAGAAACCTGGAATAGCCTAAGACTCACATCACTGTGAAGCCACAAAAGCACTGAGGGCCACACATGTAATTGTTCTCTCATGCTTCACATACTTGCTGCTGACACCCTGTGCTTAAGTCCTGCATGTTGGCAGTGCTTCTAGCTGCAGCTTTATCTGAGATGTATCTGTGTGAAACTCCCTGACTGGGCTGCAGCTGGAAAAGGGGAATCTCCTCTCACTGAGAAAGACAAGGTCTTCCCATATACATCTGAGAAACTGCTCTACAGGGTGAGAAAGGACTAATGCTGCCTTTCCAACCCACAGGAGACCCAAGCAGACCTCTGATGCATATTCTTAGGTGGCTCAAACACAGCATGCCATTGTGTAGTGCTGCTCTTGTTCTTGGCCTCACACTGCTGAAGGTTATCCTGCAGGGAAGGGAGGCCATCCTGGAAGTAAACTGCAGTAATGGAGGCTGGAGCATGACCTGTGCAGGTAAGCAGACTAGCAGAATTTGTTTGTTGTGTTGCATTAAAGGGACGGGCTGAAAGACAGAAGGGTAATTCCCATGATAGACTGACAGCTGTAGATCGGTTTGGAAGCAGCAAATGTGGGGAACGTTTCCTCTCTTATGTAAACATGCTTATTTCTCTAAAGCCTTGGACCTGTCTTAAGAGGGTGAGCTCATGTGCAGCTGAATAGACTTCAGTTATCTTCCTATGGATCAGTCTGACAAGTTGCCACAGATGCTTCAGGTAGCTTAGAAAACCTGTAACCATTACTACACCCTGCCTCGTGTGCCTCCATAGTCCACTGGAGCCCTTATAGCTGGATACAAGTCAAAGCAGCTTCCAGGCTACTTTAATATATTTTGGGACTAAGCCAGGAGAGGGAAAGCCCAAGGCATACCTCAGGCTCTGTGCTGAGGCCACTGTTGCCACACGGATATTTTTCTTTGGCTGTGCAAACTACATGGTGTGCGTGCAGTAGCACCTGGTCACACCTTGCATGGTGATTTTTGCCCTAAGAAAAACAGACAGAATCAGCCCGGCCTTGTTTTCTAGGTAGGTTTTTTCCTCCCATCCTTGAGAGATTTTTCTCTTGTATTAGAGATTTAAAACCTTTCATCTCCAGCAGTGTTTACTGAAAGGCGCAGGGGGACACAGCTGTGTCTCTGTGAACAGTCCCATGCTCTCCGTGTGATGGCACTCCCTTCCGAGGTGCCTGACTCCAGACCTGTGAGGGATAGAGACCACAGTCCCTAGACTAGGAGGGGCTGAGACACTTGAGAGGACGTGGGTTGTCTGAACAACCCTGTTGCAAAAGTACAGCCTGGCAGTTGAGGATGAACAAGACAGCTTCCTCCCTGAGGTGAAGCATCAGGCACAGCTGTGCAGGTGAAACCCCCCCGAAGTCTGCAGTGAAGATCTCAGTGATGCTGGCGGCATCTGGATTTGAGCCATGAGACACAAAGAACACATTCTGTATGGCAGGTGACAGAGTTAATAAAAGAGGATCATGTAGATAAAACTGGTGGGTGTTCAATGCACTCAAAGGAAGTAGTCATATAATTTCCCTATCAAAACAATACCACTATAAGCACCAGAGACCTACCCTAACATAAACCTGTACTCAGCAGCTTGATCAGAAACTTGAAAAGTGTCTTGAAAATAGCCAAATCTGAGCTCAGGGGCTGAAACACAGCACTCGATATATTCCAAGTAATGGAATAATCACTAGTACATTAACAATTAATAGCTCACAGTTACTGAAAATATGACAAGTGCTGTAGCCTTTGCTGCACCAAAGGGTTTATTTGTAGTCTGTTGCTTGCATTGAACTGACATGTTACAGAAAGATGAAGGGAGCCTGTCAAAGCCCATTTGAAAAGTCACTTCTTCTAAGCAAGGCCGTCTGCTTTCATCCCCCTTTGCATTATCAGCTGAACTGCTGGCACCAGGTATTCAAGGAATTTCAGAGGGAAGGAGGAGAGCACAGTACTTCCTTGTCACTGTGATAGATTTGACAGATCATTTGGACAATACAGCTAGCATCCTGTCACGCAAATTGACATCTTGGGAAAGCAACAGGCTTTAAAAATAATATGTAGCTTACCCTGGGACTGCGATATTCGGTGATGACTAGTGCCTCTTTTACACTTGAATCACTCACTTTCATCTTTCAAATGTGTTCAGAGAACTGGAGGTTGGGTACTTCTGCTACAGACTACCTGGGTTTGTAATTAAACTGCCCACCTCCACTTTTGTTTGTTCCCATGTACCTACATCTCAGGGAACAGGTTTTCTCTGCTAGAGACTGAGCTACTCTCCAGGCTGCTGTACATCTCAGAGGCAATTAATCATGTTTGCAAAGGCTATTGTATACGTGGCCGGTGGTTAGTGGGCACGGCCTTGGATGAGATCCTGGGCTTTACCAAAGGGGCAGGCTTGGCACTGGTGACTGGAGACAAGACAAAGAGAAACACCAGCTGCTGTGCCAAGTGATGTGGGCACCCTTCTTTCAGAGGACTGGCACCCAGCCAGCAGCCTAGCATGGGCTTTGAAGTATCAAGCTGCTGACGGTGCTGTTTAAGATCAGAAAACAGGTATCCTATTTAAACCGTGTTTGGTGCTTGGGAAGGGGAAAGTTATCAAGCTCGAGTCTCAGGAATGCAGGCCCACAAAGGACCACCCTGCTCCCTGCAGAGTGGCCAAGCAACCAAAGCCCCGCTGCTCTTTCTAGATGAAATCTCTGAGCTTCCTCTATGAGGCACAGTCCAGAGTCCATTTTTGTTCAACCTAAAACACTACCCCTCCTGTCACATGCTCCAAACCCACACATTCTAAATGGAAATGGAAAGTACTGCTGAGCACAATACAGCACTGTGTTTTCTACCATTTGTCTAAAAGTCAGTGGCATGCTGCTGTGAAAAGCCATTACATACAATTTGTATATCCTTTCCTAAAATCCTTCCACATACTGTGGGATTGAAGTTATTATATAAATAAGACTGAAAAATATGGTCCCATCTATTATCTTCCTTATTTTTAATGACTTCTGCCCATCCCACTGCATGCTGTTTCTCAGTAGTACAGCACGAAGTGCTGGACACGCATAAACTTTGGGCTTCTGCACTTCAGTGACAGCCTGAATGAACTCAAGGGACCCTCGAAACAGTGCCCTGACTTTGGATTTATCCCAGGCAGACATGCACAGTCCCCAGTGCTGATAGGTTAATTTTTTCTCTCTTCCACTGCCTCTTCTCAAGACACAGCTTGCAAACTGCTCCTAACTCTGTCAAACTCTGCCCATTTTTATTTTCAAGTCAGAAATGTGTGCCCTAGAAAAGACCACTTCCATGACAGCTCAAAGCTTTCAAACTGCATCCATCTTTCTGTCACTTTGCCCAAGAAAGTAACACTTCAGAGAGCGCAGAATGGTTTCTCACTACTTGGAAATCAGAGCTCATTTTTCCCAACCTTTTCTTCAAGTGGTTTAACTTTCGGGGAGAGGTTAATTATGGACAACTTGTGGGAACATTTTTCTTGGCAATTATTAGGATGCATGCAAAGAGTTCTACTGCAATATCTCACCTTAGAGTGGTCAGGTGCAACTAACCGTATTTCTAAGCTCCCAATATGAATGAAGCAGACCCCTGACTTGCTTCAAGAACTTGTTCTCCTATTCGTAGAGGGAACAACATTAATTTCTCTTCGCTGTTTGGAGGAGCACTGCATAGCAAAGGGCTTCTTTCTCTGTTCATTTACTATACAGGATCAGGTTTCCTGATGATTTCAAAGAAAGTACCCAACCTTGCAGGACCAAACCTGCCACCCTGTTCCTGCTCAGGCCTTTTCCCTGTGCCATGCAAAGATTCAAACCAGAGACTTTCCCAGGTATCAGTGACATTACAAGGAGGAAGAAAAAGGTGAAATTCTGTGTAAGTGAGTCTTTGATAAGAGGATTAATTTAAAATTGTACACTTTGTTCATTTAACTATTTTTATTTTTTTGGCAAGGAAACATACACAAACACTGTAATTGTACCTTGGCCTGTGGGAATAATATCCCAGAAATAATGCTTCTACTTAAAGTACAGTAGCTTAAGATCTCTGTGGGGCTGCTTCTTTCACTGCAAGACCTATAATTAGCCATCCATTATGGCACTGAGCAGTGATCCTGAGGAAGCCCATATTTTCCTCCCAAGCACCCCACCCAGGCATGCCAGAGAGCAGGCAGGGAATGCTCTGGAGTTCACCCTCCTTCTCAATGCAGGCAGCTCAGGGGTTGGGAGACTCTCCCTGGTGCCCCTTTGCTGGGGCCTTCAGCAGGGACACCCTGTGGGCACCTCAGTGCTCTCAGGTGTCTGGTACTGTGTCTCACACTGTGAACACTAGGATTGCCACGTCCTAAAGCCATGGTGGTGTGATTTGAGCTGCTCTCTGGCCTCCTTTTTGCTTTGGGGTGAGCAAAGAGAGCAGCTTTCCAGTTAGGAAGGATGGGAAGCCACTAAGCCAAGCACCCCTTTCCTCAGCCTTTGGACAAAACCTGGCTGCTTCAGAGATGGAGATGGCTTGGTGGTGCTGCTGCAGCTCTAGCAGTCTGTGCCTCCAGGCAGCAAATGCTTTCCTGGCGTGACTGGAGGGCATAAGGGCATACTTCCAGGGTATTCTACTGGTCAAAGTAGTCAAACTGGACTGAGTTCAGATTACATGAAATGGTGCATATAAAGAAGGTCTGGCCGATGACACTTCCCCGTGGTTTTGGGAAAGATTTTTGCTTGCCTTAAAATAAATAAGCAGTTTTATCAGGTAAAGTACTATAAACATGTAAACTGTTTCACTTAGGAAATCCTGCATTTAAATTGCTTTGTATTTTCCAAAGCTGTTTCCCAGTTTAGTGTCTAAAACTCTTTCTGAATTAGAACTGAATTTGTAAATTGGTTAAGTTACTTAGAAACAGTTTGAGTGTGTGTATGTGAACAAATGACTGGCTGAAAAACTCCTTTCTATGTGTAAACTTTATTAACAATGATAGAAACCCCTCTGCAAAAGTGGCCTGGAGAACTCTGGTGGTGGGCACAGGGCCGAGGAGACCTGTCCTCGTCTTTACACATTTAAGGCGCTGAGACCAATGCACAGACAACCCCCAGCTGTGCCAGACTTCACCCCTCACAGAGCTTCCTCTGAACTACCAGCCAGCCTAAACATACATTTACAAAAGACACTGAATTCCTAGTGTGAAAGCTCCACTCTGACTTCTGATGGCGACTGCCAAGCAGACGGGCTCTCCCAGGCTCAGCAGCACCAGGAATGCTGTTTCGTGGCAGCTCTTCTGTTACACCTTCTAGCACTGTGTGCACGGTGAAACAGACAACGTTTTTACAAGCACTTCATTACTACAGATCAATGCCATCACACACTCAAATTTGCTTTTCATGGATTCAGTGTAATGGGCACAAAGATGGTTACTATGAAGTACCGAAAATCTGGGATCAAGGGCATAAAGGAATGCAGGAGGGGTAGTTCTCTGATAGACTTTTAAATGTGATTACTCCTCACAAGCAATATTGTACGTTGATCCTCGCCAGCCTACTGCCACTGCAAGAAACAAATCTGTGACCTGCCTCAGATGTAGATACACTTTAACTTCACTTTGTCATGTGTCTTTAATAAAGAAATGGATCCAGAGAGAAGTGAGTGTTGACTTAAAGAAGAGGTCCAGTTTTTTCTGAAATTCCTGATGTTCTTCTTTTCCATGATAACACTAAGCTGAAGGTTTGAACAAAGTATTAGTGTGAATCCCTAGACACTGCAATAGGTCAAGCTTGAAAAAAGTAGTTTATGTCACCAGATAGGTGCCATTTCTTTATCTAGCAATTTTATATGTTGAAGTATACCTCATATTACTCATTCAGTAATGTCAAGGCCTGATCTTCTTCCAGGCGTCTTTGGAAACATGAGGGCAATTTGCACAAGGCATTGGAAATTTATAATTTTAAAAAGTAGAGTGGTCTCACTTTTTGGACATTCAATGTTATTGGAGCTCACACTCAAGAAACCTCTACTTTGATCTCATACTGTAGCCAGTTTTTTATGTTCTGTTCTGTGATTTTCATAGAAGTTTGTTAGGAGGTAATAATCAGTTAATATTTGTGATAATAAATTACCTACATAATTTTGCAACCCTGCTAGGGTGTTGCAAAGTGATGATTCAGGGTAGGAATCTACTACCTGCAGGGGCCAGTGTAAAAGTTGTATTTACTTGGATAGCTGAGAACACCCATGAGAGCAAGGAAGAAGAAATGTATGATATTCTTGGGGAAAAGGGTAACCGGGGAGTGGATCAGGAGCTTTTGGGATCAGTTAACTAAGCAATTCTTCTCGTTGCTAGACTCAACAAGGGCTCAACAGAGCTGCCCACATACAGGTGGCTGGTGGCACCTGAGACGTCCTGTGGACTCTGCCTGAACCCAGTGTGGCACTTCAAAAGGCAGTGAGTCCCCTCAAGATCCTGTATCAGACCTGCCAAGCTCACATGGACACCTTATATAGCACAGCTTAAATGGCAGTAGCCACACATAGGCAGGTAAATGAATACAGCTCTTCAGAGGATCTTTTACTCATTTAAAATCACGGACAGAAAAAAAGCAAGACTAAGAGATCTCATCTTTGAGACCACATAAAAGAAAGAGGCAGAGCGATCTTATGATTTCAGGTTATGATGGTAGTCAGGGAAAGAAAACAGACACAAATTTCCAGTGGCTCGTGCCCACTCAATTATTTATTTCTACATGAACTGAAGGTGAAAATACTATTTTTCTGACTTACTTCATGCTCTCACAGGTCACCAGAAGAAAGAGTCACATCATGTGAAAAAGTGCCATACAGAGTCAAAGCAGCTGTGTTTTTACCTATAAACTGAACATATATGTGTAGGGGCTATATGGTATAATAAATAAAAGTCATCAAAGGCACTGTTCCTCTGACTTTAAAGCAGGCCTGCATTTTGAGGGCAGGATCAAAAATCTGGGACCTCACACAGTAGATCTGCTCGGTAAAAGGGGACAGGCTGAAGAGGTAAAGAAAAATCCCCAAACACCTAATTTACCTGAACAAACAGAGCCTGTTAAGTGTGAGTACAGTGACTGCAGCTTCCCAGAGCTCTCCAACTCCTCCTGAGAACATCCTTATCAAAACTTTTTCATGCTGATGGCTGTGATTAGCGTACAAGTAGCATGAGGCAGAAGGAAGCTAAGGTGCAGAAATGTCATTGCACAGACAACCCCAGCTGTGTACTGACCAGTGCTGCATTCGGGGTTCTCTGATTGAAATCTTCAGGGAGTTCCATGTTCAATCATTTTGTTTTGAACAAAAACTACAGCTTGTTCACACTGTTTCTCACTCCCTTCTTAATTGTTAGAAATTAATACCCTTGACATGCTCTTAAACCACACTGTTTGGCAACTATTTTACAGTGTAGGCAAACATTTGAGCTTAGTGCTAAATATGCGGGTGCTGTACATACACAAATAAAGACTGTCTCTTTCTCAGAGATCTTACAGTCTGAAAGATAAGAGATGAAAGAGTGCTTGGAAAGATGAGTAAGAGGGTGGACTGTGGGAGGGGTTCACCTCAGTTAAAATGTAAAAACCTGGATATCATTCAAAGAATGTACAGATTTTGGTCCTGGAAGTGCGCATTTTTTAACATGTATAACAGTTCTGTAATTAAGAAAAAAGCTGAAACTGTTGACATTTTCTTGTGCCTGGTTTTGCTGGGACTGAGGCAGCATGTTGCTGCTAATTCTCCTGGCACCCTCAAGCCATCCAGCTACCGTTGTCATCTGCACAAAGCCCAATGCTCTCATTCAAACCACTGGCCCTGCTTGGGCTTTGACCTTGAGAGGAGTTAGATACGGAGATCAGATGTCTCTCATATATGACGTATAACTTCACATTTAAATACAATAAATTTTTTGCCTTTTTTGCTTGCATATAATTAGGAAAGTTATGAATCACAAAGTAAACAGAAATGAATGTGATGTAATCAGAATGCGAAAATTTCCACAATTCAATTTTGCAAACACTTCTTCAAACCAAACCTATCTATCTTCAGACATCAAGTGTGGATCAAACACAAGGACCCCCAAACACAAGGGCACTGGGCTGCTCTCTGCTTGGGAAGGAGTGGCCAGTGTGTAGGCTGCTGGGTCACAGCAGCAGGGTGCTCAGCACTGCTCTGAACCTTTGCTCATAGCTGCCTCCAAGTTTCCAGATGCACAGATTTTTGTTACTGGAGATGGAGGAACTTGTCATCAGGTAGCACTTATCATGGTACAGCTATGGTGTGGTGGACATCCATGGGTTGTAACTTCTTCATATGTCACCTTTCGTGTGACGCATCCACAGTGAAAGGACAAAGATTAATTCTTTCATTCTTAATGTGGTTTAGTACACATCAGATGTTGCCTCTCTTGGTTTTGGGATCACACCAGGATAGCTTGTTCCTCAAACAATGTTTGAGATCAGACTTACTGTAGATCACAGAGATGACAGAGCTGATTTTGCTTTAGCAATGCCAGAAGAGTTCAGATACTAACAGGAGTGATGTAGCTGCAGCTTTTTTTTTTTTTAATCCACCAAAGTGGATTAAAGCAAAATGCCACATGCATATGAAACAGGCTATCCCTGGCATAAGGAAGCTGTGTGTCTGTTGTAAAGGCAAAGCTTGCTGTTGCCTTGTGAATCCAGGTGACACACTTGGAGCCATCCACATTTTGATTTCAAGCCAGTGAAAACCAGATTTTCTTTTTGCTAGAGTTGCTAAAAGGTTGGTGGAGTGGGAGGCAGCTAGTGCCAAGGTAGAGCTGTGCATGTTTCTTGTCATATGTCTTCAAGTGATGCATTCCAGAGTTCTTCATTTAATCATCCAGAGATAAATAAGCTACTACTTATTAAAAACTAATTATGTTTTAAGCAGCACAGCTAGAAGATAATCCGTGTTACAGAATTCCTAGTGGCAAAACATCCAGGATTTTTTACATGTAAAATCATGAAACTGCTACGATGCTTTTGAAGTTTTAACACACTTCTGCATTGGCTTGAAAACTACTATGCAAGCAGTAAACACTCTTGTTTGGGTCTGATTCTTCAAGGTGCAATACAGACAGCTCTGCACTTAACTTCACAGGCTCAGTTCTCACAAGTCCAACATAGCTGATAATAGTTTTGAACCAAGTGTTTGACAATAAACTCAATAAAAAAAAAAAATCTGTGGTTTTAGTATCGATTAGTCTCCTCACCAAAAATTACATTCCCAGCTAGAATACTGAAGAGGCTTAACAAAGACACTTTGAAGGGAAAAAAAACCAACAATGCCTTTTTCTTTCGCTTCTCTAATTGCTGCAGATGTTGTGCAGTTGCACCTATGAAAAGTTAAATATTATGTCTCTGTAACATTTTTGATCTTCATTAATTATAGCTCAGAAAACCTTACAAAAAGCAGCCTGCCTCTTTAATACAAATAAGATTAATTGCATAGGTGTTCAGAAAATGAGCCACCAGTAGTTAAACAAAAAATGTTTGTCTTTAAGCAGCCCTTGAATGATTTTTTTAAAAAACTGTTACAGGAAGTGAAGAGGCTGCCAAATTACCATGCCCGTGAGCCCCACTCTCATTATCAGCCTAAACGAACACACACACCCCGCCACTTTCATCCTCTTCCAGGTCCAAGAAAAAGAAAAAGGAGGCAAAAAAACCCAACCAACCTTCCACACAAAGAGGTGTCTCTGAAGTCTGGAATGCACCCTGGCTGTTTGAAGACAAGATTTATACCTGACACCCTCCTTTAAGCTCATTGTTGAGACTCGCCTGCGTTCAAATCAACCGCAGACTGGCTGCTGCAGGTACTTCGTCTTACAACAACCACATCATCTAAGATAAATGCACCAGGAATTGCTATCACTTTGAGGTGAAAGAGAAAAGGGGGGTGGGGGGGAATCAAACCTCTGATGCAGGTAGTGGGTGGAGGAAAAGACAGACGGGCATGAAGGAGTGTGTAAGGGTGTGCCCAGGGAAGAAGCCAGCGACAGCCGCCAGCCTGCGGCGTGGGGCGCAAGGATGAAATGGGTCTGGCTGCCTGTGTGGGCACCTGTGTTTTGGCCCAGCCTCTCCTTGCCTTTGGCAGCCAGGCTGTGGGACCAGGCGTTGGGCGGGATCCTTAAGGCACCTCACTGCCAGGGAAGCAGTAACCTCTCGGGTGATTGTGAAGGACTGAAGGGAGCTTTTCGACTTGGTGGAAGATCATGAGAAGGACTGGGCCATCAGTTCATGTCGCTCCCGTGTTTTCTGAGGCAAGCCTGACTTCCTCATTTTAGGATCCTGTCCCTAAGTAAGCTGCTTACATTCAGCTTCTTAAATCTCTCTGGGAAAAAACCTCAGTAGTAAGGACTTAATTTTACACCGAATCCTTCTGATGGGAAGCAAAGCCATAAGAGCACTGAGATAGGTGAAGCAAACAAGGGCAGGGACAGAAGAGTGTGCTCAGGACAGTGTCAGGACGTAGAGAAACACAGCTGGACATCCTAGAGCTCAGGCTGCTGAAACTGTAGCATTAGTAGGAGTTGGGCTAATTACTGAAGGCTTTGAAGTGATGCAGGCAGAAAATGTCTGTCATAAAGAGAGAATAACACCTGGCAATTGGCAGAGATACTTACTGCCTGTATCACACTATCGCTCAAAGGCCCAATAAAAGTTGGGGTGTACGGATGCAATTTGTGGTGCAGAACCAGCTGAGGAGCATTTTCCAGGGTGAAGAATTACCATGGCATTTGGAATAATGCCCCATTAATCCAGGGCATTCAGAAACAGTTTTGAGGAGATGTTCTGAAATTACACCGATAGAGAAAAGAAGGCAGAAAAAATGACAGCATAGGTGGTTAAGGCAAAACTTTAAAGTAAGAAAAACCTGCCCTTCTGAAGCATTTCATAATGCCTACCTTGGATCCAGAGACCAGAAAGCAATATGGGAGTAGCAAAAAACCTAAGATCCCTAAGGACTGTTCTAGTACCGCAGATTTCTCCTGTAACTGGGCAGCACCCATCCACATGTTCTGTATTTAACCCAAGAGTAAGATCTATATTTGGTTTTCTAGTTCTCCTTTGTCAAGTAGTTAAGACTCGTGGCTTTACAGGGCTTCTTCCGAAACTCCTGGGCTGACATGGATGTTTGAGATCTGGGAAAAAGGAGCTGGTTTAATCCACTTCAGTTAGAGAGCACTTTCTATATTTAGGCTTTTAAATTATGTTTCATTAAGAATGCAAATTATGAGCATTTCTAGGACTCCAGGTACTTGCATGTCCCAGCTAGCACATAAGCCTCATGCCGTTACAAATCTGAATAAAGCAGGTTAAGTTTGCAGCAGGTTTGAAATAGGGCAAAAGGGAGGGCGGGAAGAGAGCTTGAACAACACATCCAACATTTGCCCACCTGGTTGGGAGGAAAAACATCTACACTAGCACTGAACTGACACAACTTCATGTGAAGCTGCAGCATCAGTCTCAGCCTGGCCACAGGTATCCTGTTCCATTTTTTGCAATTGAAAAACTTACCATTTATAATTATTTTTTAAATTTTCTTTTTTTCTGTGGGCTGTTTTGAAGTTTTGGTTTGTTTGTTTTTTTCCCTTGGGGGATGATGCCATCTATCTGGTGCCAGCAAAAGATTCTCAGAGAAATCGGTTTCATCAGCCTGTGACGGATGTATTGAAAAATGGAGCATGGCTCCGCTGCAGCAATCACGGGAATATGTTGTGGACACTTAGCCTGGAGCCTCCATAATTTGTGACACCAAGCATCTGAGGAAATAGCATTCAGTATTTCATTCTGACATTTCAGCTCTTGACAGCGCTACAGAATGCCGCTTGAACCTGAAGTCAAATGCAATAAACTGTGCACAGCTTTGCCAAAAAAGAAAAAAAAGCAAGCATAAGCAAGGCCAGTTCAGACTGCCATCACAGGGAGCCACAGGAGTGGGAAACAGAAATACATGGCTCTAAGCAGCCTCTTCATTGCTGCCTGCCTGTTGAAAAAGATGGCATTTTCAAGAAGCAGTTACAGGCACTATTAGGGCCTTCTGGTCTAAGCACAGAATCATAGAACTATTTAGGTTGAAAAAGACCTTTAAGATCAAGTCCAACTATTAACCCAGCACTGCCAAGTCCACAACCATGTAGAATCATTGTGTTCTTCCTTTCCCAAAAAGATCTTCAGCATCTTCCAAACCAAGTTGCAACGAACAGTGATAAAAGACCATCAGAAGATGAAAATATGAATATGGATGACAAACTTGTACATTAACTGAGATTGTTCACATAGTTATTTGATTATCTACCTGGCCAGAGTATAAATGTGTTTTGCAGTTGTACACACTGGGCTTCTTTCGTTGGTGTTGAACAGCTCTTACTGCAATAACATGCTAAGAATGCTTCAGGGAACTTTGCTGTATACTAGTAATCACTGGAACTTTTAAAATTACTTCTGAGCTAATAAAAAATGTGAATACTTATTTACATGTTATGTATACATATGTATGCAGGGCTACATGGTAAATCCATAGGCATGTTTTAGGGTCAAGATAGTTTTTCTGCAGCCTACGAAATTTTGTTTGTACTTTCTCCCTCCTTTGTGTTTCTAATCAAATAATTTTACTGTTCTGAAAATGGAACTTCAAAGTTTGGTGCTCGTTATGCTATCCAAGAATGAGAGCACCAGCAATTAGACAGCAAATGCCCTGGATTCACCTGCAATTCCTTCTTCACCCCCAGAGAGATGCTATCTTTCTCCCTGTCCTCCAGTCATTTGCTGGTTTTGTCCCCATTCGGTCCTTTGCCTCCTATTAGCTCAGTTTCTTCCTCACCGCACACGCTCTGTGGGGCCAGTGACTCCTTTCTAATGCCGTGTGACTCCTCCAGCTGCCATTCCCCACTCCACTCCAGCTCGAGCAGTGCCTCAGTGGAAAGCAGCAGGTACCCCTTCCCCCTGCCCGCACCCTGTGCTGTTCCCACAGCCACTGCTCATGTCTCTGCTGCTCTTCACACACTTGGGAGCCCAAACAGGATTTGAGCATCCTTTCCTACAGCCCTCATGTTTGCTGCAATCCTGACCCTCTCTTCTACCTGCTCCCCTCATGCACTTGCTCTCCACAGCCATTCAACTCCCCCATAGAAAGAAGGTGGCTGGACAGAATTCCCAGGAAACTCACTCTCACCTGCTTGGGCCTATTGCTACCTGGGCAATGTGGCACCATGTGTCATCGGCCTCTGCCTGCAAAGGGATGGTCAATGTCAAGATCCTCTTGCAAATTGAAATACAGCAACAGTCATGTTTATGACTTGAGAGTGCCTTCCTGCCTCCTGGCACACCTGTTTCTCTCCAAGAGTTGAAGACAGCCTGCCTGGTTCAGAGTCTGTTGGAGTCCCCCAGGCCCTGATCTGGGGCAGCTCTTAGAAGATGGCTTAGTCTGACTAAATGTGTTGCTCTGTGCAAGCAGTGGAAAAATCATACTTGTAGTGGTAGCAATGTATTCCATAGCAAAACCCTGTAATAGAAAATTATTTATTTCCGTGACCATTTGGTTGAACAAAATAAAGGGTTATAGAAACGTCATTTCTGGAAGATAAAACTATCAAGTGCACAACAGCAGCTGAGGAACTACATTTCTTTTACAGCTTGTCTAAAGTGTCACCTTGCAGGGACCTGAGGGCATGTTAAAGTGAAGAGCTTTAAAACAGTGAACAACGAAAGCTAATTCTTCTCCAAAAAAGGCAAACAGGAAGCTTGTTTAAAGGACAAAGCTTTCGGTGCATAGCAAATGCTTGTGTTCACATGTGTGCTCAGGTTGCTTTCAGAGTCTGTTTTTTTGGCTCCCTTGGCTCTGTCTCCAAAAGACATCTACAAAAACTCATGTATGTGCATAAGTGCCAAATGTGTACACGGCGCCTCAGTCACTTTGACAGCAAGCGACAGTTAATTCAAACCATGCATTACAGAGAGCTCATCCTTTCATGATAAATGATGGTATTGACAGATGAGTTATTTTTACATTGAGCTTAATTATGTCAAATCTCAGCCCACAAGTGTGCAGCAGAAAGGGTAGCATTTTTCTTTGTTACTAATAAGCTGTGTTTGTTATTTTCCTTCTGCACTATTCACATGTAATTAAAAGTGACCCAAACCCACATACATTACATGCCAATTAAAACCCTTTCATCTTTGTTGTCATGTCATGACATACTGGGTAGGCAAATCTGTTGAAAAAAAAAAAAATCTGTAAGACTGCCCCGTCTCTTAGCACCTCGTGGTGAGGTAAGTTTAAAGCCTTGAGGAAACAATGACTGAGTTTGCCTGTCTGCATGGAATCAGTTCTGTACATTTTTCTTGCCCAGGCTGTTTCTTGCCCAGGCTTTATATATAAAGCTCCTCACCTGAACCCCTGAGGTCCTGTTTATTTCTCACACATATATTCTTCTCGTAGGAAGAAGTCAAAGCTGTATACAGAGCTACAAAATGGTTCTCCCTAATTTATGTGCCCAATAAAGCAAACTTCTCCAAAAGGGAGCAACTTCAGTCTTTAAAGCATAAAGATAGAACAGTGCTGTTCCTGCTCCCAAAGCAGCATCAGCAGCTGAAGTCAGTGTGCCTGTTAACAGGAGTTTCTCAACCAAAAACCAATTCATTTACAATACAAATGGTCAGTGTTCAGAAAATACTGTAGTTAATGTGAACATTCAAACTTCAAAACCACTCAAAAGCCTGGAAATACAAACCTTAGAGGACCAATTGATACCACCTATTACCCCTTCACTTAAGTTTGCCCTGCAACATCTTTCTCCTAAATCTCTGCTGTGTTCCCTGCTTGCACTCCAAATAATTGTTCTTTAACAGATTAAAAGGTATTGCTACACCTTTAGTAAGGACTAAAGGCTTGCTTACAGGATATGGTTAGCACATTTCAGAGAAGGTTATGGTTTCCACAGATCAATTTATTAGTGCAGGTGTATGACACACTTTGAGTAAAGTGGGACAACATCAAATACTCCCTCTGTTTAATTTGGAAGGGGGAGCCAAATTTCCAACACCTGCATCTCAAGAGAGTGCCAAAGCCATGGGGTTATTGGATATTTGCAGGAAGGCTACTTTGTGGTTTTGGTTTTGTTTTTTTTGTACTGGGTGTATTTACCCAGATTTTGAGTGGATTCCAAAGCAAATGGTGCTTGTGTGGCCATGATGCAATTTCCCACACACTTCCGCAGCTTAATTGTGCACCCCAGCCCTTTTCCCCAGAGGACCCCAGAGGTGTCATGGTGCACTACAGCATGTGACAGGGGTGCCTTGTCAGCCACTGACAAACACACGCGGCAGCAAGGTCTTTGCAAATGTCCCAGAGGGAAGAGCTTCAGCTGAAGCTGGCTATTGGCCCCAAGACACTGATCCATCAGAAATCATCCTTCATCCATGCTAGTGCTCCTGGACCTACTTGCCTCTTAGCCATCTTTGACTTTAACTAGCCTAGACTAATGTCTAGAATTTTTCCTAGGAAAGTTTCCTATTTCACTGGGGATCAGGCCAGATTCACAACAGGAACAGTGCCATAATGGACTCAGTGCTCCATGGCAGACACAGAAGGTGGCAGCCTCCTTGCTACAGCCAGAGCCTAGGAAGACACCTCGAAACAGAGATCTTCAAAATATCTTGGCCATGACCCTGGCAGGGCTTAGAAACCTGACAAGGCTTTGCCACACAGTCCTCCAGACTCCCCCCAAAATCCAGCCTATGGAACCCCTCCTGCCACTGCTTCATAACTTTGCATTTAATAACCCCATCATCTACAGGGCAACACAAAGCCAAACACCTCCACCTGCCAGCGTCCTCCTTTGTATGAACACAGTTTGGGAAATCTTCCCCCAAAGTGGCTGGATGGGCTCCATGGAGACGGAGCTGTTCAGGGCCCCTGGCCAGGCAGCATGGCTACACACAGGCTCTCTCTGGATTGTCCAGCTTCCTCCTCTCACAGCTTTTCTGCTTTGCATGAAACAGTTTTTGTCTCTTTTTCACTCAGACACATGACTCCCAAACGTAGTAACTGGGGCACCACCTGGGTCAGGGTTTGGAAACTGGGCTCCAGTTCTTACTCTGAGCTAAATTTAGATACCTTCTACTGAATATTACCCACAGCCTATGTCTCCATACACTGGTGGCAGTATTATTTTTCTTTTGCTCTCCAAATTGCCACTTACGCCTAGGAAAAAATAACAGTTAAAGAACAATAGGGATGGACAGACAGACACCTCTTTTGGAATGCACAAGAGCTGGGGCTGGGAACACTGGTATGAGCAAAACAGCTAAAATCTCCGCAGGCTGAGAAACACGCTGAGTCCAGGTTGCCCACGTGAGCTCCCTGAGCATGTAACACTGTGACCACGCTCAGTGGCAGGGCTTGACGTGTGGCATGTGGGTCTGTTCATCCAGCACAGCCCAAGCCAGGTAAAGCACGTCCAGAAGCACACGTTCAGGCGTGCAGGGAACTCACTGGATGCAAACGTGGGTGTTAAGGTATGTAGGTACCTCTGCAGTGGAGAGGAGGCAAGCAAGATTTCTTAGTATCTGAGTTTTAGAGTTCGCATGTGAAGTGACTTGTCTGCTAGGCACCCAAGTTCCTTCTTGGGATTAAGTCCTTGAAGATGATCTAACAGAAAGTATCTGCTTCTCACCTCAGAGTGCTCCCAAATCAAAGACTCAGAGAGTGCCTGTTATCCTATGCACTTTTCACATGCCCAGCATTAATTGCTCTTCTGTGATTAAGGAAAGGTGTTTCATCTATATATACAAAGAGGCGTGAAAACTCCAGATGAAAAATATTGCAGAGTTAAGCAGACTTGTTTACGAGTTTGCATCTGCTCTGCAAAAGTGGACATGGCTATGAAGCTAAGCAAAGGTCTGTGTGCACCTCTTGTTAAATGAATCCATCTAGAATTAGTAACAGTAGGGAAAATACCACAGACAGCAGCTTTACTTCTTCATGTATTTCTGGGAAACTTGAGCTGTTAGCACTGTCTTTGCACTTGGCTTTGCAAGGGGAAAAGCAGATGTCTTTCACTCATTTTGACCAAACTAATACAGTTTGGGCATCTTGTGTGGCAATTGCACCTTTTCTTTTAGTCCATCTCTGTCATAGGCACAGGCAACAGCAGATAAAAGTACAACATCAAGAGTTTGTTAAAATAAATGGCAAAAGCATGCATGACATCAGGACTGAGGGAACATCTCAAGTCTTTCCACTCAAGTCGTTATGCCAAAGTTGTTTTAAAAGGCATGAACAAAAAGTTCTGAAGAAACAAAACAAATACAGACATCGCTCTTTCCTCTCATTTTCTTTGCTTCTGTGTTTTAGAATTCCAGAAGAAAAAGCCGTGCACAGAGAGAAAAAATTTCTTACTTTAGCTGCTCAACGCATTTATCATTCCACTGCTTTTGTCTTATTTTTTGTCACATATATTTTAAGAAATAATTTTATGATGCTTCTTACGAGCATCTCTAAAATTCTCCAGGGAGCCTTGTATAATTAGCAAGACCTTACTGAATTAATAAGCCAGAGCACTTTGGTAAAGGCATTAAATAATGCCAAGGCTGTGCTGTGGATGTTGAGCTCAACATCAATGTTTTATTGAAAGCAAGCACTCCCTTCCAAAGCAGTCAGTGGCTCTACCAGCTGTAAGCCCATCACTTTGCTGTCGCAGACTCTTACAGTGATGCCATACAAAGCCTTTTGAGCTGCTACAAACCACAACAAGTTCAAAACCTGACTCATGTCTAGAACTTCGACTCACTCGCTGTTGCTGGCTTAGTCACTGCCAGCAGCCCTACATGCATCTGCTAATCCTGTGGTATCCTCAGCACCGTTCTCTCCTGTGGGAAAGCCCTGGTTAGTCAGACTCGCAGAAAGGCAGGGTATTGTTAGATTTCTCTTACCATTGTGCTGGTTTGTTCTTCTTGCATTCTCATCTTAATGACGGTGCGAGCTGTTGGCCTTCCACACTTTCTTTGTGTCTGTGTAAATTCAGTGTTTGATGCAGAAGAGGCGGAGACGATTTCTAAGTCAAGGGGCAGGTGTGAGTGAAAGGAGCAACCCAACAGCCAAACTATTTGAAAAAGAAACCTTTAATGTCTCATCAGCTCAGCACTAAAAAAAAAAAAGGCTTCATAACTTGCCTTGAAAACTGGAAAAACAGGGTGTCTAGCTATAATTTAAGACATTAATAACAAGAAGATGTTGCAGTTCCCTGACACATTTTGACTTTTGCACAGTGAAAGGCTATCTTAAAACTAGGTCTGATTATTAAAATGTGAAACACTGTCAGTGACAAAGAAATTACAGACAGGTTTAGACCAGGCTAAATTTTAGAACACGTCTGAAAAAACAGTTATTTCCCTTTCTTAAATGGACATTCTGCCAAGGATATTTGCAATGAAACAATTTTACAGGACTGACCATGGTCTTCAGAGGTATTTAGTGGCTACCATAGGCACCCCTGAAACTGCAGCCTTGGGATGTGACACCCCAATTAAAAAAATAAGTTTCAGCAAAAAGTGTTTTTCACCTGCAAGAGATGAGTATACACTCTTTCAGTCTGGAAGTCTGCTTTCCAGCACAGAAAACACAACAAAGCAAGAACAAACACATCTTGTTATATGGGAACAGACGACAATAAAAGACATCTAAATCTCCAGAACTTATTTTTATTTCCCTGGTCTAGAAAAGGCTTTCAGGCACGGAGTTAAAGCTGGAGAACACAAGTAGCTTACTTGCCTTTTGTGGGACAATGTGACTATTTGAAGTCGTGTGTGTGCTTATAAGCTCCACCATTGTAACTAATGATTTACTGAAACAGGCATATACAGCCTCCTCACCACAAAGTATCTTTACAGTCATCATGAAAATCTCAACAAGAACCCAGAAGTCAAATTTCTTATGGGATTTATTCCTTCTGCTGAAATAATCATTTTTTCCATGGCTGACTCATCTAGAAAATTTTTATGAAATTAGTAGCAAATGCAAGCATCCTGCTCTTTGCACCTTCAAAGCTATCACATAAAGATAACAGTGTTTTCTTTTAATCTTTTTTTTTCATTACTAAATATTATGCTTACAACAATCCTGCTTTGCTACAGATGGTTTCCTGTTGTTTCTGCCAAATGTGAAATAGCTATAAAACTTGAAAAGGTTCTGATGCTGTCACTGCATGAAAAATTACATCTACAAGGGAAAATTAAATATGAGCCTTAGCCTTTAATTTCTTTAATCTTACTTAGTAAGTGAACTTTTTTACTCCCACCCCCAACTCAAAGCTTCCGATAACATGACCTGAAGGGAAAAACACAGCTATGTATTTTAGTCGGGTATAAAACCTTCATTAACAAAAACAAAAAAAGAGGAAGGGGAAGTAGATAATTCTCATGTCCAGACCAACCAAACAGCCACCAACTCCAGCTGACAAGAGCAGTGCCTTTGGCTCAGTTTCATAAGAGACGTAAAGCCATTTCTGTGAGAAGACAGTGAAGTTCCTGTTTTCAGTGCTATAATAAGGAGATCTGTCACCTTAGCGGACAAATTACTAGAAAATGGCTTGTGTAATCCCAAAGGGACAGAGCCTTTGCTCCTAGCGTGGGCAAATCTCAGTAAATGCAGTGACAGCTTTGCTTGAATGCAAAAAGAGTATTAAGAAGCACTTCAAAGAAAAATTGAATTTTAAACATATGATGAAGAAAACTCCTGATGTTCTGATGCTCTCTATAGGCATAGATTCAGTGTCATATGGGCAAAGGGCTAGGAAAAAGGTACTTCACCAGCAAAGTAACTTTCTAAGGCATAACTTTCTAACATAACTTACGAGTGGAGCATCAATGAACAAGTGAGCTTCACAGCTCTCAAATTCCTGTCAGTATTTGATTGGCACCACATCAACAGACTAATTTTCTAGTAGAAAAGATCAGGGAGCATTTAACCACATCCTTCTACCAACAAGGTAAGGCTGTGCTCACTGCCATGGATCTGCCTCTACAGGCTCTGGGGGTAGAGGTAAAGAGAGTAAATATGAGAAATTGCCCTGTCATTTTGAGTGCATTTGTCTGTCTGCTGCCATACATAGAAGGTCTGATATCTTAGAGCTCTGCAGCACAAGGAGCAAGTGTTCTGTATTACACTGGAGATTTGGCAAGCACCCATTTCTTCAGGAAAAAGGCATTTACTTGTAATCTCACCCAACCAAGACATTAGACCTCAACTTTCCAGCTGCTCAGATCCCTACTATTCATTCTCGGGTATGGATCCAATACTCATTTGCTACAAGAAGAGTCTCGCTCTTGGTTGGAAAGAGAAGTCGGTGGGATTTTAGGTTTTTTTAATCTGTGCTGCCTTTCCCTGCTCTGAAGGCTGCAATTTAAAAGCGCAGGTAGAGGTGACATTGTGGGCAGGAGTGAGTGGAAAATACGTACACTCATCAAACTGCAAACAGATGTCTCATCTACATGTGGACGTGCCTCTCCCATGTGCTGTACCCCCAAGGGCACCACCCACTGCCTCCTCAGAGTTGCTACTGTTGTTTCCCCATGCATAGATATTCGCAGCAGAGATATCCATTTGTTTGTTTAGCCTGACTTCCACCAAAACTGAGTTAGAAACAACATTATGCAAGCTCTGGAAGACATGCACCATGCAGGACACACTCCTGTAGCTCAGCCCCGCTGTGGCTCCTGCCTCATTGTGAAGATATCCAGGTCTGGGAGAGCAGGGGTGCGAGGCACCTGTGGGCCTGACATGCTGGACCCGCTGCTTTCTCTGAGAGACCCTGCATGGTGCCTGATTTTGATGTCTATGAAAACCACTGACTGATCACTTGGGCCAGGAAAGCATTTACAGACAAGCACTCTTTATTTCTTTTTTGTAGTGTAGCCTGTGTACATGGGGATCTTGGATGAAAATCAGAAATGGACAGCCAGGTTGGATATTTGCTGACATGACTGGAGAGTCTCCTGTTGGTTTTACTGGGAAGTATATCAAGCCCCTGAATATTCATTTTATCAGGTTTTTTAATTTATTACCTATTTTATAATTTGGTCACCAGCTGAATTATTTGCACCTTTCACATCCAATTAAACACCACAAAGTGCTAATACTGGATTTTTCTCACAACTGGTAAGAAAACCATGATAGAAAACATAACCCTGCCACATCAGAGACGTTCCTCATATACCATATAATATTTGCATCTACGTTTCCTTGTTGCTAGCCAGTGCCATCTGTTATCTGTTTTGGTCTGCTTATAAGAACTGGCAATTTTTGAAAATTGAGAGTAAGACAAGAACAATGGCTTTTTCCTTTGTATTTTACATCCCAAAGAAACCAACTGGATCTACACATGCACAGAAATATATACCCCTCCAACTGGCAATATATTAGCGCATGCTTTTTCTGTATGGAAAATTTAAAGAGACAACACTCATCACAAGGAAGTATTTGAATTTAATGAAATAAATCTGTGCCCCACAATGCCTGGATAGTCGGTTTTACTTTTGTTTCTCTTGGCGGGTGTTGACACTCAGACTTGGTGATGGAATAAATGGTGACAGCTGAGATAGTTACTACCCTCAGCTGTGCGCTCTGTCCCTCTCTTGGAAATTGTTACCCTCCTGCAGCTGGCAAAACTGGATGCTTCGTGAAACCAGCTTCAGACTGCCAGACTTCACGCCAGCCTCGGATTACGTGGATCTACCAGCCCATAAACTCCCGTGGCTTGGAGGTGAGCCCACAAGCCATTGAGCCATGCCTGCTGTGCAGGTGGTAAACACTCAGAAAGAAAGGGGGTGGCCAGTTGAAGGTGCTGCTGCTTTGCTTGGCCCCATGTCACGTACCACTGGATGGGTGGAAGCCCACAGATCATTCTTTCCTATTTTTGTAAATAGAAACATGTCTAACTCAGGGGACACATTGTCACCACCTACCCACCGAGAGAAGAAATGGCAAAGTCCCAAGTGACAAAAAGGGAATATATCCCCAGCCTTTTCATTTGTTGTGGACTCCAATAGGAAGACAAATGTTACTCAAGGATGGTAATTTCAAGTTTTGCTTTGTTATATGAGGCAAATTGAAGCCCCATGTTTGAGGACGCCGTCTGTTTCATAGTTCCTAACTAGAGCAGGCTATAAACCAGCACCAGGTATTTTAACAGACTCTGCCTATTTTAGCCTTTGATATCATCTGTTCCTCATATTTTTGCAGTCCCAGTGTTTCTCTTCCGAGATGTGTGATATAGATACACAGGGTCTTTTAGTCTTCTTTTGAGTGACAGAAGCCAAGTTCTAGAAAGCCTTAATTTATCAGCTATTACCGTACAGATCTTTTTCCCTCCCTGGTCCTTCTCCCAAGCAGTGGAGTGTGTATATGTTCCAAAAGAAAAATGGAGCATACCCTAGGAATGCATCCTTTTAGCCTGGATAATTACAAATATCTAATCCTGAACTATTAAAATGGTTTTTGCTTCAAATAAATTGTAAAATTCTGATACTCAATCTGCAAATAATTGTATGCTGCTTAACTGGCACTTTAGTAGTTTTTGTTTGTGATATATCCAAAGGAAGAGATGGATGCACTGTCAGAATCAAAGCTCTCTCATTATTTGGCCATATGTTTCTGCTTTGGTCCCCAGCCTGTTACATTGCTGCACAGAGGATAAAGCCTAGTCTTCATATGCAGCACAGCCTCCAGGGGAGGTAGGGGAAAGAGTGAATCTTTCCAGCGTTCCTTCTTACCAAAGAGCTGGCTTGGACTTGGATGCAGCTAAGTTTTGCAGCACCATATCCTTCCTGGCTGTAAAGCCCAAAGAACCAGAGGCTCATTAACATGATCAGGGGATGTGCATCCATCAGCACTTGCACAGCAGAGACAAAGACAGCAAGAAACTGGAACTCATGTATCTTTCTATGCCAGGCTCCAGCAGGGAGCAAGTATCTCACTGAAGATTGGTTGGGAAGAGCTGGATGCCAAAGTGTAGCAACTAGGTTGATCTTAGCCTTTAAGATCAAAAGGTTCTCAGGTCCATCAACATCTCAGGATGCTGCAAGTATAATCAAACTAAGTTTTCTGAACTCTTTCGCTTTTTCTCCCCAGTTTGCCCATAGCCATTGACTGTATCAAAGTAACATTCTCAAAATACAGTATACCATGCACATTTTTATTATCAGAGCAGGCCCCTCAATAGTCAGGTCACTGAGAACCTCCTAGCTTCCTATGCACAACAAGTGAGGGAAGGATCAGCTGAGATACCATCAGCTGCTGGAGAGGTTCCTTGTGGGACAGGGAATGGGACAACCTCAACCTCCTCAAAAAGTCTTTCTGCTATAAAACTTACACATCTCTGGCAGTCCCTTCTGCCACATAAACTCTTACCAGCCATCTCCTCCCAAAAGGGAAACAGGAAGAATTTAAGGCACCAAATAAAAGAAAAAAATCTCAGCTCTGCAGAACAGAGTCTGAAAAAAGGTAAATGACAGAAACTCTATGAAATCCACCAGGGACTTAGCTATTGGTTTTGCACTGCAAATGGCCAGACATTATGGTAATGTGGCAATAATAAACCTGTTGCTAGATTCATGATGGGTGATTCAGTTCAAGCATTGTGGCTTAACTTCACAGAATGACACTTCTGACATTTCAAAACTAGCACTCACTAGCGTCAGACCAGGAGGATGTGGCCCTGACTCCATCTCCACAGAGATTTGAAAATCCACTGGCAAAGCTTTAACTTCTTCATAAGACAATAGCAGATAATGCTTTTTAAGTAGTCTTTGTTTATCTTTTATTCTTTTGTTTCTAATGGACTCCTTCTGAATTTGAAAATAACTTCCTCTCTACTTTTGTTCTGATTTCCCCAGTGGAAAGAAACTGAAAAAGCTGATCTATGTCAAGTCAGAAGAAATGTGTGCAAAGTTAATATGACTCAGGAAACAGCGTTTGATCACTGAATGTTGCCAAAGAGCCAGCAAGATCTGGGCACACCACCCTTGTGGGAGTTCTGCCATTGACTGCATGGGCCCAGAATCTCATCCATTTGTAAGAGAATTGGATGAGTGATAAATCAAACAGAGGAACAGCAAGTTACTTGGCCTCCAAATAATATTTGTATGTTCTAGTCTTTGCAGTATGAAGGTTCTTAGTTTTCTGGGAAAAGTATAGTCAAACATTTTGTCCATAAAGTGACCATCAGCACAGGCCAGTTATACTTGCCAAGGCGGGCAGTCTCACATATCACAATTCCATCCTTGTTCAGTAATATCTAATTCTTTACAGGGACTTACCATCTTGGAATATACATGGCAAGAAAGTGTCTCTGTTTTTGCAAATACCTCCCTGACTTATTGACACACCAGCCAGAACTTTTCTACATGCTAGGAAAGACCAGTTTTCTGCAGCAAGAGCTGCTGCTTCAGGACCTGTTGGGTAAAAAGGGGTACCTGTTATCTTCTATTGCATCATAAAATATATACTGGGTCTCTTGGGCCAGGAGGGAACCAGAAGGCATTAAAGACCTGGTTTCAGAATAATCAGAGGGAGAAACGAGATACATTTTATAGGAGTGAATGGAAAGGTTGATCTACACTCAGCTTTGCACCAATGACTCATGTAGGGTGGGGCCATGCTGGCACCTCTCTGGTTATTCTGCTATAGGCAGTAGCTCACGTTGCAATTTATCTACTTTTTAGCTGAAAAGAGAAGTAGCATAGATATGATCTGAGACCCAGTTCCATCCTAGCATGGTTAAAGGAAAAAACTCTGTTGAGGATATTAGAGGGGAATTCCTCCACTGATGACAACATGAGAAAAATATTATCTTGATATTAATCTAATCTTCAAAACTTATGCTGCTGTTTCTCAAAAACTAAGACTTGGACCATTTATCTAGCAGAGGTATATGGGTTCTGTTGGAAACTTTAGACTCTGTTAAAATATTTCAGTACTCCAAGAAATGTCACCTCTACACATAAAGTTGAAATGTTTCACGTGAAGTCATTTTCAGAGGAATTCCTAACAACCCTACGGTAAAACTGCATTCAGTTCAACATTTGCAGTGAGATGATTTCCATGGTGTACAATTCAGTATGATGCCTTGAAAATGACCATCTCACGATCCTACGTGAAAAATTAAACCATCACATGTTTTCCATCTAGCTGCAATAGAGAAAAATCAGCCTATTTATGCCAGTGGTTTTCTGCAAAAGCTATCTACGTACTAAAAAAAAAAAAGCCTGCTGGCTTTTTCTGGGCACATTCTCATCTGAGCTCTTTCTTGTGGTCAGACTACATTATTGCAAACAGAACACAACTACGCTGTGCCCTACCAACCAAAAGAGCTGGGCTAAACTCTGGTAACAGTTTCACCATTGTCAATCACCTCCAGTGAAAATGGGTTCACAGGAGCTTACCTGAAGGTGGAATTGTTCCCACTGAGTGGTGTGGAGCCAGACTTGCTGCTGCTGAATATGTTTCCTTTATTTAACAATTCTTGTATTTTAAAATTTCACTATTAATTTCTAATCAGTATTACTCCTCAATAGAGGATACCCAAACTTTCTTTCTTTTCACTTTGTACAACTTAGACATTTCTGAGAGAGAAGAAAAAAGAACCGAGTAATCCTGATAATAGTCATGGGGTTTGACCCTACTTTGCACAGTCACATTAATTTCCTTTTAAAATTTGCGATCAGCTACAGTTTTTCCCAGAGAGCTGTCAGAGATTTCCACCACTTTTCCAAAACATGTCAAGATCCATCATTCAAAACTGCAGTATACAACACCAACTCCCACCTCTGCTGTAGAGGAGTGGCAGCAATGGCCATTGGCCTTGTCTACTCGAGTGAACAGCAGCCATAGGTGTGAGAGATTTCCTTGTAGTTTGAGACATGTAGAGAGGTTTGGGGTGGTACACCAAGGAGGCAGTGGTCACTAAGCTCTTGGCATTGTTGTACTATTGATGAGGATCTCATCTCTCATCCCATGGGGGACAGATCCAAAGTGCCATCCATTGCCTCCTCATACTGTATCTAAAGCTTCACTCGTTGCAAAATGAAAACACCTTTTCTCTTAGGCATACAAGTGTCTAGCTGTACTTTTTCTAATACACAGTGCCAGTGCTGTAGCTGTGGCAGCAGCAGCAGCTAAAACCACCCAGCTCAGCACCAATGACAATCTTTCACAGTCGTGCAAGGTTCACACAGGCCACTTCACCCCCGGAGCAGGTTCTGCGGTCCCAGCTGCACTCTCTGCTCCCTCAGGCATAGCTGGGCATTTCAAAGCTACTTTGGCACCACATATGGCTACAGAGTAGTGTGCTTGGAGCAGGTAGGCAATACCAGTCTGCACAGGTAATTCTCAGTGTGGGCAGCAGCCTGCTGTCCTCTCTGGACCTCAGTCTCACAGTACCCTTTTACAGAGAGATTGTGGAAGCAGGGAAAATAAAAATCAGCATGCTATGAACGTGTATTCACATGTGTATGCAGTCAGCCACAACATCATCAATCCTGTGATATTTTGAAGCAGTGGTAGGGATTTCAAAAGTATAGTAGCAGTGTAAGAAGTACAGGCACATCAGTTTGCAATGTTAACATAAAACCCAAAAGAGCAGTTCCACTATCCTCTGGAGAAATACACACTTCTGCTGAAATAAAAAACCCACTAGATCCTCTAGAGTTTAGGAACCAGTCAGAACATCAGTACTTCTAGTAATAAAAAAGTCTACAACACATTCTGTGTGAAGAAACTTTAACTTCTAACCAAAGGTACTACCAGGAACTGTAGCTACTTTCTAGCACTCACGGAAAAAAGCAGCTCTTTAGTCCTATGCCAGGAGCAGAGAAACCCACTGGATGGTAGATCTCTTTCAAACGAAGCCTAAACCCAACACGATTCCCAGCCACAGCCCTCAGTGACATCCCCATGACAGTGGATCCCGTACCAGAGGCACGCTGGCTCTGGGGAGAGGCAGCCGGCGTGCTCGACGGGAGCCTACCTTGCACAGAGACGGGAGCCTACCTCGCACAGACGGGCTCACGGCCTCCGAAGCCCGGAGAAGTGCTGCTCCAGCTGGCACAGGGAGCGAGATACCCGGAGCTGCTCCGGCGGGCACAGGCAGCGGGATGCCCGGAGCTGCTCCGGCGGGCACAGGCAGCGGGATGCCCGGAGCTGCTCCGGCGGGCACAGGCAGCGGGATGCCCGGAGCTGCTCCGGCGGGCACAGGCAGCGGGGTCCCGCTCGCTCGGGCTCTCACAGGTGCCAGCGCGCGTCTCCTCCGCTCGCAGAGTTTGTCATGAACGTCCCCAGCTGGGTCCCAGTGAGCCCAAAGACCTCGGAGCCGTCAGCCCACGGCCCCGCGCTCCCCTCGCAACTTCTCCTTCCCCTCGCTCTCCGCTGGGAAGTTCGGCAGAGCCGCGGGCGCCGGAGAGGGCTCCACTCTCTGCGGAAACTCGCCTGCCCCACCTAGAGGAGCCCCGCAGGATGAGGAGGAGTCCCGCATCCATGCCCGCTACCGCCGAGCTCGGGTTTCGCTGCTGAACAGGAGAAGGTTTTATCTGGTTTGGCTGGGAGAGGGGGAGCCAGAGCCCGGGCTACGGAGCAGGGGAATGCTCCTGGGGAGCTCCTGAGAGCAGAAGAAATGAGGGGGAAGTTTGATGACTGAATTGGTTCAATTTAGCTAATGTTGGTATGGCAAAATCAAACTATTCTGAGAAATACCTGATTTTCAGATAATTTGGGGTGGCTCCTCTGAAGCCCACCTCACTTTACTACTTTTCAATCACAGTTTTGGGGACTCCGTGGACTTCCCACAGGACTCTTACTAGGGAGGGACAGCATGGGAGACATCAAGAATCACTGGTTCCCCAGGAGTACACACATCTCTCTGCTGCTTCTAGAAAAATTCTAAAGAATAACCTAGATGGTTTTCAAATTGAAAATGTCATAGCTACCCTTCTGAACTACCGATTCTTCTCTTCCCAAGCAAAACTGAAATATTCTTGTGCAGTTGTGCTAAAGGTTGCAAATTCTGGTTGTCAGCTAGCTCTGCACAAGGATTGCCAGTATTTCTGCAAAGAGAGTATTCCTTAAAATTGGAAAATGGGAAAAAACCTACTCAGATAACATTATTTATCACTGAAGTGAAAATAAATGAAATGAAAAAGACCCAGCACACCTGCAAATGGCTTTAGTGCAGTTAAAGCCGTTAACTCAGAGGTCATAAAGGAGAAACATATCAACACTACACCTCCTTTTTTGAGCATCCAATATGTAGTATGAAAAACTGACAGTGCCTGATCAGTGAAAAATATTTCTCAAAGGAGACCTTTCAGCCTTGTTGGATACAAGATTCTAAAGTGTGTATTCTGGTATGTGTTGCTCTTGTAACTCTGCAGCTGACCTTACAGCCACCATCCCACTGGGCAAAGGCATGCACAGAAATCAGGGGCGCTTTGGTTCCTATCTAAGATGTACCAAACTCAATGGTATGAATCAACATTAAAATATAAATGGACATTTTTTCATTTTTTAAAGAAACATATTCAATACAATGGTTCTAGCTGTCACAAGCTGACCCTGGGCTACACAGCAAGTTGCTTCCTTCTTACCTGCAGAGAATAAAAGATCATGGTTGGTATCACTACAACAGACAAAACATGGCTAAGCCTGTCTGACCTTCCACAGGGACTGCTTCTCTGAGCAGCAGGTGAGTTGCTCCTGAACCTAGTTCCATTCTGAAACAAAGTGATGAGAGAGACAAGGGTGAAGGTGGTAGTAGCACAGCAGGTTCACTGGAAATGATGTAATAAACAAGGAAAGAGGTCACTCCCCTACAGCCCGCAGGGTGCATCCACTCCTGAGAAGAGACGAAGGCAGCAGGACCATGAAAGACAGAAGAAAGTATACAGCAAAAGGCAGAAGGAGAACAAGAGTTGTTTATCCCCACTGCATGTGGAAGCAAGGCTTATACAATGTTTGTGTTCCCTCCTAATAGCATTTGAATCTATTGGCCAATAAAGATACATTCTCATAAGCCTCTAACAATAAGCAGCTGGCTAAAGACAGTCATCCCCAATTTATTGCCCAGATTTGGAGAAACCACACTGTGAACACACCTTATGAGAAAGCAACAAATCCATGCAGAGAGAGACCTCACACATTCTCCAGCCACCCAAAAACCATACATCTTCTTAGACCACACAAGTCAGTCAACCCACAGAACACAAATCTGTAGGAAATCAGGATTCATTAGTTCCAGTACTTCTGGAGCAAGATGTTTTTCTGAGGATGGTTTATCATCGTGGGTCTGAGAGGCACTGGAGAATTTTATGTTTTATATCTTTGGGCCAAATTAGGTAAATTTTCATTCTTCTGTTCCTTCCAGTCTTCAGGGCAGATAGGCCATGCCTAGGGTAAAATCACAATGCAATATGGATGCCCAAGGTCCTGCCTCTTAGTGAACTCCTCATGGTTTGGTCTTGAAGTCCACATCCTACCAGGGCTGACATCTGGCCCAGAGAAGCTGCTCGACAAAGACACTGTGTGAAAAAGAGGAAATCATATTTTGCTGACCCAGCCACGGTGGAAAAGTAAATATGAAAGAAGAAGAGCTACCTTTGTCAAAGAGCCACCAAAACGACAGTGTCTTTTTAAGCTGTCACATTGATTCCTGCGTCAGGTAACAGGCTGAAAGGATTAACTACCCCTTTCAACCCCTATGGCATCCATATGTCTACTCACCTTCTCTGACATGTGAAATTCCTGCACTGAGTACCCAGCTGGAACGAGGGGACAAGCAGGCATCAGTGACAAATTAAGTATATGCAGCCACAAGAAAGGAAAGGAGGAGTGAGCCATGATTATCTCAGCCATCTGGACTTGTGAGGCTTCTTACTGCTTACCTTTTCTGTCAGAACTGAGGTCTACATAGCACATGAATACCTGTTGTCACATAATCATCCTTCCACCCTACCTTTGGTCACACCAGAGGCAGCACAAGGGCAGAGCACGCTGCTGCAATATTTCTTAGGTTTGTCCAAAGGGCCTGTGTCTTCCTTCAAGTCACGGGAGAGGTAGAATGACATGAGAAGTGCCTCATGTACTACATGCCTAAAACAGACAGTGGGTTTGCCTGGTGTGCGTTCTTGCTGCTGTCATCAGCTAAGTAAGGCTGATGGGACTCTCCCTTTCGCATTTTCTGTCATCTCCCTTTTCTGCAGGGGCTGGTATCCCCCCTGCCCCACTGTGGCATAGGACACTGGCATCCAGAGATGGTGACACGAGGTGAAGGAGAGAGGATTATAGCCCTTAGAGATCCTTTCTCCTTTTGTGGTAGAAAATCGTCTGGTTTATAACTAGAGTTGAGCTGCCTGAAGACATCTATTGTCTCTCAGAAGAAGTGACGTTCATTTTATTGCAACACTAAGGGCTGAGAAAGATACTGTAAGAAGAGAAAATTAAATAATTGAGCAGAACCTGCTAGGAATGAAAAGCCAACACTTCTGGAGGTGTGTGTGATAAAGGGGCCCTTTCCTAGAGCTTACATTTATTTCCCAAAATACAAAATTACAAAATGACAAGCACACATCTGCAAAGGACTCCCATTACTGATGCCATAATGATTTTTTTGCTTTTTCTTTTATACCCCTTTTAATACTCTCTAATATAGCTTTTATGCATTCTTAGTGCTTTTAGCCTACATAGTTATAATTCTTTAAGTTTGATAACTTCCCTTAGACCCAGTATCCCGTTAAGCCAAGAGACCAAACATTCTGGAAACCCCAGACACCAAGGTCCTCTCCAGAACACATTGTGTAAACAAAGATAGGCCCATCCAGGGGGAAGGTTCCTCGGACGAGGAGTCTCGCTGGAGTCTCTCACTGGGGAATCTTTGATAGCTATGCTAATTTGCAAGGCATATTATTCTATACACATCACATTGGGTGTGGCCATTTCTTCGGTGGGGATTTCAGGGTGCATTTCAATGTGCATTTCGGTGCACCTGAACATCCTTAAATAAACACCGAGGTAAAACCCTTTTCCCCTCTTAACTGTGTTTAGTTCTTAATTTTAAGACCAGGAAAAAGCGTCATTACCATCATGCCTACTTCAAAAGCTGGACTCACTGATGTTAGACTGATGACTACACATGAATGTACTCATCCAGGGCTTCTAACTCTGTTCCTTTCCTTTGTAACCCACCCAGTTGCCTCAGTCAAGTTTATTGCAACATTTACCACTACTCTCAGCCTTTCTCTCTCAACGCTTTCTACCTCCGTCTGGTTGCCCTTCACTGGTTTTCTTCTGTCTGAGAACCACAGCACCACTTACAGATGCCTCACTTTTTATTAGGTGAGAGAAAACACACATGGGTGCTGGTTTGTGTAGAGACAAGTCTGATAAAGGTTTCTTACAGCCAGAAAAGTTTGCTCTATTTCAAATGGTATCTCTCAGCAATTCTTCAGGTTTAACTGACTCACTTCTCCAGCTGACTCATTACAAGCCCCCAGCTTCACAGATATCTGGGAACTGAAGCTGATTACAAGGTCACAAAACCTACATAGCATTTGGAGAACTTCTCCCAAATCATTAGGGGGATTGTTTCAGGCTAGCCCATTTAAATATATTTCTGATTTTCAGAATTATGTCTTTTGAAAACAGTCCAATTTTATCTGTGTCTCTCTTTGTCAGAGGCAGTAACAGTACTGGAAAGTCAGACTACAAGTTCCTTAGTCACAGGAGAAAGGGAGAAATTTTGCCTATGTTAATAATTTACCAAAGGCTTCCATTAGGAAACTTCATCATAACCCAGATTTTGACTTAAGGATTTAAATTTTGGAGGAAGTAAAATTTGTAGTTTGCTTTTTGCTACTATACACACTAATCTGAGAGAGTTATGCATCTCTGAATATTGCTATTTGCATTTTTACAATGAAAAGTAAATTATTAAATTATCCATACTTTCTTCCTACAGTGAACATGCTCCAACACTGTAGAAATTAAACTAACTTTTTCCCCTGAAATTATTTCTTGTTAGTGTTATTGGCATTGTAGTGCTGATCTGTAAGGAAGAGAAACCTCCTATGCCTGTAAAGACTCATCCCTATGCACAGGAAAAACGAAAGAGCTGTGAAGAAACAGAATGTGAGTAGAAGGAGGAGACAAAAGAAGGAAAGGAAGTGAGGAAAGCTTCAGGGCAGTGGTTAGGTTGGAGGGAACAAAGAAGAGAATGGGACAATGACAGCCTAGAAGGACAGAAACATTAGCATAAAAGAAGAAATTTATGAAGATCAGCAACAAGAACAAGATGAGGGAAGACTTGCAGAGGAAGAAAGGGAGAAAACTGGGAATGACCAAAGGTCAGTATAATTTTAAAGGTTGTTTGTTACTTTTTCAGTGTTTTGTTGGGTTTTTTGGGTTTTTTTTCTTTTGAGATCTGAAATTAAAATTTGCAAGCTTCTTGTGTCCATATGTATATCCATGGCTGGACAGCCACATACCCACACGTATTACTGTAAAGGGAAGAGGGGACTCAGCAGGAGACCAGAACTAGCATGGCAAAGCCAGAATCCACAGTATGCCCACACTGGCTTGCCTCTGCCACTTCAGTGCCCAGACACTGGGCGTGCACCTGCCCCAGTCAATGCACATGAACAGGTAGCACTTAGAACAGTCCTTCTTTTCTTCCTTATGCAAAGTGCAAGCAGGAACATTATTAATGACACAATAGCAAGCCCTGCTACACATATATTAACTTTCTTATGGGAGCTGCCAAGTACTATGGACGTCTCTTGTAAAACACTCAGAACTTTACAAGCAATACTGATTGTATCTTCAACATCTCTCTAAAACAGGTGGCGTTAACCTGATTTAATAGAAAAGGGAGGAAGACATAAGAGAAATGATCACCAAATACGCCCAATAATTTCAGATGTTTGATTTCAAATGCCCTAGGACTGATATTTCAGTCTGCATCACAATATACGGCACTTAATATATTCTGGAGGGGCTTGCAGTGACTTCAGTGGCAGCCAGAAATTAAATCACTCTGTCAGGCCTGTATTGTGCATTTCATGGGGAGCAGGGTAATAAAGCAGGGAGCTTCTGAGTTTCCAGGGCAGTACTGCCTGCCTGAAGTGCTCAAGTGTTCCTTTTTCTCCTGCATCTCTTTGCCTACACTTTTGTTTAGACATTGCAGCAGAGAAGGCAAAGTCTAGTAAAAAGCAAAGCACAGAACAGCACAGCATGTAACCAAACAGAATCCAATAGTTTGTATTTGCAAAGTAATTTGAGTAAGTCCTTAAATTCAGTCTCAGATGCCTAATTCGGCTTTTTGTTTGTATAACCTCTGCCAGTCAGGCAAAGTTAGTCTCCAGCCCTGTCGTACTCAACTGGTGACTTCCTACGCTTGGTTTGCACACAAACCACTTTTCATGGATCAGGCTGCATCCCTCAGAAATTATTTGAATTTTGACCACAGCCAGCTTTGTCACCTGGCAAGAGCAGAAGTCACCAGCATATTAAAGCATATATTTCACTGTTACAGTCATGGGTATATATGCAAGGGACCTCTTTAGTTAGCAGTTGTTCCTCTTCAAATAGCTACAGGATACTAAAGCCATTCAGACACCTCAAAAGTGAATTAAGTTGCAAGAATTATTTGTAGATATTTCAAGCATGTCCTGAGCCTGTAAACACCTTGCTTTTAGCATAGAACAGGAGGCTTTCAGCTTGGAGACTGTTTTTCTCTGTCATGTGTAAATATTGTATAAAACCCTAAAGAATTCTTGGAGAAATCACTTATAAAGGGTAACTAGAGCAGTGTTTTAAGCATTTGTTATAATTTTGATAATCATAGGGTTTTTTTGATATAAAGGACATGATCATCACCTGACTTCAATTTAATAAAAAATATAAACAGGGCATGAATGGTATTGAGTTTACGAACATCTTTTTAAATGGTTTATAAATTGGTGGTGATTTTAGCCATTGGTTCAGCCCAAAATCTAATTGAAATTTGGACCATAAAATTATGGTTAGAACTAACCACAGTGATGTCACAATTTGTCACTTAAGTGGTGGAAAAAATCAAAAAGGCTTAGGTCATAAGTCTGACCAAAACAACTTTCTAGGTCTAGTAGAATAAACCATTCCATTCACTACCAGTCAGCTCGTTCTCCAGAGTTTAAATTCACATCCCTAGAAGTCAATTACACCTTTATTACTCTTAATATATGTAATACATCTTTAATCCAGGAAGCTTGTATTAAGAGGAAGTATTCAGGGTGCTTTTCAAAAACATGCCAGTAGCACATTTTTCAAACACAGTGCAATGAATTTCCATTCTGTTTATAACTTCTTCCTTGGTAGATTACTTCCCTTCATGAATGCAGATGGTTTGCACATTTGATTAATATTTTAATATGGTATTGTATCACCTGAAATATATGACTGTGGTGTATTACTAAACTTCAAAATACACAATAAATTGAAATTGTCAGCTGGTTAAACAGATCAAACCCAGCCTTGCAGTAATGCTTCCATCCAAGTGCAGGTGACTCAAGGTCAGCAGGTAGTCAGGAGACATGGGTGACACCGCCATCTATATCATCTACTGCCCACTGGTGGGCTGTTCTCCAAATATTCTTCTTGTTTCCATTTTAGGAGTGAACTGTAAGGCCATGTGCTTGCCCAGAGGTAGAACCCCAGTTCTGTTTGTGCTGAAGCAGTTCATTACCTCTCTCAGACCAGAACACACCTTCCCTACCTTGCCCTTAGTTCCTACAATGTATCAGCTGAACTGGTTGGGATCCTTTTCCAAAAGAAATTCAAAGCTTTTTCCAAGATTACTTAAAAATTCTAATTCCTGGGAAAATACCCTCAGGATAGAAGGCATATGTAGGTGTGTGAAAGGCATGTGTGGTTTTCTTCCCTTTCCAGCACAGCTAGGAACACAGTAGTCAAAGTACTCCCCTGGTACATCAGGCCTGAATGAAACTGGGTGCTTACAGCGAGATGTCTACCAAGCATTTTCACCGCTTGCTGGTTAAAGGCTTTCATCTTAGTTTTTTCTTTTAAACTAAAGGGTGAAGAGAGAGAAAAATGGGTCAAGATGTTGGCAGCAGCCAAAGATTTTGCTTTAAACTGATGCATTTTCCTGTGTGTTCTTTGGCCCAGGGTATTGATTGCGCTGGGCAAGACTCCTCAGAAACATCCGTGAGCATGCAAAGAGTGTCTGTGAAGTCAATGAGCCTCTGCTGGAGCAGCTCCTGTTCAACAACAGTGGAAAGCATCTCTGTGCTGGCAGCTTGCATGGATGTTTTCAGATCTTGAGCCTTCAGAGACAGACATGGGAGCCAAACTAGTTGAACTGGCTTTGAAGGTACGTTCACACTGAAGATGCATTTGCCACAGCAAACTCACACCAGCACTTTGGTGTGCCTAAAAAAGACCCTCAGACAGCTGAAGAGACTATGCAAGGTGCAAGGAGAACAGCAGGAACAGAGACAGTGGCCAGGATGTGCTGCAGCAGTGCCTCACCCTACACACCCACAGCAACAGCAGCACAGCCTGGTCTGCAAAACACAAACATGTCTGTAAAATTACAAATAATTGAAGACTTTGTAAACTCTTTTTTCTCTCCCCCCTGCTAATACCACTTTTGCTTCTATAATGCATCCAGATGATCTTAATTTGTAATTTAGGAGAGGCTTAATTACAGTAATTGTTAAGAAAAGTTAATTTAAATGCTTACAGAGTCGGTGACCCAACATGCTCAATGAACTGCTAAGGTTGGGCACAGAAGAATGTAATCTTAACGTACTGAATTCCTTTCCTTCAGGCAAATACGGGGCCAAATGTTCAAAGCTGCTTCTTAAATTGCACATACAACATCTGAGGAGACTTCTGCCTACGTGTAAGAAACACGATTTGCATGCACAAATACATAATTTAATTAAAACGTATCTATATACTACATTCACACTAAGGGAGCATGCAGAAAAAAGCACCCAGGTAAACACTGCAGGCAGTTTTCTATGCTCTCTCACATGAATAAAAATACTAAATACTATACCATTATACTTCTGAGCTAGTCCTTTAGGGTACCCTGTGAAATGCGAACTTTGGCTTCTGCATCTGTATCTGCAGCTTGTGATCTGCTGGTTTGATGGAGCCTGTGCTTTCCTTGCAGCAGTGCTGTTAGGCTTAGTTATTGACTGGCATATTTTGAGATTCTTGACTCCTGGGAATATATAAATACAGTTACAAATCACTGCCAGTCTATTAATTTTCTAAAAATCTTAGGAACCTTCTTTGGTCTTGGGTTTTTCTGTCTTCCTGCACATTTTTTTTACCCTCTTTCTTTAGACTAAAGTAGGTATTTCCATCCCCTCCAGGGCAACACACTTCAGATCCTGTTCTCCAGGTGGGTAGTAAGAGTGTTTCGGCACTGGAAGACCACACTCAGTGATTTCAACCACTTTGCCAGTGCTTGGGAAGCCTAGAAAAAGAATTATTTGAATTCAGAGTGGGCGAGGGGTGGGCATGCCAGGCAGATTAGGAGAAAAACGTTGTGAGGGAACACTGGAGTCTGAGGAGGAAGAGAAAAACTGGGACTGGGATAGCAAGTCTGGGAATGGAAACTGTGAAGCAAGATGAAAACTGAACAAGATTGTAGTGGAGGGGACATGGGGGCAAGACACTGGGTGCAGGTACTCACTGTGGTGAGAGGTGGTGGAGGACTAGGGAGGTGCATGGGCTTGGGAAGTGGTGCAGAGGGCTGTGCTGGAGAGTGCAATGAAATAAGTCATTCAGATAATGACTGCAGACAGTGCCAAAAGAGGGAGAACTGAGGTGGCACTGGGAACTGTAATGCGGGCCCAGCATCAGTAAAGAGTTCACAGCAGAATGGGTTTTGCTGTGTAGGTTTTATCTACATATTACCAGAAGCAAAAATGGTGTCACAAGACATAAAAAAGCCCCAGAAGTCCTAGTTTATATTGTGAACAGTTTGAACTGCCCTTAACATCTCTATTTTATCAGAGTTATACTGTAGTACAACAAGCTGAAATGTAAACAGTCTGGATACAAGTAGCAATGATTAATTAGTCACTTTCTCAGAAATGCCTCATCCAAACAGCACCAGCTGTATTCCCATTAAATACACAAAGAAATTTACTCTTCATTACAAAAGCTGCATTTTCCATAAGGCTCCCTGAATTTCCCCCCAAAGCTCTAAACATCCTCCCTCATTGTGCCTCACACCACAAACTCAGCAGACACAGCTACTCCAGTGAAATTCATGAACCATCAGGGGACTGTCCAAGAAAGTGAATTTGGTGAAAGCAAGACTGATGTGGACCAAATGTTGGGGCTGCCAAGGGCCTGGGTCAGGCTGTGTAGCTGTGAAGGTGCCCTGACACCTTGGGGCTGTGCCAGGCAGTCAAAAGAGGGATGACATCCCTACACTCTGGCAGTAAATCAGCCTCTGTGAGGTAAGGTTTTGACACACAAGTGTAGCTACTTGGAGCTCTAATGAGACTTCTCCTGCCTGACAAGAGGTAGATACTTGATGCTTTAGATGCGGCTTACAGAACTCGGTATTATGGCATGAAATTTCCAAACACAAGGTATTTTTCTCAGTTTTCAGCACATGCTGTTCACTGACATCAGCTAGGCTCTTATCTTCACACAGGCAGAAAGGACAGCTAGCATCACCCATCTTTCTTGATCTCTGATCACTGATGGGTCAGTCTTTTTAGCCTCTTCAGATTCCTACCTGTCCTTATCATCTCTTGACCACTATTTCCACCACATTTTTTCAAGGTGATGTTGCCACAGTCAGCAAATCCTAATTTATTCCCTCACCACACTAAAGGCATAGGCTGATAAATGCACAGTCCCGCATTAAGACCCAGATCCGCACAAGCTGATGATTAAAACTCTCTTGGGACCTCTCCCAGTGACCAAAACACCTGGGTCCTTTGGCAGGCACTGGATCAAACTGTGCAGCTCAATAACCCCTCAGGGAAAAAAATAATTACTAAAACATAATGAGTCTAGAGTCCTTTCAGACCCTGCCAAGCCCCCTGCCTTCAGCTGCTATTTCATGGAGGAGCAGACCTCTCACAAGCCTTGTGTCATTCCTGCCAGCCCCACTCAGAAGCCCCAGATTCTGAGGGTATGTCAGATGGCAGCCACCTATTGTTAGACAAGACAAACCCACAATCAATCTCATTCTTTCCTTGTGAACTTGTGGCAAATTTAAAAACAGATACATTTTGTAGACTTGCAATTCTATGGTGAGTGCTGGAGGCAAAATCTGGGCCACACATACAATATTATGTCACTGTGATCCATCTGTATTTGTAAAGATGAAAACATTAGTCAGTGTGGAGAGATTTCACATCTAAAGAAATGAAAATGTTTTACTGGTGAGTGGCTAAAAGTCAAGGTTCTGTGAAATACTTGCTAATATCCAGTACTTTAAATCAGTTTTTCATTGTATGATATTAACTTCATCTGTAAATATGCTGGTCTGTTGGTAGATAGGTTGCCCTTTTTCACTTGGTGTGATTTATTTATTCACTCTCCAGAGCCCAATTACATCTTCACTTTTATATAATAAGTTTGAACTCTCTCCCTGCGGACTTAACCTGCAATATCTGGGGGTGTAAAACTTAATCATCTTTGATAATTATATGATGGCACCCCTGAAAATTAAGTTAGAGCAGCTGCAATACATGTGAAACAATGAGACTTATCTATATTATAGTCCTGATGAAGTCTTGTAGAAACTTTACAATATGCTTTATTGACCTTCTCTAGGGTACTATAATGATACATCCTATGTCAGATCTACATCACTGTAATTGAATTTTAGAGAATTTCTGTGATGACTCAAAAATTGAATCTGCTCCCTGGTGCCTTTTCTTTCAATACAATCTAAATCCTTTTTTCATTCCTCCTTTTAATTATGAAGGTGGGGAGACTAGAGAAAATGTTATCAGTCTTCCTTGGCCTAGAGCCCTTTCCTTATGCTAACATTTTCCCATTGGAGACCAAATAGTGACTGCATCTTATGCAGGATGGGCTCAGGAAGTTTTCTACTACTTTACATATGGCAGGCAAGAGGCTGGTACCAGCAGACTGGTACCCTTAATTTCAACATTCAAGCCCTAGCACTGCTCTATATTATCCAACTGCCTGTCCCCAGCTGGGCTCCACTGTGCCTTATGCAGCTCATTCCTGTGAGGAGACATGGATGGTCATCCTCCCTGTGCAATGCCAGCTGAGTAGGGAGGGCTGACTTCCACAGGGCAACCCTCTCCTGGCATGGCTTAGTCTGGGTGCATCTCTGTGAATTAACTTTAGACATATCTACTGCACTTGAAACACATCAGAGGTTTTGGGACGGCCTGTAACGCACCTTCAGTTTTGGCACAGCTCTTTGAGAAAGGTCATAGGGATGTTTGAACCTGGTGGTGTTTCTGCAAGTGGTTGTTGCAGATCCCTCTCTCTTCATCTCAGTATACTTTTGCATGTATTTTGTTAATAAGTATAGACATAAAAAAGATCAAGAGGGAGTACCAATACGGTTTTCAGAAAGCCAGCTTCAAGAACCCAGTTGACCGGCATTCACTCTGAAAGGTGCAGCCAAACCACTTTCTATCTCCAAGCTAATAATGGCTTTCAGTAACCGTGAGTGAGAGCACATGCAACAATGAGTACATGGCACTTCTCCTGCTGGGACATCAAGTTCGATGGCTTTCTCTGGACAGTGACTAGAGATCACATCTTCTCTTTTGTCCCAGCTATGCTGGATTTCTCCTCACCTCTCTGCATTTAAGAAAACCAGTCTAAATGAATTTATAAAACAACCTTTTATGATAGGAAGAAATTGCCTTGGTAGGATTCTTTAACTGGTGCAAATGCATGTTACTCATTACTCGTCTCCTATGCAGTGAAACCTTTTGAAGGCACAAGCTCTCCCTCCTTCCATCTGTGTGAAATCCTCAAGGGACAGTGCCACTGCCAGGGCTGTGGCATTTCCCAGGAGCGCACACGCTATTTACTTCCAAGACTCTCCACTAAAATCCATTTACTACTGGTACAGAGCACAACGGAGCTATACAGAATAAAACAAAAGGAGCACAGGTCCTTAATACAGTGGGGTATTGGAGCTTTACTTGCACTGTTGTGCCCTGGTGCAGTAGTTCCACAGAGTCTATTTCGTACCTGTCTGTGTCAAATCAATATCCAGTGGCCTTGTGAATTCCTATACATGCTCAGGAACTGTCTGTCTTCAAGTTAGTCTGCTCCCTTATCTCTCCTCTCTCATGAAGAGTGGCAGAACTGTGTAATAAAACCTTTAAAACTGGATCTGGTTGAATTAATTTGCAACAATTCTTAAGTGAAACTAGAGAGTCCTTCTCTTGCTGCCTTTCTGATTTTTCCTTTCTTCTGGAACTGTCAAGACAAATAATGATACTAAAATCTGTCACTTTCTATACATTTTCTACTTTATACAGAACCACAATAATAATGTTGGAGGGAAAAAAGAATTTCTCCATTTAAAACAATACTATTTTTGCACTCTTTTGGGCACCTCTGGTCCTCTGCAGGCTACTTTTCCTCACACCTCCTCTTCCCTTTTTTAGTTGTTAAAATGCAAAACACAGAAGACTTTGTCATCCCTGTGTTTGAAGAAAAATATCCTAGTTCTGAGAAGAAGAGCTATTTTTGTAGCTGAGCAAAGCATGGTTATGTCTAGACTAGAGTGGGAAACAGCAGCTGGCAAAGAAAGCCAGAAAGGGCATGGGAAGTTTACAGCAAAAGCAGTAAATACAGGCCAAAAATGCACATGATGTTTCATTATAGTTACAAACAATTTTTAAAGAAGCCGCGTTTTCACTTCATTCTCATCCTAAACAGTTTGTGATTATCTGTAAGTATGCTACAGATACAGTTACTGTAACTACAATCATATACCCTACACCAATCTGTATGACTTCAGTAAATGTTCAGTACATTTGATGAAGTCAGGCACTTGGAGTACCTGCTGGTTTTCCACTGTGTAAAGCAAATTTCTACATGTTCCAGAAATGAAGCAAATACCTCATTCCATAAATACTTCAGTGGGTCTTATTTTGTATATATTACATTGGAGTTTGCCCACAGGAGAACTGGCTTTGCCTCTGGTGCTAAAATGACAGATAAAGAAATTCAAATAAAGAAATAAATCATTGATGAAGGTTGCGTAATCAATCTTCACACTAGAAATCAAATGAAATAATTATTTCTAAACCAGTCCATTCTACTGTTCTATTACAAGTAAGGCAGCAATTATAGCACTGTAATCTATATTCATTTTCTTGGCCTTTTATCCAAGACGAATCAAGAGAAGGTTATGTGTTAGATAATGGGCTTCAGTAGTCTGGCTTTTGATTTTTGTTGGTTTGGTTTTAATTGGTCTGTTGATACCTTCCAGAGGCTAAGGTTTCTGGCAGTATAAAATACACGCTTTGTGCACTTTAGGTATGCCCTTTGTTAAGATGTAGACCTGAAAATTTAGTAGGCTTAGAATTGAAGAATCAGAGAACAAGGTGTTCATGTGGCCTAAGGCTTGTGTTAATACAAAGAAACAGGACAGCAGTGTAGGGTGTGTGGTTAGGCTTTGTGTTAACCAGCGACAAGTTCCGTGGTACCCACACTAGATGACTCCTAGTAGCCCTCTGCCCTTACATGTCATCACAGCACCTGCAGGAAGGGCAGAAATGTGGGGCAGGATAAAGGGCAGGCTTTTGGTTGGACCAGCTGTCCAAAATTCTGACCTAGGTTATTCTGGGGTTAGGAACTGCTCCAGGGGAAAACAGTGTGGATACACACTGCGGATGCTGTGCCATTCCTCTGAGCCTCGTCCCATGAGATGTTGCCCTGTGTGCAAAGGGTCAAACAAGCACAACATGAGCTATACAACCCCTGCTGTTGTCAAGACACTTCCATGTCCAGAAGGTGATCTGGGAAGGTGAAATGTGGCTGGTGCTCAGATCCGATTTTTTCCCTCACTCTTTAGGGCATTTGCAGTGGCCTTCCAGCTGTTTCTTTTAACCAGAACACACCATAACACTGTGGTAAAGTAATGTGTTTTTCCAGTTTCATGGGTTACTTTTTGTGAAAACTGGTTCCATAGGTATGAGATGGACTGCAAGTGCTCTGCCAAATCCAATGTCCTGGGTGATGGGAAAGCTGATTAGTGCTCTAGCATTCATACTCATAATTCAGGCTATTGCTCATTAACCAAATGAAATAAAGAAGTATTCTGGGAGAAGGCAACATTCTTTTGTTATACCCTTCAGTACTAAAGTGCCAACCAGCTTGGTGGCCAACTAAACATTTCTATGGCCCGAGGAGGGAATATGTGCTATTGCAAAGTTCATTGGTGGCACACAGGGACTGCCTGGGATGCACTGTGTTTCTGGGTTAGGCTGGAGTGCAGGATTTTGGTCCATACCACAGTTTTGGTACTTGCTCATGACCCCTTCTCAGTATCTCTTTTGAGAGAGAAATGGGTTTACTGTCATTTGTTGAATTTTAGTGCAAGAAATGGCTGTGGAAACAAACAAGCCATATTCTTTAAGCCATATGATGCTTGACTAAAATACTACCTAACAACTTTTCTATACATCATTAATAGCTTGACTTCAGCAGATTCCATGCAGGATGAAAAAAATTTCTAGGATTAGGTACTGAAAGTACATTTTCTCCAGGTTAACATTTTAGGTTGATCTTGCTTTAATAAGTATCTGTATTATCTAGAATACTGCATTTCAGGTCTAGCCTATGTAAACCACTCACAATAATGATTTTGCCTTTCATAATGATTTTCTCCCAAGCACAGAGTTATTAAAAGGCAGATGAAGTATATTACAAGTCTCATTGCATTTCCTGTAAAGCCAGTATTATATATCAGATATGGAGAGAGAGATTGAGATATAATTTGCTAAGGGTAGCCTCAGTAAGACTTTGCTGCATCTGTCCCTCCCTCCAGGGAGCCCTGCCTGCACAGCAGCAGCCATACACGACCGCTGCCACTCAGAAGTCCGTTCCTTCTGTGGTTAGATTTTTTTACCTTGCAACTTCTACTCTTACAATATTAGCTGGAAAGGCATTTATTATGAATAACAAGGTGTAATTAGGCTTCTTCAATAAATCTTCATTGTCTCCCATAATTCTAGAAGATCCTAGAATTGTGAAACCATTCTTTTTTTCAGAAAGAGGACAATGTATTTATTAATTTGCCGTGTATGAACCTGTGAATGATAAAATAAGAAATTAGATGTACAAATTCTGCATTCTTCAGATGATGTTGTGATTGTTCTTTTCCTGATGAACTCTAAGATTTTTAGCATATCAAATATGGACAAAAATGAGGGTGGCAGGCTTTTAAACAGAAAAGTAGAGAAACTTCCAGATTCTCATAAAAGGCATCCCTTTCATCAAGATTTTTTTTTAACTTTATCAATAACTTTCAATAATAAAGTTTTTTTATTACCTCATCCAACCATGGAAAGATTTCTTGTTAAATTAAATAATCTCCTTCAATGGATGTTAATTTAGTCTCCTTTGCTAAATAAAATACCCAGCTATGGGAAAAAGGCAGACCATAATTTGAATAGTAAAAAATGAATTAATGTCTCTAATTCTGGTTCAGGAGATACTAAAGTCAGAATGGATTACTGAAAGAAATAACTTTAGAGGAAAGAAGACTTATTATAATTTAAATTATAAAAAATTCTTAATGTCACTAATTGTCTCTCGATCGCTTTTTGTGTAAAAAGCCATCTATCATTAGGATCATTTCAGTCAGTTGTGGTGATAAATGGGTGCTGATTAAACGAGTGGATAAAGCAAGGTTTCTAGTACTGGGTGTAAGAACAGCACTAAAACCTGTACATGTATGTTCCTTTTGCATTTTGGGGCCAAAAATGGTGTCCTTTTTCTGTCTTAGATGTTCGTTCCTTGAACATGTGAAAGTTTGAAGTCTCCTGGCAAACACAGATCTCTCATGCAAACTCCGAGACTCTTTTCACCAGCAGTGTACTCTGTGTCTGCACTTGTAGATGCTGTTTAATCTCACTGGAGGAAATATTTTTATATATAAGGAATAATCTAAGCACCGTCTCCTGCTTAAAAGGAGAAGAAACATTAATTATTTTCTATTGTTTGGCATATCAAGTGTGTCAGGAATTTCTCTTTTTCTGTCTAAAAGCCAGGTGTAGAGAGGGCTCTGCAATTTACAGGCTCCAGCCCATGAAGGCTGGGTGTGGGTTACCTCAGTCTAAAACACATCTCTGAAAGATGCGTGGCCTATTCCTCTTCTCTCAAAATAAAATGGAGGAGACCTGCACAGGTCCATTTTCCTGAAGTCTGGCATCTGATGGAGTCCTCTGAGTCTGAAAAGGAGAGGGGTTTGTCAAGGCTCAGCTACTGCGAGCACTGAGAGCTTTTTTAACCTACCCCGATCTCTCAGGTTTGTTCTTCATCAAAGAGCTCCACGTCCCTCCTAGCCACTTCTCACAGCAAGAACTGCAAAAAGAAAGGGAGAATTACTGGAGACAGGTCTGTGATATGCTGATACCTGAAGAGGAGCTGATGCTTTTCTGCTGCTTCTCTGCACCATCACTTCACCTAATATTATTCCCTTCTGGGTGTCTGCTGATCACCTGTAAGGCACAAGGAGAAACTCCTGTCTATAACCTAAATGCCTAATTTGTCAACAGCTGTTTCCTACACACACTTTTCTTTGAGCAGGTGGGAGAGAGGGCAAAGAGAGGTGCTTTGATGGTGTAACATCCTCAGGTAAGACATTACCAGGTACATCTACATCAGCATTTTAACCCAGACCAGGACTGTAGTTTTGAAGCAGTGGCCTTGGCGGTCCCCGCTCACTGCAGTATGGGTTGTGTCACAGCAAAGCCACTGGGTGTGTGGATGGGGTTCCCCGAAAGGCGTTAAACCAGGTGTGTCTCAGCTGCACACCTAACATGTCCCAGTGTGGTCCTGGGGATCAGACTAGCTGTTATCACCCCTAAATTGTGTCATGTCAGTGGCAGGTTTCCAACATCACTGGTTTTGCTCTACAAATCCATATTTATTGAGTTTGTTACTTGTTAAGGTAGACATAGTCTGTCCAGTTCACATACTGAGAGTTAAGGCAGTTTGTGATCTGCAGTGAGAAAGGTGTTTTCCTGCTGGATGGTTTGGCAGGGAGGAGCAGAGTGTGACCCTCATTCACAATGTAGGGATCTGCCCTGAAGCATCCATGAGATATGCTGTGACTGCGGGAATTGGAAATCACAGAATCACAGAATATGCTGAGGTGGAGAGAACCCGTGAAGATCATAGAGTCCAACACCTGTCTCTGCATAGCACCATTCCCAAGAAACACACTCTGTGCCCAAGAGCATTGTCCAAATGCTCCTTGAACTCTGTCAGGCTGGTGCTGTGACCACTTCTCTGGGGTGAAAAACTCTTTCCTAATATCCAACCCAAACCTCCCCAACTCAACTTCAGGCCATTCCCTTGGGTCCAGTCACTGGTCACCACAGAGTAGAGATCAGTGTCTGACCCTCCTTTTCCCTTCATGGGGAAGTTGTAGACTGTAATGAGGCCTCCCCTCAGTCTCCTTTTTTCCAGGCTGAACAGACCAAGTGACCTCAGCCACTCTTCAAAAGGCTTCCCATCTGACGTGGTTTGACACTGGCCCAACGCCAGGCACCCATGAGAGTCGCTGGCTCACCCTCCCCTACCCCAGCTGGGCAAATGGAGGGAACAGAGGAAAAAGGGTTAACGGAG
>VXBT01005582.1:374335-389921 GCA_013400235.1 Oriolus oriolus
CCTGGAGCACCTCCTCCCCCTCCTTCTCCACTGACCTTGGTGTCGCCATGTTGTTCCCTCACATATTCTCACCTCCTCCTCCCCTTCTCTGACTAAGAGCAAAATCTTGTGACCTTTGTTTTGATTTTCTTCTTAATATGTCATCACAGAGGCGTTACCAGCCTCTCTCATTGGCCCAGCTCTGGCCAGCAGCATGTCCATCTTCAGAGCCATCAGCCACTGGCTCTGCCAGACATGGTGGGAAGCTTCCAGCAGCTTCTCACAGGAGTCATCTCTGCAGCCCCCCTGCTACCCAAAACCCGGCCATGCCAAACCACAACACCATCCAGGCCCTTCACCATCTTCGTTGCACTCCTTTGGATGCTCTCTAATAGTTTTAGTATCTTTTTTATATTGTGGTGACCAAAACATTCTCAACTTCTCCTAATTTTTCCTCTGCTGCATTAAAGGTATCACGGTTCCATGGCACGAGAAATGGCACTTTGATGGAAGCCTCTGTTGCAGTCAATGGGGACTGGATTCAGCGACCCTGCAGATCCCATCCAGCCCTGTTCTTCTCTGCCTCCACCTGGACAAATGTTAGAGAAGAGCAGATGAAAACACTCTCGGAGTGTAGGTCAAGAACTAATGTCGATGCAGGATTCTCAATTAATTCAATACCTTTTTTCACAAATTTCGTTGTAAGGTGGTATTCAGCTACCTTAGAAAGCAGACACTGTTGACATGAATTCTGTTTGCTGGTGTTGTAAGGAAGCTGATCTTGAGACACAGTCAGTGTCCATTTCCCAAGTGCTTGGAGCATTAACAAGTTTCTAGCTGATTTCCGTTAATTTTGTCTGATAGTCTTTAAAAAATGTCACTCTGGCTCAATGCTGCTGGCTTGCTACCCAAGGGAAAATGCCTGTCTTCAGCCTCATGATTTTCGCCAGCACCATATAATATTTCAGAAAGAGACCTTTTTTACCCAGAAAAGATAATTCTGGAATTTAGCTCCCCTGACACAATGCTGCCTAAAGCATGTAGCATTTGCTAGTGTTATGAAATGGCTTTCCCCCCACACTTTTGAAAGTGGGAAAGAGAGCCCTGTCTCCATCAACTGTAATGACTTCGTTTCTCTCTTCCTTAAAAAAAGCCTGATTTCTCCATCAAAGCACACGGCAAAACACATTGACGAATCTTAAGTGATGATTTAATGCATCTAGAAACTTTCTAAAACCTTCTCTAGCTACCTGACTTTGTAGGATAGAAATTACAGTTCATTAGAAGTCCCTCAAATCACTTTCAGCTATGAAGGTGCCAATCAGCTATGGGATGTCCCTGTGAGCCCCTGGTGGTACCCAGCCATACTCGGAGAATCCCTGGAGGTGCCCAGCTGGCTCAGAAGCCATCCCACCTAGTTTGTCCCCAAGTATGGCCCTGCCCCAGAGCCTGGTGGCTCTGGCTCTGACACCACTTGAATTGGGGTATATGCAGCCTGGTAGGCTCAATCTCCCTTTGCAAACCAGTTTTGCAGGTTGGGGAATTGAAAACGGGCCATTTCCAACAACTTTCTGGTGATGGCAACCCAAGGATAATTTTACATCTTTCAGTTCCTCTCACAACTTTTGCAGCATGCACGTGTGGGTCTGCCCCTCAAATGTGAATCTGTGGTGATTTCTTTCCAAAATTCTTGGTTTTCATCCAATAGTTGCACATTGCCTGTCCTGCAGTGAAGTACTCTCCAGTCTGACTACAAACCAGTTCCTCCCATCTAGAGCAGACCATGCTGTCCACTTACTTGTGTGATAAACAGGTCTCTTCAATGCAGTGTAATGGCAGAACATTGTTCCCTTCTCTCCATCTGCCTCTATTTCTGTAAGTGCAAACCCACTCTTGCTTCCTTAGTATTTCTCTAGGAAATACTCCCTGCAAAACCCTCCATCTATTTTTCTTTTACTCTCCACATCCCTGTGGATATTATAAACTTTCCAAATTCTATCATTTCATTATTTAGCTGGGTATTAGCACAGAAAACAAGACCAGACTAGGCCTTGGGAGGTGATCTACTCCATCACTGTGCCTGAAGCAGGATGATCTGTACTCATGTTGTTCCTGGCATATATTCCTGGCATATATTTGGTGTCCCTGTTCTAAAGGAAACTTTTATCCTCCCCAGGAGCTTATTCCTCATCATATGGGAGATTGCCAGCAGCCATATAACCCTGCCTGTATTTAGCCCTGTGGTGTGCTGACAAATGTACCTAATTCCCCTGACAGCAACCAGACCCCTGAAACCCAGGTTTACATAACACACCTAAGACATCACAGCTCTGTCACCAGATGGGTTTTGCACTGATGGTTGAATCCTGTGTTTGCCTGGGCTATGGTACCTCTGAGCTCGTACATCCCCATTTGGCACTCTTTGCACTGAGACTTGCTAATAGAAAATTGATATTGACAAAGTAGTATCTCTCACCACCATGCCCCTGCCTCTTTTCTTTGGACTGTGGAAAGAGGTCCCACTTGGGCTGAGTTGTGCTCTTGTCCTCCCTGGCAGATGCTCCTCTCCTTTTGTCTGCCATTTAAAAAAATGTGGCAAATTTAGCTTTGAGGACTCAAATAATAAAGCTGCTTCAGTCTCTCCCTGTGATGGTGGTTCCTTGTTTCACAAGGTTGTAAAATAACCCTCACTTGTCTTTTTGTACAGGGTGGTTTACTCCAAAACCTTACTGATGTCTCTTGCAGCAAGCACCAGACAGCTCTTACAAGCCTGCAAAAGCCTCATAGTTGCTTTTGAAGGCAAAATGCAATTGATTCTGATTAAGAAAAAAATACTGGGGTGAATATATAATGCTTTTTCATGAAGGTTTATTGCATTATTATCTTTATGTGCCACTTCATTAGATACCATGAAAGCATAGAAATAAGCACTGAAAATGTGCTTTTCTCTCAGTCACTGGTTCACCAACTTCTTCACAAGGCTCTGCAGCACTTCTGAGGGGGAGGGGTTGATGTGCACCGAACCTCCCTGTGTGTGGTTTCTACGGATCAGCCTGTGGGTTGGTGTCCGTGGAGCAGACACTACACGGGACCGCTATGGTGAGTGATTTTTGGAGCTCGTGCTTGGAGTCTTAGACTGGAAAACAGTGGCAGATGGGGACATGCAGGTGCTCTGAAGGGTTACGGGTGTGTTTAGGAGAGCATGGAGAAGTAAATGACAGCTGAGTGTGTGAGTGTGTGTGTGTGTGTGTGTGTGTGTGTGTGTGTGTGAGTGTGTGAGTGTTGTGGGACAAGTCCGTTCCAGAGCCAGGCCGCTACTTCTGCAGGTACCAGCTGTTCACAGGGATACACAAACGTGCTGAACGATGGACCACCTCCTCCACAGCAGGGCGCTTATTCAAGTTGTTGTTGTACATGCTGGAAAACATCCCTCTTTCTCACTGTTGTGCGAACTGGTTACATAGGTGTCCATGGCATCTTTGGCAGGGATATGCTTCCAAAGGAGCACTAGATTGTGCTGCTTAAGCTGTTGATTTAGCCAGAGTAGATTGAACTGCTGCAGGCCTTAGTTCTCTTTGATTTTTCTTGGCATCCAATTCCTCTTAATACGTTTTCTCCATTACATATTGCCACAAAAGACAGTTTTAAAAAAAAAAAACTACACAAATCTATGTTCCTGTGAAAGTAGACACCAATGCTTCTTTCAAATCCGAAGCTGCCAGGCATCTGAAATTAAAATAGGTAACAGAAGGACACAAATTGAACCCCACTTGTCACAGAAAGTCCTCCCTGGAGGCACTAGACCTTGTTCTGCCTTTGCCAGGAAAAAATTCAACTGTTTAGACTTCTTTTTCAAAGACAAGTGGAAGCTGATTTGCCAGTCTAGTTCAGACACTTACAATGCATTGGTGGCAGTGTCAGTCCATGCTGTTATTCAACACCTCTCCACAGCTGAGAATTCATGTTTGGGCGCCTGATATGGGAGAAATGCCTCGCTGGTATGCCCAGTCAGCATTTCAGAGATATATGCTGATTTCTGTGTGAGCATAAACAAGGCTGGAATAGCTGCATGCTTGAAATGTCTCCTTTCCATCTGTGCTAATAAAGGTTTGTGTCAGTAGCTCCTGAGATCTGTTTTAACTATTGCCTCCTGCCTCCAGACTCTGCAGTGGTGAAGGATGCAGTTCATAGAATAACAGAACCATGGAATTGTTTGGTTTGGAAGGGACCTTAAAGACTGTCTAGTTCCAACCCCTCTGCCACGGGCAGGGACATCTTCCACTACACCAGGTTGCTCAAAGCCCCATCCCAGCTTCTTTGCATTTTCTCTCACAGGCCTGGAGATCATCAGCATCTCAATATACACATATCTGGACAGTGCATCTTCTAGAGTCACAGTCTTTGAAAAACTGTTCCTCTCCTGTCTATTAGAGAGCTGATAGAACACCTTTATGTTTCAAGATCTGCATTTTGGCATATTAACATTTGTTAGCATGTTGAAGTCAAAGTAAAACCAAGAAGCAGTAAAGCTTTATATATTTTCCCAGCTCATTTTGTCAGAAATAATTATAGTAGTTTGGCCCATGTTATTAATATTACAGGGCTTGGTGATCCATTTGCACAAACAGGCAGCATGAAGTGATTGAATCAGTGTCGTCCCCATTGTCACGGAGGCCACATTACATTGCCTTTCCACCTTTTTGTTGTGTGACTTCCTAAAAAAGCATATGATAGCATCGCTTCTTAATACCAACCCAACTTTCAGGCAAAGTGTGTAATTTTCTGTTAATATTTATTAGTTGCCATTACTTACATGGCCATTGTAAAACAGTGTTTGGTTATAAAAACCTCTATCATGTCCTGCATTAGTCCAGGATAGGTGAGTTCCTAGAAAAATGTTTTTGAGAAAACAGTTTATGATATGTTTTGTCTGGGGAAAATAAAATCTCCTCTCAAATTATTTGCATCAGCATTTCTTCAGTGCACAGATTTTTACAATACGCAGTAGCACTGACATCACACAAACACGGTCTGGCAGGGCAGCACTGTAGAGTCTGTACTTTCATTGATTATGTTCAGTTTTAAATTACAGGGTGAAAAGCCTAATGTGCAATACCCTGGACTATATAATTTATGCTCTGAAAATGAGGCATAAATGCTATTCTGCTGTGCCACATTAACGATTTTTGCACAAGGGTGAATTATTACAGAAGGGCTAAGACAGTATGAGCTGGTCTTCCAGTTATAGGCTATAATAATTTGGTTTCTCAGCTGGGAAATAAAGAGAGGAAAATTAGTGTAGGAGAAAGAAATACTTAATTTTTTGGTTTTTTGGTGTTTTTTTTTTTTTGTAAATAGAAAGCTGGGTACATACTAATTTACATTTCTGCAAATGAAAGAAAATGTGCTTTGATTATATTCAAGACCTTTTGTGTTTCCTTTCTGTAAGTGGTCTAGCAAATAAACACTCTGATTGTAATGCTCACGAGGAAGGTAAATCCCAGAGAAGTGTGTGAAGAGTGCAAGCTGATTTGTGGAGGAGCATTCACACAGAAAAGCCTGTATGGATGATTGTTCTTCTCTGTCCAGAATGCATGAATGTCTCCACATATACATCACCCATATGAAAATCTCCCTGAATGCTGGGCTCTGAATACTTGATTAATTACTGTTTTACAGGCAATGCATGTTTTACATAATTTCTCCATTTAATATTTCTGATGAAAAGGAAATAGCATTTTTAAGATTTTGCTATTAGTGCCTTTGGGAGCATAATGCACTGACAAAATTCCAAAACCGTCAAATGTATCCTGGATTGTTTAATGGTAAAAAATTGCAATATTTCAACTCGGGAGATCACTTGAAACTTAGCAATGATATCTAAATGGTTATCAAAACTAATTTAAAGTTATATAAATAAGCACAAGGCACATGAACATCAGTGGAAGATTTTATTGTCTGTTTTGTTGAATCCTATAAATCTCAGAATCTGCAATTGCATTTCCTGTAGAAGCAAAAGCTAAAGATACAAAATCTGAAATACTTTCTAATACATTTTCTCTGTACAAAGGCAGATGTGCAGCCCTCCTATTCACTGAGGCCAGAGGTGATCTGGAGCTGCCACAACAAAGCACCTCCTCCTCTGGCAGCTATTCGTGAGGCAAGAAGTGGAGGCTGCATCAAAACTGAACTTCAGGATCATCTTTGTCTCCTTGCCTTCTGCAAAATGTGCAGGCAGCATCTCACTACCACTGAGGGTGATTTCCTGTTCATGGCTTAAGTGCATATTAGGGGTAAGTATTGATCTACAGGGAATTGCATCGCACTGGTCCCTACTAGCGGAAAAACCCCTCGTTCTTCCATGTTACTGAGATGGCTCAAGTCAGTTGAATTTACTATTTCCTCAAGAGAAACTGCGCCCTTCCACCATGTGATTCATTTCCTCTGATATTTTGATGGAGTTTGTTGACTTTTATAACCTCATTTACAAAAGCAGGCACTGACCACAACTTGCAGATGACCCCAGAAAAAGCTAAGTGGTCAGCTTTTCTAAAGAAAAATACAAAGCAGGTAATAAGAGTGCAGTATGAGGAGAGATTATGCCTTGCCACCAAATTTTGCATGGGTCAAGCTGGGTTATCATATCAGGCTGAGTTAACGTATTTATTATTTCTGAGGGGAATTTTTGCTGCTTTGCTTTAGAGAGACGATCAGCCTGTTCAATTTTGTATGCATCCAGAGAAGCTAATAATTAGTGAAATATAAGTAAATAACTAATTTTCTACCAAGACTGCATTTGGAAAAAGTGTTTCTTCAGAAAACCTGGCAAACTATAAAGAGGATTCTTTTTCTTCTTTCTTTCCTTCTTTCCTCTCCTCCTAGTTCCACCTGGTGTTCCTGTGTGGTATTGTCTTCCTTAGCTACCTTCAATGTTAAATAATTCATAAGTTATATCTACGGTGCTAAATACCATCACACCAGTTTTCTCTGAATATTTCGGACTGATTTTTTCAGTCCACACAACTAGAAAATATGAGTTATTCTGTGGAAGTGCCTAACGTTGGAGCATGATGTATAAGATCGGCATCAAGAGGACTGGGGCACAAGGTTTCCTGGGAAGGTGAATCCTGAACTGGAAACATTGCTGCATTTCTTGAGCCAGCTATTCCAAGCTGAAGGATACCATTTCTGCTGTTTTTTAAAAATCTTGTATCATGCATTAAATAAGATAACAGTACTTCTTTATATACTGAATTTTGTCTTTTCCACCTTTTCAATATTTGCCTATTGCAAACTCAGTGTTGATGTGCTGGAACTGTTATTACCAGGCACTTAGAGAGTGCAAATACTACTGCTTTTCTAGAGAGATGAGTCTGACTTTTAAAGATAAATATATACAGGAGAAGGATAAAAAGCATAGGAAGAAGCTAAATACTATGTTTCTTATTCCTCTTTGCTGGCACGAGGGAAGCAGTTATGCTAAATGACAGAGGGAAGAGCTATAGCTGCAGTGAGTGAAATTTTGAAAGCTTTTCTGTAGGATGTAATACTCCATGTGCCTTTAGAGACCTGTCTGATTCCTTCTCTTCCTTGATGTGACATTAAAGTCAAGACACCACAAAACTTGTTTTGGTCACATCAAATCAGACATTGGAGTGGAGAGAGGAAAATACTAAGCCATGCCCACTGTCCTTCCAAGAAATAAGTGCTGTAAAAATCCTTTTAGCCCTGTATTGGAGGCTGGCTGATACTCATTCCAGAAATCAAGTTCTCACAAGGTGCTCAAATGCTTCCTATGAAAGAAACATCAAAAAATGTCTCATATGTAGCAGACCACAGTATAATCCTGATAAGTGTGCCCTTACTAGAGTAGAATTTACCTCTTTATTTATTATTCATGAGTGCATTACAGTGTCTTCAGAAATATATTCTGCAGCAGGTAATCCAGTATGGGAAAACAGAAATGTGTATGTCTAATTATAAGTGACATTGAAAAGATCCTGTAGCAGCATACTTCCTTGGCACTGGCAAAGTACTGCATTATAGATTAAAACAACACAAACATATTACAGTTTGTATAGTGTTTCACTGTTACTGGATGTATGTTGCTAAGAAACAAAATTGAAACATCTCTTTTGAACCTGAAGCCTCTTGTGAGCGTGGTGTTGCATATGTTGTAAATGTTTTTCACTTTAGGATGGATTAAACGCCAGACCAGGAAAAATAGGGAGGGTTCATTAGTCTTGATTGTTTTCCAGTCTACTGCCAATGAACCCAACTATTACAGTACTAAAAACTATGTAAGGAGCTTCAGTGTATTCTGGGATGAAGTGTTGACAGCTGCTTGTTTGAATATTAATAAAGTCTATTGAGTTGTTTCATGCCTGTATTGTCTGTAGCTTGAAACTGTGGAGACTTCTCTGTGTATTACATCTTCATGCTTCTAAGTACATGCCTGTCTGTGGAGATGGTACCCATTTCATCCCTAGAGATGGCATGCCTCACTACAGAGAAAATTACAACCTTGTGCTCCATTAAACATTTATTTTGGCAGCATTGTTGGTTGCTGTTTCCCCTCTTCAATGTAAAGAAGTCAATGATGATTGAAAGAACACATGTTCTCTCTCACATATGGTAATTAATCCTTATTCTTCCAAACTTTTACAAATAAAAGTCAAAGTTATTCCTAAACCACATGCAAGAAAAGTTAATTCTCCCTTAAAAAAAGAAAATTATTAAGTTAAAAGCATGACAGAGAAAGGAAGAATTTTACAGTGCACAGTATTGTTTCATGTGTTAACTGCAGATGGTTTGTTAACTCGATCACGCATCGATTAGCTGATGGTGAAGCAGCAGTTTCTGCTGGCTGGATGTGCTGGCTGAAGTTTGAGGAAAACACTGACAACACAGTGGTTCAGTTCCTGCTGGGGAGGGGAGATCTGGGGTTTTAATTTGCAGAGCTGAGAACCACCCACCCAAGGACACGGACACAACTGCAGTGCCTACACAGTACAGGGCAGATAGGTGAATGGGCCTCTGGAAAAAAACTGGGCTCCAGGCAAATCAGTTTTCTTGGCTGGTTGCTGCAAGTAGAGTAACATTGATTAAATATTTATGGAGTAGCGTTTGACTAAAATTGGAAGTATTAACCACCCCCAGCTGAACACAGCCCAGTCCCCATGAGGGCACACAAATCCAAGGAATTCAGGTGTCAAGTATAAGTTTACTCGCAACTTGGCCTTTCAAAGCAACGGCAACACAAGAAGATAAAACAGCTAATTTTAAACTGTTAAAAACCTGGCAATTTGAAATGTATAGGTTAACCAAATCAATCCCTTCTTATTTCCTGCAACAGATTTCTCTAAAGCAACTGTGCAGGCGTTTCATTAATGGCAGGAGAGTGATGAAATAGTTTATCCTCTCACAGCTGTGACAAGTAAATCATAACAGAGGATCAACCACGATGTTGTACCCAGGTCTCTGCAGCCATGGAGCTTTGCCAGCTGACGCGTGTCCTCCTCACAGCTGTGCTGCATCCACAGGGATGTGCCACAAGGAGGGACTGTAATGGGTTCACACCAAAGCCAGTCTGTCACTGCCCTCCTCAGCTGGACAGCGGGGAGAAAATACAACGAAAGGCGCACAAGCTGAGATAAGGACAGAAAGAGATCACTCACCAGTTACCATCATGGATAAAACAGACCTGACTTGGGGAAATTAATTAAATTTCTTACCAATCAAATCAGAGTAAGATAATGAGAAATAAAATCAAATCTTAAAAACAACTTTCCCTCACCCCTTCCTTCTTCCTGGCCTTAACTTCATCCCCAGTTTTCTACTTCTCCCCTCCCAGTGATGCAGGGGGGCGGGGAATGGGGGCTGTGGTCAGTTCATCACACATTGTCTCTGCCACTTCTTCCTCCTCAGAGGGTTGACTCCTCACACTCTTCCCTTCTCCAGTGTGGGTCTCTTCCACAAGGTGCAGTCCTTCAGGAACAGGCTGATCCAGCACAGGTCTCCTGTGGGGTCACAAGTCCTACCAGCAAACCTGCTCCAGTGTGAGCTCCTCTCTCCACACAGCCACAGGACCTGCCAGGAACCTGCTCCAGTGTGGGCTTCCCATGGGGTCACAGCCTCCTTCAGGCATCCACCTGCTCTGGTGTGGATTCCTCCACGGATATCCTCATTCTGTAAGTGGATAACTTCTCCACTGTGGACCAATATGGGCTGCAGGGGTCCAGCCTGTCTCTCCATGGTCTTCTTCAGGGGCTCCAGGGGAATCTCAGCTCCGGCACTCCTCCCCCTCCTTGTCCACTGACCTTGGTGTCTGCAGGGCTGTTCCACTCACATATCCTCACTTCTCTCTCCAGCTGCAGTGTCCCAGGGTCTCTCCCTCCCCCTTCTTAAAAAAGCTTATCCCAAAAGCTCTACCACCCTTGCCTTGGCTAGCAGTGGGGCCGTCTTGGAGCCCACTGGCATTGACTTCATGAGACACAGGGGAGCCTTCTGGAAGTCTCTCATGGGAGCCACCCCTGTAGCCCCCCTGCCACCAAAACCTGGCCATGCAAGCCCAATACAGAGACTTTGTCAGATATCCTCAAAACTGGTGTTAATTTTACATGTGATTTAGTGGGAAGAAATCAACTAACTGGAAAAAGTGTTTTGATAAATGGGGTAAACTAATTAATCACTAACTGAAGTATCTTTCTCTCAACTTTTAAGAAAAATCTGTTTTGCTAGGGGAAGAAAATTTTATCATGATTGACAAAGACAAAATAAATGGAATGTGAGGTTTTATCATCTTACAGAACTGTAACTGACTCCTAGAGAGGGCAAGGAACTATAGTTCACTATATTCATGACCTGAAAAAGTTTCTCAGGACTAGGATAATATTCCTCTTCAGCCTTTGATGCCATCAAACTTATTTCCACAAAGATTAAAAGCTCCTTGCAGCATTCACGTCAAATTCACTGCAAAGAAGGTAGTCTTGTAAATGCTTGAGCCCTTAAAAAAAGTTGCAGAAAAAGCTGAAGTTTACATTTTTGTAAAAGCCCAAGATGCATCTTGAAAGCCATGCCCAAGGAAGGTTCTACAATCACGTTGGAAGGGCCTTGCCAGAAGGGCTGGATGTGTTGTAAGAGCTACACAACACACAACGCCTCTGTCCATATCTTAAAAAAATCCCAAACTACCAGAAATACGATAAAACTTGTCAGAAAACTGTAGTGATTTGACAGGCTGTCATACTGAGGCTGGCAATGGACAGCATGAATTCTCAGAGGACATGCCATTTTAATTCATAAGTTCATTGGAACAAAACCACAGTATAATGCAGTAATTTTCCTAATAGCTAGAGTTTTCACATTTATCTGTCATTTTTATGGTCAAAATTATTTGATTTTTTTTCTGGGTTATTTTTTTGCTGGGAGGAGTTTCATAAAGACACACTGATTATATAGGCAAGGTCCAAAGGAGGGGACAGAAGAGCCAGTCAGGGCTGTTGGGGAAGATAAGGCAGGACAGCTGAAGTGTCTGACATTCCACTGCATCCTTCTGACCTGTGGCCTACAGGACCAACATGCATGTAAGGAGATAGCAGAGATACATGGATGTCATTCTCTTTCCTGATATCAATATTGTGGTTAAACACAAGGCGAGCAAAGATTTTCTCCTCAGTATTAAAATACTGTCAAAGAGTAATTTAAGTCATACGTCCCCCTTAACCAGTCTTTTAAGTTGGCATTGAAAATAACCCAGAGTCCAAATGAATGGATTTTCTATGACTGTCTTATATGGGGGAATCTCAGACACCCTCTCCAGACCGTGATGTGAGGGCAGGCTGTCACACGCATGCTGCCAGGACAGGTATTGCAACAGCCAATGTACTTTGTACTTTGGGGCAGTGGTCCTGCTATAGCTTCCATAAGCATTTTCAGCCACCAGTTCTGTACAATCTGTTTTTTGCCAGATTACCCTCTCTCCATGAATAAGAAAAAAACTCTTCATAGAGTTTATTGCTAGATTTCTACAGTGGAGGGGGATGTATATATACAGGGATGGATGGTTGGATGGATGGATGGATGGATGGATGGATGGATGGATGGATGGATGGATGAATGGATGGATGGATGGGAAGATCAGCTGATCTTGGTCAAAAATCTTATCTCCAGTCAAAGGAGCAGATAGACGATCCCATAATCAAACTTGTCTGTTTTGCAGTAGTATTACCATGGTCTGAAGTCTGGTATTTTTTGTTAGATATACATGATATTTTAGGTCAAATAAAAGGAAGAAAAGACAGAGCTGACAAATCGCCCTCCTTCCCTCTGCTTAATATTAATATAACTCAATTCAGAAATCCAAGAATGACTTAATTTTTTGAATCTAAATGTAAATAAATTAATGCAAGTATAACTGAATGATCATCTAAACATATAGAGAAAATGCAGTAGTAAAAATGAACTGCTGTGCATTCCACCATAAGTTTAATTACACTGAATCATTCTAAAATAATAATGCCGATCATTCTTATAATGCTTTCCAGGTTTGGGAAGAACCATACAAATAAGAGCAACTCATTATTTAGTAGGCAAATGTTCCCTCACTATGCAAACTGAATAGTTATGTAGACTCTTAAAAGCAGAGCAAGCATACACACAAGAACTGAGAATGATTTCTGTATAATCAAATCCCATTTGGTAGACTGCAAAGAAGTCGGGCATTTTCAAGAGCAGCATGCAAATACATGAAGGCAATGCTGAAGGTGCAGTGTTCACGTACTGTCCCCAGAAAATGCCTTCAAAACCAACATAGATATAGCTATAGAAAGCAAAATCTGTCAGTCTCTCCTGATCTGAACTGAACAGCAAGACAGATCATGCAGAGAAAAGAACCAGGAAAGCAGAAGACCCTTTTTTATCTTTAACTGAGACACTGAGCAATACCTAGTACATTGTTGTAATTTAAGGACAACTACAAATGAAGCCTTGGACTACTCTATTCTCCTGCAACAGTATTTTGCTTTTTTGAATCTCTTCTTGTCTCTGAAGGTACTCTTCACTCTTTACATCCACAATGGGAGTGAAGCCACTTCCACAGCCTGAAACAGAAGTTAATTATCAGCTGCCTTGTCAAACACATTCACCAAGGAATGTGTGGCAAACGTGCAGCTACATCCCTGTGTGTAAAGCAGCACCTCTGCTTGAGAATTGCGTTAATCACTTTACTTAATTAGTTCACAAATAATCACTTCACACTTATAATCTGTAGCTAGATGTTTTGGCAGCTGAGACAGGGAAATTAATAAAATCCACATTTGTTTGAAGTAAACCTGTTACATCTTCTTTATCTTTTCCCATTCTTTTCCATGTGTTTTATCTCAGGCTTCTGTGAGTTTCACCTTTTTTCTATTTCCAAACTTAATACTCTGAGTATTTATTTTCCCAATATCTAATGTAATATTTCCCATGGTCTCTTATGCAAGAAGAAAGAAGTATGTGTGATGATAATTTTTTCTTTCATTTCCTTTAGGCCTGGCCTGGCCTAACTCTCATTTAGACCCAGATACAGGGAGATGCACAAACACACACTAAACTTTTAACTCCGAAAACACTTCTCTTGACATCAAAGAATCAGGGGGTGTTTTTTCTAGTTGGAGCCCAACTTGCAAGTCTCTTCCTCCTTTCATGAAATTGTGCTTTTATTGTCTCTAGTCCTTTGTGCCATTTCTGTATAAACCTTTCACTCTCCTAATCTTTATCTCCCTTCCTTTTTCCTTATCTCTTTTTCCTCTCATGTCCCCTTTTCCCTCTCCTTCTCTGGTTCCCCATTTCCTCCATCCTCCTCAGTGTCCCTCAGCAATTCGCTTCCTCATTTGCAGTCCTGTGGGGTGGTTGGGGGGCTCCCTGACCTCTCTCCCTTGCAGGGATCTGACGTAGCTTTGTTTCTGCTTCTCTGTGATGGCAACCAGCTCCTGTTTAAGAGGGTGCTTTCCAGGTGGATTACAGCAGCTTCTCATTTTAAGAGTGTCAGCAATTTCTTCTATTGAATAATAAATGCTTCGCACATCTGCACCTTTTTTAGGCTGTCCCAATATCAAGGCACCCTCTCATCACCTTTGGGTGCTGGCTCTCCAGAGTGCCTTGCCTGCTTTGGGGCTATGTAACTGGGAAACCCTGGGGACAGGGTAGTTTGGTTGTAAACTCTGGAGCAACCAGAAGGAAGGAGGGATGGAAAGTGCCCCTTTAATCACTGGAGGTATTCTGGGGTGTAACAGAGCACTTCTGGCTTTTATATTTTGACAGTGATATTTAAGTTTTCACCTCTGAAGGAAGCAATATGAGGTGCTGAAACAATTACACATTTCATTGCAGATTTTCCAGTATTTCCCTCTCCTTGCTGAAACAATGCTTTTTACCATTAAAGGTTCTCCACTACTCCTTTTTCTTAAATTAACAGTTTTACTCCAGAGAAAGTCCAAGTCCTTGATACTGTAGTCCACATTTCTCCAGGAATCAGTATTATTTATAGTTTAAAACTGTTGTGTTTGGTATTTCTATCTGCAAGGGCACAGATTAGATTACTGGACATTACTCACCAACAAATAATGATCTGAGCTTGCATCAGGAGCTTTTCTCTGGCTTTACACTTACTCCTTCTAGAGTAGCAAAAGAGCAGCAAGAGATTCATGGTTTCTCACACACTGAAATTTAGTAAATTTTACTATACAGTGTCTAGATTATCCTTATCACAACAGGTTCAACTTTCTGTATGCATTGGAGTCATGAAGCTGACAGAAAGATTTTGTGCAGCTGTCATGACATGGCTCTCACAAAAAGCCAATTTTAAAAGTGTCACTTAAGAGAGGGATAGCAGGGCTTCTGCAGGCACTTGGATTGCAATCCTCAGTTCCAAAAATATTCTGTCAGAGCACAGGCACAGGTATAGAAGACTGGGTGACGGGTAGGACCACAAATGAAGAATCTCTTTGTCAAGATTATGACATATTTCAGTTGTAATTTCTGGCTCAAGCAGGGCCCTAAATCGTATTAATAGTCGAAAATTAGCCAAAAAGGGATTTGTCAAATGAAATATTTATATGAAGAATAGGGCTTCTTCGGCAGCTTCTCTTAGGAGAAGCTCTGTGCATGATCCCCATGTGCAAGTGGCTGCATGTCATATTTTTAAACCTCCTGTGGTTAATAAACACCACAGATGTGTAACTCCGAAATGCCAGGGTCTCTCCCCTTACAGCAGGGACTGATCACCAGCTCACACAGGACTCGGGCACGTCCTGCTGCAGCCTTCGGGACGCGGGTACCGCTACACATTGGACGGAACCCGGGCGGGCAGCGGGCTGCGGCACAGAACACCCGGCAGAAAGAGGAAGCGCGACCCTCGCTCCTATTTTCACCCTTTCGGCTCCCACAGGGGTTGGGTACGATATAATAACAATTAAAATACAATTATTTGGGGACGCCCTGGGGCACCGGGGGTGACAGGGCGAGGCCCCGCGGCCCCGCGCGCTTTCAGCCGCGCCCGCCAGGGGGCGCCGCGCCGCCAGGGATGGCGCAGCCGGCGGGGCCCCGGCTCCGCTGCCGGCCCGCG
>VXBT01005582.1:391008-506941 GCA_013400235.1 Oriolus oriolus
GGACGTCCCGCCGGCGGCCACGGGTGTGTGTCCGGGGGCACGGGCGTGCGCCTGTCCCGCACTTGTGGCCGGCCGGTGTGATCATCCCCCCCGATCTAACGATGGGAGGCTCGGCCGTGGATGTCCTCAAAGTACTCTGGGCGGCCGCGGGCGGCGGGAGCGGCCAGGACCGCCCCAGGACACCCCCCTTTGGGTGGGCTTATACCGGCTGTGGGGCAGCTGTTGCTCCGACGGGCCCTGGGGCTGCCTTCGGTGTAGCAGAGCCGGACGTGGAGTGAACCACATAATGAACCACAGAGTGCCTCGAAAGCGCTTTTATCCGGCGTGTCGGGCTGCGCCGAGTGCCTGTCAGGTGCGGGCAGGAGCCGGCTCCCACCCGCGCTGCCTGCGGGGGAAAGTCTCTGGGAACGCTCGGCCGGTCCCGAGCCCGGCGTGTTCCTCCAACCCCGGAATTTCCCCCTCCGCTCCCCCCGGCGCTGCCGGTGCGGTTACAACCACACAGAGCCCTCCTGACAGCCGGAACGGAGCGGGGTTTGAAGCTGCCCCTCTCAAGGGAACGTAATTTCATTTTTATGTATAAGGTGTGTGATTTATCGAAGGCGAGTACTGCAGCGTGTGCATTTATTCATTTAACTCTTCAATCGAGTGCCCCATTTCGCGCCCTTTAAAGTCCATGACAAGGGTTTCATTGGCACAGGAGGATCAGTTCCTCACAGTGTTCTGTATTGCTCTTTCATGCGGTCTGAAAAGATTTACTATTGGACCTCTTCAGGAGACTTGGGAATGGAGACGGTCTTAAGACTGTGAACTTAATCTCACTTTTAATGTCATATATATACTGGATATGTTTAATTGTCTTTGATCTTTCATGAAATCCACTTGAGCTGTAGTTTAGTGTACAGGCTTTTGATTTGAAAAGGTCATTGTAGAGATTGCTTGTGAAGTTGTATTGCTATAGTAAATGTTTCAATTAATTAATTTCCTACTTTTTTTTTTTTTTCCTGAGAAAAAGGAATAGACTTGTACTGGTGTTTTGAAGTTCTCCCTACAGGAAATGATGGCAAATGCCATACATTGTTCTATAAAATTCAGTTCTGGAGTCGGAAGTGAAATATGCTAGGCAGTATTTCTGGAAGGGTAGATCCTTTATTATTGAGCCATAGTCTTCAGTGAGCTTCAGGTATTTAATAATGACTTGTCCAGTTTAAAGAAGAAAGGCAATGAGATTCTGCCCTCTGCTTTTTTTGCTTGTTTTTCAACTAAGCTTAGTGCTGTAGCTTTGTCACAGCAGACAACTCCTGTCTTCTTGAGTTTCAGCATTATAGAAAGGGAAGTTTGCATCCATTAGGTATAAAGTACAATATCTCATGGTCTGGTTTGAAGTCCAGGCAGGCTTCTTTTGTGGGAGTCAGGGTATGCTTGTTACACCTGCAGTGTTTGTGTTGGAGAGGCAGGATCTTGCACCCTCACCAGGCTTTTGTGACCATCCAACAAGAAGACAATCTCTGGTTATCAAATCTTCAAGTCCTAGTCAAGCTTGCATGTTACAGTGGTATGCACATGTAAGGAAAAGCTTGATGGGGAAAGCTACTTGCAAATTTTTAGGGAAGTTGAATTTTCATTATTTTGCCATAAATTGTCAGGCTTTTAAAAACTTACTTCCCTAGCCATTATTGCAGATATCGTGTAGTAAATAAAAACACATTGCATTCTATCATTTTCTGGCTTTGACTGAATAGCACTTTGGTGAGTGTTGGCAGTTCTGTTGTCCATTTCTGTGAGGGTTGTTACCCATCTGAATTTGACAGAAAGCAAAGTTACATGACCTGAGAATCACATTTTGGCTGTTACAGTTAACAACTGCGATTCTTTTCCCTTTGGTGAGGTTAATGGGTGATTCTGGGGCAGTGGGTCTGCTGGGATAGAGTGGGTCTGTGAAACTGTTTGCTTGGCCTTTTGACTGATGGCACAATTTTATCCTGGAAATCAATGCAATGTGCTTGATCCTTACAAGGTTCATTACAGTGAAAGAAAGTCTGAAGTAATCTGCTTTTAAAAAAAGCAGCAGGGGAGATTAATCCTCCTTGGAGCTGCTGATACAGCTGATTACTGAGCAGTCCTGGAGACAAGAGTGCAGAACCTCTCTGTGTACTAAACAATAGATGGTACAATCCAGGCTAGAATCAAGCTTTTTTTGAGGCTGATACGGAAGAGCAGAATTACATCCTTTCTCTCTTGTGTTGGTCTTTGACAGCTCAGCTGCCTCGAAGAGAGCGGAAGTGATTCTTTGTGATATAAATATGTTTCAGAAATTGCTGTAGATTTGCTGCCTGGGGCTTAAATGCAAATTACACTATTTTACTAATTATTACCTTTCATTTTAGATAATGTGGTATATAAAATAGGACATACCATTATGGGCATTTTGGCTAGGAAGGAAACTGCTGATTGTGAAGTGTAATGGCAGAGAGCCAAGGTCACTTCTATCAGACTTCAATCTTGTCCAGATCCTTGGACCGATATGTTAGAATCACACCAGGGATCTGTTTCTGTGAGAGTTTTAATTAACCTTAGAAGACAGAGCAGGGTCAGCCTCTGTGTTGCTACCATGCCTGTATTTTGCTTATGCACCGTGTACTTTGGAGAAGTTGTCTTTGCATAGATGCCGTTTTCTAAAATTAACACATGTTGTTTTTCACTTGGGCAAAACTCTGTGGGGTTTGTATTTGTTTATCTGGTCTCTGGCCTTTCTTTTCCTGTAGTTTGTCACAGACTTGGTCTGTACAGACTGCTGAAAGCCAGCGCAAGAGGGGCTGAGCTGGGGGTGAACTGGCATTGGTGGTGTTACTAAAGTTGTCCACGACTATTCTTCACAAACACTCCTGAAATGCTGTAGGTGTTTTGAGATATGTGGTACACGTCTTCAGGGTGAGAGATCTGGAGGTGGCGCATACCTGCTAATATATGCTCGAACAATATTTGGGATTCTATCAATATATAATGGTGTGTGACCTTTCATAAGCCAGTTAGTGACCCAATGCCTCTGCTTCAGCCTGTAAAAAAACAATAGTCGTGTTCTAAATGATATTGCATATTTTGAGATGTTCACATTAAAGCTGTGTACATGCAGAGTATGATATTAGACATTATAAAAGGGTCCAACTGCTGAAAGAGCACACTGGAAGAATGAAGGAAAGGAAATCCAACAACTGTGTGCCCCTTCAGGGAATAGACAGGAGGCTAAGAGTGGTTTATAATGGTAGGCGCATTACTCACGAGGTTATAATTTATTGGCTCCTCTGTTTCCATTACCACTGTCAAATTGCTTGGGGAATTCAGGTTCTGTCAAAGTAAATGGCTCCCTTAGATTGTTGCGGCATTATGGTAGATCTGCCTTCTTTACTGAGTGTGGGGTTTGGGGTTTTTTTCTAACAATTATTGCAGTTTATTACTTAAATTTTTTTTCAGGAGTTCTTAAGATCTAATAGCCAGCTAAGTGCATGCAAGTCTTTAGTAATTTCCTCCCAAACCAGGCATCTTCCACTCCAGGTGCAAGGCTTATTGCTTGCTTGCTCATAATACAAACTGAGAACAACATTTGCATGAAAAAAAACAACCTAGAAAAACAAAACACGTCTCTCCTTTTTCCCAGAAGAGAGAACATGGCCGAAGTGATGGATAGGGATGTGGTGCGTTACCAGATGGGTTGTAGGTAATGGTGGAGAGTAAGATGTGCACGTAAGGAAAATGATGTGTCAGTGTGCCTGAGCAAGGTGACGGATGGGCTCCACTCCGTGTTGCACGGGACGCATCTCATGGGTATCAGCTTTGCAGAGCTATTTCACCATTTCAGGAGGAAGGGTGACATTTGCTAGCCCTTGGCTTCACATGAGTTTTGCAAGCAGAGGGAACAATGCTAATTTGCTAAATAAGCTTTTCAGCTACTCTCTTTGTAGAAATTCTCCAAAAGAGACATTCAGTCACTTTTTAAGAGTTCTGCCTCATCCTAGACTGGGTACAGTGGATTAAAGGAGTAGACCTCACAGTATTTCTCCACTGCCCTGTTTCTTTCCTTTTTGGATGCATTGTCTATCAGGTGAAGATCCCACCCTGGGTTACGCAATAGGAGGTGGATGGAGTCTGGCATTTATATGCATTTATATATATTACAGCAGCAGAGGGTTGTGTAGGGGACATGCTTTGTCTTGGGCAGAGGATACTCTTCAGCTTGCCTTTTTAATGGTCAGACTTGCACAGACTGGAGTGCTGTTCAGCAGTGTGCCATGTACATAAACCCAGGGACTTACCTTACTTTTGTTCATTCTCTTTGATTTATTTGCTTCTGATGCTGTAGTTTCACTGATGAGTGCTTGAACTTTGTCATAAAGCCATCCAAAAAGGAGTGATGTTCCACGTGTCAAAGGCTCTGATCTTGAGGATTTTCTTTTTCCCTGGCAGATGGCTAAAAGTGTGTTTTGACACAGGAGATTAACTACCATACTAAGGGTATTGTTAAAAATACAGCCAGGAGTATTTAAAACCCCAGCAATTGAAGCTGTCCTCACAGAAATGAGTGAGCATAGGAGAGGGGGTTGCTGAGGGGCTGTGTCAGAAAAATTCATCATTCACTGAGCTCTTACACTTTTCACAAAATGTGCCATTGGCAGGTGTCATCTTTATGTCCATTATGTTTTCCAGAAACGGACTGTTTTTACTCGTGATTTTTACTATGTGATGATGTTATTTTACTAGCAAGCTAGAAAAATGTAGGGACCTGATGTGACCAAAGGGTGCCAGTGCTGACAGTGAATTTTTTCTTCTGAATGGGGATGGCCAGCAGTGGCTGAGTCACACCTAAATAAGTTGTGGGACAGTGGAGAGGGCTTTGTGCCGCTAGCCCCAAACCCTCCCTATTAGTTTGTGTCAGTGTGACATGGCTCTGTAGGGCTCCTCTTGATGTCAAATGTGAATGCTAAGTTTAATCCCTGCACGTCATCCTTCTGAATGATTCATGACGAACGCTGGTAACGTTTAGCATATGACAGCGTTCCATGTGCAGTAGCTGGTTACTCAAAGACAGATGGATAGGCTCGCTCGACTCAGCCCTAAAGATCTTGTGCATGTTTCAGCCCTGGCAATTTTTTCCCAGCCGCCCTAAAGCTCTGCTGTGGTTTCATGGCAAATGCAGAACGTGGTCATTGATGTCTAGCAAGCTGCCTGACCTTTCTGAGCTTCACGTTTCCCAAAAACGTGAAAACCTGCCCCAGTAGCACCAGCCCACCCTCACGTGCTTCTCAGTCTTCCAAAGGAAGCTGCCCTAAAAACACAGAATTATTACTAGAGAAGCTGGGTTTTGGGAAAATTGAAAAGTGCTGGCTGTATACACTGAAGCTACAATGGTTGTTTTCTGCCGCTGAGTGGGGTTTGGCAGAGATGCCGCACTTTGTTTGCGGGGAGCGTCAGCGCAGGGATGCAGCGATGCACACTGCGTGTGGACTGTAAGAGTACACTGTATTCCTTGTTTCTAATCTTATCAGTTCATGTTCAGGCAGACTCCTCGTTCTGGCTGGGTGCCCAACAGGTCAGACAGGCTGCAGGCACTGGCTGTTAATGCCGGGTGCCTGTACTTGCAGGTCAGGGGGAGGCTACGCATGCTCTTTCTACACGAAGCTGTGTCCATATGATCAATAAGCTGCCACATAAAGTGCTACAACAATATTTTATTTATGCCATGGAGGATTTCTTTCTCTGAGAAGGTGTTTTCTTATACAGTAGTTATTTTTGTCTGCTGTCTCATAATTTTAGCTTAATAATCCCATTACAATTTCAGCTTGAAAAGGCTGGGTACTTCTTGAGTTTTGCACTGTTGTATTTATACTGTCTCTTCTAATTTCACTATTCTATTCAATATTTCATGCTGTTTCTGTTAAGAAACAGTGCTTAAATTTCAGATAAAAACCATAGTTTACTCTTGCACTTCAGTGACCCACCTGAAATATCTTCGGCTATGAGATGCCACATTCTTTCGAAGTTGTAGATCATTCTTTCTTAGAAGCCTTTCCTTAAGCTTCAGAAGGCATTATAACTAATATTTCACTCTGATTAATGTCTTTAAGCATTGCAGCATTGTAATTGATGACCTCTAGTGCACTGGATTCATTCAGCTTTGTGACTTGTACAGACCAAAAGTGCTGGGGTGCACGCGGTTTCAGCTTTCCTGCATTCACTAATCACATATCAAGCTAAATTTTTGCAAGCATTTTCAATGCAGTCTAGTTAAAATCTGAAATTTTACAACAGGTTTTCACAATCTGCCGTGAGCTGTCGTGGGAAGAACCCAAGATTAGTTCTAATAGGACATGAGAGCCTGGACAAAGATAAACTACAGGATTTGAGAAAGTTGCATGACCTTGGTGTTGCCCAGTTCCCACAGCAGCTGTGCTTCTGCAGCTGGGGAGGGAGTGACAGGGAAATATAGTGCCAGCTGAAAGCTACCTATTTATCCCTAGTCCTGCACCAAACCAAACTGCTCCTAATGACAAAAGCTTCTTGCATGGAGCAGCCTGCTACTTTGGTTGGAAAGTTACTGGTCTGACCATTATGCAAAAGACAAAAAAAAGGGATAATTAAAAAATGAGAAAAATTTCTTTCTAGTGCATCATGCAGATGGGCCTGGGAACAGGTTCTCCCCATATACCAGCCCCATATCCTCTTTCTTTTGCCGGTTTGGATTCCTCTGACAGCTTGAGCCATGCCTTTTCCTGACTGTATGGGGTGGCAGGGGGGTTGCTGATGTACTAGTTTTACTCACTTGGCTCTGTTACCGTCTTCCTCAGCAGTAACGTTAAACTTGTTACCTCCTTTTTGTGGGAAGTTTCGCTTATGTTGCTTGCTAGAGGATTGCTGAAAAACCTTTACAATTGTTTGAATAGCTTTGAAAAAAAAACCCCAGAGCGTGTGCCTAATAATTTAATCTAAGTGTCTTTGTATGTAATTTGAACGGTTTTATTCCTTTAGAAAGAACAAACATTAATTTAATGATACGTGTACATGAGATGGCTCTTAGGGGAAGAACAGAAGGAGGGAGCATTACTTTTGGTATTAAAAAGACATTTTGTTTTCAAAAGCAGAGAGAAAAATGTAAAACATCTGGAATCAAGAGCTCTTTCCTGCCCAGTCTTTTGAGCATAACTTCCATTGGTTCCACAGAACTTGCTGCTCACTGATTGCTGTTAGCTGGGGTGACCTGTGAACTCAGGTGATGGGCAGCTGAATATCTGCCCAAAGGAGCTGATGGAGCTCTTCAGGTGGTCAGCAGAAGGACTTGGCACTTGGCACTGCGCTCAGTCTTTCACATCTACAGGCCAGCTATTGAGGGGTTAAATAGTGAAAACCTTGCTTGCGTTTGTCTTATAACTGGTTTCTGGCACTTTCAAAGCATGGGTTGGCCCCTGCTGAAGTTTGGCTTCTTGTCCTGTCGGAGTGGTTGGGATTTTTGGTGCGACTGGTCTGTTTGCATGTGGTTGACCGAGGGCAGGGGTTTCTGGAGGACGCAGATCTTCATGAACACTTTAAAGCTGCTTCTGCAGCAGGTCTCCATCTTGTCCGATTTTAGAGTGCTTAGCTGTCTGGTTCACAGCACTGGGTGCCAGGAGAGGGAGGGCTGTGGGATTCTCTAATTAAAAAAAGGGAGAGATGGAACTGTTTTCTTTCACCATGGTGTTTGCATAATATAATTTGACTCAGGAATGCTGAGGAATTTTTTGTCTGCTTGCAGTGGCAATGGGACAAAGGTGTAAAACCCTTTCCTGCTTTGCAGCTTTCAGCCTCTTTTTTTTTTTTTTTAAGATACCTTAAGGATTTGTGGTAGGGAGGAATTTTCCCCTCATGCTGGCTGTCAACAGGAATATGATTTATCAGACAAGTGAAACTAATGCTTTATATGGTTAAGGAGTGCCTTTCTGTGCACAAAAATGGTGTTTATGAGAAGAGGTTGCTTCTTAGTCAATGCTTAGAGTGTCTTTCCACTGCTACAGCAACAAGCACAAGAGTCTGATTATTCAGGCAAGTTAGCATAAATTGTTTTTCCAAGTTTTTTGAAAATCTGATGCAAACTAATATGAATTTGCCATTGCTAATTTTAGAGTGGTCTGCTTGTATAAGATAACAAATCCCAGTTTTACTTTAAAGAGAATGTATTTTAACAGAAGGCTGGTAAGATTGTTATCAAAATGCTAATGATCATTTCTCCTACAGTCTCAGTTATTTTCAGAGAGAGGACTAGAATAGATACATAATCTGAATAATATTGATTTTAGTATGTATTGCTGTCTCATTAAGCTGTTATAGTCTTTCGCCTTCTGGACAAAGGTTCATTAATTGCTGCAGTAGATGTATCATTAAATTAGGTTTAGGTGCAAGATGAGTAGAGGGAAAGAGAGATCTAAAATGATGACTGTGCACTAGTGGATGGACCTTTGGGTTAAGATATTACAGTCCTAACCAAATGAAGGAGACACTGCTGTGTTTGATGTGCTGCCTCCTGATTGCCTTCCCTGCAACAGCCAAGAAGTCAGCCAAACACAGGCACTGTCGTATTTACTTTCCTAAATGATCATTTCAGTAAATATTATTGAACATGTTTATTTGTGGATTACTTTCAGGGCAATTCCAATAAAAACCTCCTCTGTGACTTACTATAAAAAGACATGATTTTATAAATTTTCTTTTTAATTTCTCATTTAATTCTGAAGCAGCTTTTAGCAGGCTGCCTCTTTACTGGCTGCCTTCATATGTGTTTTGAAATGCTTTTATTTCAGCTTGTACCAGGTTTACAATAGTGTCATCCTTCTAAGCAAATCAATATGTTTTCATTTCAAATAACAGCAATAATTTATGAAATTTTAATTATTTTAATGCAGTAAATTAGAAGGAAGCAGAAGGAAGCAGAAGGAAGATTGTATTTTGATTGTGTTTGATTGACTTCAACTAACATTTAGTTGTCTGTAAATACGATACCCACAAATATAGGCATGGATACTATATCTATATCTATATCTATATCTATATCTATCTGTATCTACATCTACATCTATATCTATCTATATCTATATCTATATCTATATCTATATAGCTATAGCTATATATCTATATCTATATCTATCTAGATCTACATGTATATGTATATATATCTCCCTGAATGTATATTTTTTTGTCAGAAGGGCCTCTTCCATGCGTTCTTGTGTCCATATCCAATCCAGTAAACTGTGCATTATTGGCAGACATGGGTGTGTGTTGTGTCACAGCGCTGTGGCTGGTCCACATCTCTGGACGTGTGCCCATGGGTACCCCGTTGCAGAGCACATGTCCTCAAGGGATCAAAGGAGTGCACACATGTAGCCTCCTCTTGCACCCCAAAAATACAGATCTGTGCTTGTCATGTGAGGCAGAAGGGATGTCCAGCAGGGGGTTTGCTGGAGAGGAGGCAGGGGAATGGGTCCCAGTGTGCTGCAAGGTGCCTGTTCCTTGAGGATGCTGGGACATGTCATGATGGGCTCTTCTGATGCTCGTTGCTGAACCTCCTTGTGATTTCATGCTAAAATGTCACGAGATGAGACACAGAAATAGCACAGACTTTCCTGGCAGAAGTGTGATCTGCAGCATGTTGAGTGGGCACGATGCATCAGTGCCGGGGCTGCTGCTCCTTGGCCAGCTCTGTGTGGGGAGGGTGCAGCACAGTGGAAGAGGCAGGTGAGGATGTCTTTGTGTTCAGTCCAGAGCATCTTGTATTTCAGCCAAGATTTTTTGTGTGGAGACCCTCATTCTTTTGCATACACTTTCTAAAACAAATCATAAACCCCACTGGGGAAATAGAGTCATACACACATGTCATAAAATACAGTAAAATAGTAGTTGACAACCATGAGATGAAATTTTTTTGCTTATTCTTTTCTGCTGTGTAGGTAATTATGGTGTTAGATCTTAGTGGGAAACATCTGATTATTTATATTTCACAGTCGTGCAGCAATGTAAAATCTGAACCAATTACACCTTTTTAACAATTAGTAAATTTTTTGTAAAAGGAAAGCATGTTACCTTTGATCTATAGTACAGAAGGGAAAATTCATTTTTTCCTAGTTAGAGTTTTATCTGTTCTTTTGATAAACACAGGACTTCCTTTTACGTGCAGTTAGTCTCACTTTTATCTGAGTGTAAACTTCCATGGTGGTTGCTACAGTTAAAAATAATTCAGCACATTTTTAAGAAGGGGCTGTGTAGGTTTCATGATCTGTAATAATATTGTTCAGCCGGGGAGAGGTCATTTTGCGCTTCTTAATAAACAAGAACTCATTGGCCAGGGTTGAATGGCCATCTCCCCCTCATCCCTGGCTTCTAAAACCCGGAAGCAAGTAGCTAGAGGGAAGGTTGGTGTCTTCCTCCCTTTGTCTTGTCAGGAGCACACTACAAGAAGTACAGAGTTGTTCAGAGCCACAAGGTGTTCCAGAGCCACATTTGCTTTCCCGTTTCTCCATTTTTGATGTTTGTTTCATATGAATTTTATGCAATTGAAATCGCTGTTGCTAAGAATTCGTTTTGCCTGTTGTATTAAAAGACCCCAAAACAACAAAATACAGCATTGAATTTGCTGCCTTGTGTGGTGTGTAGAGCTGAGAGACAAGCCCCGTCTACCCCCATGAATGAGAGCAAGAAATAGGTTTGGTGCCTCAAGTCACTGTGGTTGTCTGGGGGGGGAGTTTGTCATGCTGTTTAATGCATCTCCTCTCCCAACTGTTTCACCCACCTTTAAAAAGTTACAAAAGATAGGAGTACCAGAAACAAACTGCTTTGTTGGTGGTGGTAACAGGAGATCCAGGAAGGGATCTGTGTCATCGTGCCCTTCCTGCAGCGCTTCATCACCACTGAAGACATCCAGCAGTCAGGAGTGGGCAGGAACAGCCGGTCCAGGGGTTGGGCTCTGGTTCTCCTGTCCTCTTTCTCTCTCCACATGAATCCTCACTTCTCAGTGGGCCAGGGCACCTGCCTGTGCCTTCACTGCTGCTTGTTGAAGTTTTCACCTCCCAAATTAGCACATGCTCTCTAGCCTATATTGCAGAACCCAGCTTTCAGGATGAGCATTGTCACCTTTTTTCCTGTGTGATGAGCTCAGAGAACGACCCAGAAGATGAGCTCCTTCCACATGGATGATGAAATGCTTCATGAGTCACTGGTGATGCTAGTGGTCAGGGACCCTGGGAGAGGGGGATGCTTGGTGGTAGCTAATGACAGGATGACTGTACCATGTGGAGTCATACTGAAAGGCAGCACAGGGCTGGGCAGAAAATGAGAGAGGATCATTTTGGATATTTGGTTTCCTGTGGGAGCAGGGCTTGTGTGATAGCCTGATCTTAAAAATATGAGGGGAGTGTTTAGAGAGAATTTGCCCTGACAGTGTTGTAGGTTGGTATTCAAGTGTGATCAGTAATAACGCTAATAAGATTTGGAGACCACGCTGAACTTTCTAAGTCTTTGTACCCTGTTCTCTGAGCTCAGAAACCTCTGCTGCACCAGGGACATGACCAGCTGTTGCTGATGAGCATCTTCCTCACTGCTGCAGCAGGAAAGGAGTTGGTGGGCTTGTGCCATCGTGTATTTGTCATCGAATTAACGCTCCCTAGACTCAGCCTGCTTTGACCACTCTTCACACAGGCCACCACCTACTCAGAAAACAGAGGCAGAGGAAGTTGTCCCCAGCCAGTGAACACGGGAGGAGAATTCAGGGTGCACAGAGGTGACAATAAAAGGGCCTCAGTACTGAGGAGAAGAGGGGATGTTCCCAATGGCTGATGTTCTTCAATTCTTTGTAGTTCTTTGTTTTTCATCAAATGAGGCTTAAAAATTCCAGGAGGTATTCCATTTGTTCCAGCCTCCTTCATGTGTTTTGGCTTCTTGTTAATCAGATTTCATACAAAATAGAAGTTTAAATTATTCCATTGTCAAGCGAAGGGATGAAAGGCAATGGCCTTAAGTTGCACTAGGAGAGGTTCAGATTAGATATTGGAAAAAAAATTCACTGAAAGAGTGGTTAGGCATTGGAGCAAATGGAGTCACCGTCTCTGGAAGTGTTCAAGAGGCATCTGAATGTGTCACTTGGGGATATGGTTTAGGGGTGATTATTGTGGTACAGGGTTGATGGTTGGAGTGGATAATCTTGGAGGTCTCATCTAACCTTGATGATTCTGTGATTCCCTCAGCAATACCCCTCATGTAGTGGGTAGTTTCTACACTAGAATGCTGCCCTGCCAGAGAGGATCTTCCTATTTAAGTTGATAATTTGAGATTAATTTGGTTATGAAAATTGTGGTGAAAGAGGGGTGGATTTTTTAGGATCTTGGACGTAGGAGAAGTGTATTTCCTTTAACAGTCCCCATAGCTATCATTGGGAAACTTTTTGTTGGTGCAGGGGCTGGGGTGAAAGGAGTCTGAGCTCACAGTTAAAATAAGAGATAGCAGGAAACTGGATAGAGTTGAGGTTCCTCAGCTGGTCTGATGCTTTTGATGAACTTTTGGTGTGCTTCTTTGATTGAGTCAACTCCTGAGTTTAAAGTTGTGAATAGTGATGCTGATTCCCCAAATCAGTGATTCCCGTTCAGTGCTGGTGAAATAAATAGAAGCCAAAACACTGGGCAAAAACTGTGGTCAGCCTGAAGTTGTCTCATTAGTGTGTAAACCCAGAGCAACTGGCAGCAAGCAGATAAAGACCAGAATGAATCTCAGGTAAAATAGTAAAGGTTACTTCGGGGGTTTTTTTGTGGTTTTTTCTCCTCCCCTGAAGCGTTTAAAAGAGCATTAAAAGATGCCTCTATAGCAGTATTTCATTTTTTGATGTCATGTAGCTGCAGAGCCAAAAAAGTAATAGTATGAGGAGATCCTGATCCTTGTAATGTTCAGTATCCTAGCTGTTTAGCAGCTTTGTCTGAGTGAGCTTCAAATAAACAGTTTTTGTGTCTTTTTTCAGTAATTAATGAAGGAATGTGAGTAATCTGCTACTTGGCAGATCTGCACTTTAGGACTCTGACTCTGTTTGGTGGGAGGTGTGAGAAATCACTACCATAGTAAGTAGCAATATCGTAGCACTTCAGTAGACCAATTTTTGAGAGTGTTGCTGGAATAATTGAGACTATTGCTGGAAGGCAATAGTCTCCTTCCTAGGAAGAAAAGCTTGAGAAACATCATTCAAATTGCTTTGCTTCATTGACCTGGTGAAAATATTATTCAAGATAATGGTTTGCACAGATGGAGTTGCTGTATTACTTCACTGTAGGTCTGTCAGGTGTTACTATTTTCTGCTCTGCATGCCATGAATAGATTTGCTTTTTCCTTCTTATTTCATGTATTTGCTTTCTTTGCACATGCAAGAAGCAAAATGAAACAATTCTGCCAGGAATAAAGGTCTCACACGGAGACTTGTGTCCTCGTCACCATGTTTCCCATGGGTTCAGGCCATGGAGGGGTTTACTCCTGTTGAGGTGTGGGAGGATGCATTGTGCTTTCACTCAGGCTTGGTGGGAAGTGACAGCTCAGGAGACGCCAATGGCCCATTCTGTGCCGTCGCGTGCTGCTGGTGCTCCTTGTGCTTACAGCTGCCTGGGCAGCAGCAGGACAGTGTCCCCATTGCGGTCTCCCCTTGACATTGTCTCTGCCCCATTGCCATCACTCCTTTGTCCCAGGACCCTCTCTGTGTGGGGCAGCAGGCAGCCTGTGGAGCAGAGCTGTTTCTGAGCTCCTGACACCCCCTATTCATTTTGCATGTGAGCAGCATTGGAGCAGAGATGGACCAAATGAATGGCCAATGTCCAAATGGAGATGTGGACATCATGGTGTTCCTTAGGGTTCTTTACTGGGACCAGTACTGTTCAATATCTTTATTAATAACATAGACAGTGGGATTTAGTGCACCTTCAGCAAATGTGCTGATGACACATGTCAAGTGGTGCCATTGATATGCTTGAGAGAAGGGATGCCATCTCGAGGAACCATGCCGTGTTTAAGGAGTGGGTCCATGTGAATCTCATGAAGTTCAGCCAGGCCAGGTGCAAGGTTCTGGCAAACAGCACTGTCACTACAGACTGCGTTACAAATGGACTGAGAACCACTGTGCCTAGAAGGATTTTGGGATACTGGTGCATGGAAAGGCATGAACTGACAATGTGCACTTGCAGCCTGGCAGTTCAGATGTATCCTAGCCTGCATCCAAAGCAGCATGGTTGAGGGAGGTCATTCTGCCCTACTTCACTCTCATGAGACCCCAACTTGAGTACTGTGTCCAGCTCTGGGGTGCCTCATACAAGACAGATGTGGACCTGTTAGAGTGGGTCCAGAGGAAGGCTGGAGCACTTGAAGACAGGTTGAGAAACTTGGGTTTGTTCAGCCTGGAGAAGAGAACGCTCCAGGGAGACCTTATTACAGCCCTCCAGTTCCTAAAAGGGGTGTGCGTGTAAGAAAGATATATAGAGACTTCTTTCACCAGGGCCTGTAGTTACAGGACAAGGGTAACAGCTTTAAAGTGGAAGAGGGTAGATTTAGATTAGATATAAGGAACAAATTCTTTACTGTGAGGGCTGATGAGGCATTGGAACAGGTTTCCCTGAGAAGTTGTGGATGCTCCATCCCTGGAAGTGTTCAAGGCCAGGTTGGATTTGGCCTGGAGCACTCTGGTCAGTAGAAGGTGTCCCTGCCAGTGGTAGGGGGGTTGGAACTAGATGATCTTTAAGGTCCCTTCCATCCCAAACCATTCTGTGACTGTGTGACTCTATGACCAGAGAATGAGCACAGAAAACAGGATGTGGCAGACATAGCTACAGACAGTGAAAAGTAAATATTGTAAAATGCATGTGTGTTTCATGAGGTTACAGTAGTTCACATATCTACTGTTGATTCTCTAAACATCTTGATGCAGTATGAAGATGCTGCAAGAAAAATTGTATTTTCCTGCTGAAAGGTTTCTCTGGGTATAATGCTTCCAAATTTAATACAGAATTGAATAAAAATGGAGTAATTCTCTTATCTTTATTCCATCACAGCTTTGCTGGAGGAATTCTTTTGATTTGCAGAAAAGTTTAAAGGGGAAAAATCATTTGACATTCATAACAAATACTGTCTCATCTTTAATGGATTGTTTAAATTTTGCAATGCGTGTTCTGTTTCTGAACAATAATAGTAAATTCTTGACCTTATGTTATAGTTTCCAGTTCTTCAATAAATACAGGAATATTTAGTTAATGTTTCTTAACTCCATAGAATGCTTCATAGAAAACAGTAAATACCAGTGCTTCCTTTGTGGATGAGAAGTTAAAGCATGACCAAAGGGACCCACTACCAGCACGGCAGAACCAGGGAGTGATCACATGCCTCCAGACTTGAGCACAGTGCTGTTGTGGCACTTGATGCTCTCAAGCTCTTGTCATCATCCTCATGTTTGGAAGGAGCGTGACAGACATTTCACACGAATTCCACCTCCTTTGCTGTGTGCTACAGCTCTGTTTGGCTTATAGCCAAGTTTAGTTACTGTAGTTGCTGGAATTGTTTTCCTGTTCTATTTCCTAGTATTAAATTGCTGTAAAATTAACTGGAAAACTACTATTATGTACCCTGTTTCTTTCCTTTGTCTTCACATTCTGGGTCTTTTTTGTTTGCATGTGTTTATTTTCCCTTTATTTTCTCTTCTATTGCATCTGTGAAGGTTTTGTTCTCAATTTTCATGTCATTTGACATGAGAGAAGCCAAATAAAATATTTCACTTTTCTGTTTCAAGTTAAAAACCAGTTTTTATGCTGAACAATAACTGTATTACAAGGAAGCCTGATGTGCCCTCAGTGCCATTACAATATGTTGAATAAAAGGTAATTTAATGGAAACAGCAGAGTATTTGAAAGTTCACTGCATGAAAATTGGATTTTTGCCTTTTATTATTTACATTGCACCTTATTCATATTTAAGGCCACAGGGATTATCATCCTTCTTAATGGCTTTATTTAATAAAGACTTTGCATTTCACAGTATAGGATCTAGCACGGGCTTCAATCTGTTATCAGGATTTCAATTAACTAGCTTTAGCTTCAGTTGACCTATAAATCCGATAAATATATCTAAATAATTAATTTGCTTTCACTGGCTGATAGTGGCTACTTTTAAATACAGCTGCTATGTACTTAGCTACTGAATGGTATAACCATGCTCATAACTTGCTTTTATTCTTATGATTCTAAAAATTACATATATCTGTTAAAGTGACTGGCTAGGCCAGGACTGGTCTCTCAATTTAAAAGTCCTTGTAGAGGGGCTACAGTTATGGCTGAGGACCATTGCAGCTGGGATGCAAGTGCACCTTGAATTTTGGGAGGAGAGGCTAGGAACGGGTAGATGTTGTGGATCATCACATCCCTTAACTGGAGTGAATCATCCTTTGATTGTGGTTATGTATATTGTAATCCAAGGGTTGGATGTAGTCAGTTCCAGGGTGGAAGAGTGGTGATAAATACGGGAGACTGAATGAAATTCTGTTGCTCTTACATTTGGGTCTTCCTTTCACCTGTGAAGAATCATGCACCCATGTAACTTTGCAGACAAGGTCGGGGGGGGGTTTGAGTGACATTTAAATCTTGCTAAGCACACAAAACAAATAATGATGTTAATTTTTTCTGCATCTTTCTGAGTATTGAAAGAGACTGAAATTTGATTTTAAGTGAGCATGATAAACAGAGAGGATAGAAAAGGGGTGCCTCAGAAGTACAGATACAGGGTCTACTGCTTCCAGTATTTCCTCCTGTAAATTCACTCTCTGCACACCAAAATACTGATACCCTGAAATAAGGAGTCAGCCTCATGCCAGGCTCTGGGGACAAAACAAGTGCCAAATAATTATTTCAGTAGGACTCATGAAGCATTAACATAGAGCCAGTCCAGACACCCACTAAAGCTGCCACTCCTGCCCCAGAAGAGAAGAGCAGTCCATACCCCGAGCCGTGGAGCAGCCGTGCTGGCCCCTCGTGGCTGCACACAGGGGTGCTCAGTGATTCACTCAAGACCAGCAGGATGACATCCAGATTGGCAGCTGCGGAAGAGCACTGTTGATCTGAGGTTCTTGGTCTTTTCTAAGTTATTCCAGCTGGCTCACATCCTGAGGACTGAGGATTTGAGACCTTCAGGGACCTGCAAAGACCAGGACACCAGTCAAATTTAAAACGCTTAAGTTACAATACCTAAAGCTTTAATGATATTTTCTGCCTATCAATACATGATTAACTGAGTGTATGTACTCAAAGAGAAATGTAATATTTATAAACACAGTGAATTTAGACATTTTGGCATTTGGTATGCAAAGATTATGCATTTTTCCCAGGAGTTATGTTAATTATTTCAGCATGATAACTTTAATTTTAAAAGGGTTTTTCTTTGCTAAAGGGAGGGTTATATGTGCATGTGTACAAGGAGAACTTTAATTAAAATTTCTGTTCTCCATTGTTTCAGGAGTTTAAAATGCACTTTTTCTTCTGTGAGTCAAAAAGACTGTTTAAATTTACAGGGCTCAAAGGGTTAATGTATGAAAAAGAACACATTCAAGGTTATATTGCTGACAGTGCCATTGTGTTGGCAAAGAAAAAAGATGAAACACAGCCTCAATTTACTTCTCTTGCTAAATAGTATTTTGTTCTGTATTGTTAGAAGAAATCATTCCATATCTGGAGAAGATGGAAAACATGGAAATCATGATGCTGCCTCTGCTGACCTTAATATAATTTTATTTTTAACTATTTCTCTCCCAGACCTCTTGAAAGGCTTGGAATAGAAACAACTCTGTTTTTCAGAGGAAGGTCTGAGAACTTGAAATATGATCCTCATTTTTGGTGCCTACTGCAACAGATAAAATATGGGAAGTTCTCCTAATGTTTGTCCATACATCTGGACACTGGGAAACTGATGTTCTTAGATACATATGCCATGGGAAAATAGGATATGTTCAATAAGTTTGCAAAATATTAATGAATTGGTGCATTTAATTTAGCCAGGGTATAGGAGATTGTTGCCAGTGTTAGAGAATTGATGAATAAACTGGGGTGGGGGTGGGGGAAAGGCAAGGTAAGAGTTTGTGTCAAAGCTGTCTATTTCTTGTAGGTTCATACAAGTTCTTCTGAAAACTTCTATGAATTTGAATGGAAAAGGAGAAACCCTAAAAAAAAAATCCATTTCTTTCCTCTTATCAGATGTTGTTGTTTATGGGACAGTTCTAGTAAAAATACAACTGCTGTAAATCAGTACTTGTCCAGAGTAAGCTCCAGCCATGGAGTACAACGGCCCTCCAGAGAACCCAGAAGGAACACCAAGGGAGCTTCTCTCCCTGAAACCTATGATCAAGATGCTGTAATCTTTCACTTGTGCCTGCACCGCCCTCTCCTGTTGAAATTCTCCCAGAAAAGTCAGGAGGGAATAAATGCCTCTGCTTCTGCAGCTGTCTCAGGTTTCCTTTGGTGGTGCTCTTGACAGGGTTGTCACCTGTCCTTCTGAAACGGTTAGGATTTGCCACCCAGATGTTATTTGCTGAACCAGTAGCCCTTAAATATCATGTACATCAACAATACAGGTCAGGAGCCACATCACTGGAAACTGCTCATCTGCTAACCACCATCTGGCAAAGCAGCTCCTGTAACAACAAGAAAAGCAAATAAAGAAGAATATAAATGTTTTGATTCAGGAGTTGTATTTTCCTTTGCAGGTTGATAGCAAAGAGTCAGTCTGTTAACAAGGAGGGTTTGGTCTCAGTTCAACTCACTGCCTCAGTGAATCTTTGTTTCGTTATTTTATTTCAATATAAACGTTGCTATTTTTACCTTAAAAATAACAAACGTTACTGATAGAAAATGGTCTGCTAAGACAAACAGATTCATCTATAGCTAATAGAAGCACTCTATTGCTCCTTCTGTACAAGGCACACACATCTTTCTCTTGGGTGTTTGTGATCAATCTGTTTTTCTGCTATTTGCCAGTGGAAAGGCCCTGTCTCATCTCCTACTAAAGTGAGTAAAGTTGATTTGGGCATACACAGACTGTAACTTCTACACATACCTCTGCTAAGATGCAGTGCATGTTAATAAAATTTCTAAAATTATCTTCTACAATTATTTAATGCACTAAAGCCTTCTAAATGAGTTCAGAATAAATAACAGGGTTATCCACATTCAGGGCTTCTTACCAGGTGCATTTGTATGAAGGACTGGAAGGAGGAGGCAACATGCCCTGGGTTTTTAGCCCAGGTAGTCGGCCAGGGGACCAGGACTCCTGGGAGTGTTGAGGAACAAACACAACTGGTAGGGTGAAAACAGCCCAAAGGGTCCTTAACAGGTACCTGTAAAGAAGTACTTGAAACAGGGCTGCCGTGCCTCACAGGCTGCGTGGAGTAATCTGGGTCTGAATATGAAGAGTGTGTCCCTGCACATTGCTGGTAGGTCACAGAGTCACGGAGTGTTTGAGGTTGGCAGGGACCTCTGGAGGGCATCTAGTCCAAACCTCCTGCTCCTCTGCCACTGGTTGGCAGGGAACACACATGGAGGTACTGAACAGCACATGAATGCAACAGAGACTGTGCCAGGTCATGACAGTGAAGATAGTGGGTTCAGAAGTCAGCAGTCCTTAAAACTGTAAACCTGTTTTTCTTGCATTTTTAGGATCCTTCTTTGTTAATCTTAAAGGATGCTTTTGGCTAGTTTCTTGATTGGGTGTGTGTTTTAACGTTCATATCTGTCCTATCAGAAATTGGAAGCAGAGCTGGGAAGTGCAACCACTTCAACCACTTAGATGGGAGAGTCTTTCTTTCCTTCAGGCTTTGGAAATTGTCACCTGTCCTGAAAATTTATAGCTTGTCCCTGCTTTGGGGCTACTGTGAGTTAATATGAAGCATTTATAGCTATTATAGTTGTTTGACAAACAGGTTCAGCCAAATAAGAGAGAAATGAGCAGAGCAGATTAATAGCAGGGAGTCCTTTGTTTAACTTGGCAAGGCTCATCACAAGCCATCAAAGCAAGCAGTCACTTTGTCAGTAGTGTTGAATGGAAGAATATTATAAACAAAGAGGTCACCAAGTCTTACAGCCTAGTTTTCCTAAGGAACAGAAGAGCTTGCCAAACAGCTTTAGGACTAGAATATAGGTGTTTTATGTATTCAAAGCATATGGGGTTCATAACTACTATTCCCTTTGGTATTGTTCAGTTTTCTGAAAATACAGGAAGGAAACAGGTTTTGAAGGAGCCCAGACATGACATGCAACCCATCTGTTTTCTTGAACCATTTCTCTAAATTAATTCCATTGCTTTCCAAGTAGAGTTGATACTAAGATGTTGAAAACAAAGAGTATTTCAGAATCAATTTTGAAAGAAGTTCCCAGTGGCCTGTTAGAAATGCAGGTATTCTGACGATAATTCCTCATTCCCAAGTGAGGTATTCACTTGAGGCCCTAGTTCAACAGAGGCTTTAAATGCATACTTGTGTTAATCTCTGTTACTACAGGTTTGCCTGTGGTTAACTCTAGTAGTGTGTTCTCAATTAAACATGTTTCTGGTGTGTCCTCTGCAGAAATAAAGGGCTGACATGAGGTTAGAGATAATTTCCTCTAAGTAGCTACTGAACTCTATTCAGGCTGTACCTGTCTGCATCTATTTAGCACAAGGCAAGGCGGTGACTTACGTCCTTCTATCATGAATTGTTTAAGAAAACAGCTGAAATCTTCCACTTGATTAATTCATAAGAGAGGACCTGAAGGAGTTAGGCAAAAAGCAGGACTATAAAATGTAATTTTGGGGTTACTGCTCTTTGTCAGCTGTTGCAGGGACGATGAACACTGCAAGTAAGTGTCATAGGCATCTTTAATTATATATGGCCTAGTTCATGAAATATTCATAAGAAATGGAGATATGAAGTGACAGTTCTGGTTGGAAGGTATAAAGGTTATTCTAAAATGTCAACAAGGTGATTTCCCCTACCAGGTTCTCCATCTAGCAAAATAACTGGATTGCTGTATTTACAGGAAAAAAACGTCAAAGCCGTTCTTTCACCCATGCATTTTCTTTCACCCATGCCTTCCTTGCCATCCCACAATAACGATTGGTGTAGATGTGTCTTAAAGTCCTAAGCACCGCAGGTGTGAAAAAATCCTGGCTCCTGATGAGGAGCCAGGGAGTGAAGACAGTGATTTATAGGACAACGTAAGCATTGCAGAATTCAGAAGCAAGTATACTCTTCAGTTTCAAGTTGAGTCCTAGTAGTCAACATATTCTGGTGAGCCCCGTAAACCATATGGTTAGCAAGTTGTGCGAATTCCAGTCTGAAACAAATGTAAAAACAGAAGAACTGGGTTTAGCACTTTGTTTTTTACTGCCTGTGCTTACATTAGGATTGTGTTCAAAATGAGAGCACTAAATTTTTAGAGCTGGCAGCAGGTGGAGGAGGATGCACAGAAGGACTGTGTTCTGGATGTGCAAGATGCAGATTATGGGACTTAAATGTGCTGCTGTTTTAATGACATAACTCATTTAAGTGTGGCCCAGCAGTAACCCCCTTTGGGCAGTCATCAGTCATTTCTGCACTGGAGACTGCCACTGGCTTGGCATGTGTCCCGCTCCCAGCCCCTCACTGTGCTGGTCACACAGGGGTGCTGAAAGGGGACAAAGGTGAACCAAACAACTGCAGTATCATCCTAGTCTGGGGAGTGCCTTTCACTGAATTTCACTTCTCATCTCCTATGCAAGCAGGGAACAACCTCTCTGCAGTACCAGCCTGCACTGCACACTAGCTGTTCAGACATGGCAGCGTTTGCTTGAACCGCTGCTGCCCTGTCCCCTGCCTTCTCTGCAGGTTGCTCATGTTTCTCAGTCCCTGACACTAGCTCAGCTATATGTGACCCTGCAGCACTTCCTCCCTGTCTGCTCAGTTGTGTTGTTCACTGCAGGTGCCTTTATTCACAGACACATTTAGCTGCAGTCATACCGAGCCTCATTTGGCCATCTTGAATGGTATTTCGAGTCAGTTCATGGTCATTTTTAGGAAAAGATCCCAAACTTAAGCCTTGCTTTAACCAGATGACTTACTTGGACATTTACATGCACGATGCTCGGTGTTTACTAATTCTGCCTAGTGGCTGCTGTTGTCTTATCAGCAAGTACCTTGGTGCACATGGTGCTTTGGATGGTCTTAGAAACCACTCCTTCCTCAGGGGTGACACACCGTGACCCGGCAGGACCCTGATCACTTTTGGTGCCTCCTACTAATTCACATGACCCTCCTAAAAGTGGGGTAAGGCAGTAGCAGTAGGGCACTCTTGGCATATGCTTGCCAACACATGTGAATGGAACCACGTGGTCATTGCCTTCAGCCTTCTCTTATGGGAGACAGCTGCAACAAAAAAGGCATTCTGGAAGATCCACAAACCACCTGTCTCCTGATGGCCTGATTCAGCAGAGGCTACAAGTCATTTAGCAGCATTTTTTTATTAAACGTTAAGATCAAAACCCAAAGGAAACAGTAGGAGCAGGATGAGCCCTGCTAGTGTTTCTAGATCCCTAGGATAGCATGGAAAAATCCGGTACAATATACCCAGATATCCAGGAAAACCTCCACGAGCTGGGACTCCATTTGATGTGAGCATGGGAACAGAATATGTCAGCCCAACATGTGAGGGCTTTTAGTGCCAGGGTGTGCTGAGCTGTGCCCTGCCCAGCACCATCGCTCCAGCTGTGGGAATCTGGACACTACAAAACCTGTATTTTAAAATTGTCACAAGCTGGCATTTTGTGAGCTGCCTCCTCCCATGACTTGGAAGAGCAGCTAATTCCCAGCAGGCCTCAGCATGTGACTGGGCAAATTGCTGCTTTCTTACCCATTTGCAGCCCTTGGAGTTCTGTATGAGGTCAAATTGCTCAACCAGACACTTCCTCCTGCACCTCCCCCTGGCCTCATTTTAGGTAAGTCCTTGCTGGCAAGAAGAGCTGCAGAAGTAGTCTCAAGAAAAGAGCAATCCTGAGCATGGGTCCTGCCCAGCTGCATGGCATGTAAGCACTTGGTTGCAGCTCTTAATTAAAGCCTGAATGATGATGGACCATAAGGGGTTTTTACTAGGCATCTTGGGATTTTTAATTTTTTTTTTTTATAATAAGGACAATAGGAAATAATTGCCAGTTATCCGCATCAACGAAGTCTGGAGCAGATGATAGGGACAAGCTGCTGGATCTCTAATTTGTCCTTGATCACAGCAGTGCTCCAGGTGTCTGGAGTAGTCAACATATTAGGTCTTGTCTGATCAGCAAAATGTGAAGGAATGCTTGTGGTTTATCCCAAATGTCATTCTTCTGCCTGCTTTATGCAGCTTTAAGTATATATGTGCATATATAGGGACAATGTAGTTAAAATTTTTTTAAAAGGTATGAATTCTCTGACTTACCATGAAAGTTCAGCCTGGAGTCTGGCTGTTTCATTTGTACAGATATATTTAGGAGGAGGGAGGCTGATGTTATTTTCAGGTAAATGGGGTGCTCTGCTGCTGTTGGTACCAGGTAGTTTGACAAGGGATAAAGGGCTTTTAATTTTGTGACAGTAGTTGTGCTTCGTAGAGCAGTTGGGATGAGTTGTGGAGCCAGAAAGGATTGTGATCCTTCTATGTGCTTGTTCAGTGATGAGTGTTTAACATTGATGTTGGTAAGTAAATCTCTCTTATGAAAAGCAAGCTTTAAAGGAAAGGAAAGTCTATCTGTTTGCAGCCCCAGACCTGACAGCACTTTGGTTTTCATTATTCTTTATCTGTAGGCACCATTCTCTGTAAGAGATCCCAGTTTCTCTCACACCTGGTGACACATTACTCTCTTAAGCGTCTGTAGAGATATGTGTGTTTTAAAAAATTACGTGTGTTGAAGTTTTACAGTAAAAGCATCACGTGTTATATTTTAGCTGTATCAACCAAGGGGAAAGACACTAAAAAGAAGGAAGGAAGGAAGAAAACATTACATCAGAGCTGAATAATTTTTATACTCGATTGTTTCACAGTAAAATGTAGTACAGTGAGTGTGCGTAATTTACCTCTTCTTGTTGACTCCCTTTGCAGAACTGTATCTGAATCATTTCCTGTTAGTGAATAAAATCAAGAGGTTTTCAGGGTTGTTTAGTCTGGGCAACTGGGAGTTGGTGTAGGTAATGTGTTCCAGGAGGTTAACCACTGTGAACTCTCTTGTCTGAGCCATTTCCCTTTTTTGGGTGGTTTTCTACCCATACAGTTGCCTTTCAGGTAGCAAGTTATCAGCTGTCTCGCCTGTAATGTGAAAGAAATGAATCTGTGGCAATGTAAAATCTCAAAAACATGTATTGTCTGTCTCTGCTGTAGCCAGGGAGGGGGTAAAGGAGAGAGGCTCTTCTACAGCAATGATTTTTCCTCACAGAATAAAGACATTCATGCTTTATGTGCAGTAGTTTTTGAAAGCCTCATTTTGTATTCACATAAAATCATGGTAGCAGGCAGGGTATTTATCTGTGATTCACATCTTTAACTCATGGGAATGTGTTTCCTCTGAGGCATTTTAATGGAAATTTTTATTTACAGATAGAACCAAAAATGAATAGGAATTTTAGGTGATGCCAACAATGGGGAGTAATTAACACAGACTCCTGACCTCTGTGGTGCTCTTGCTGTGGAAAACTGGGTGCAAGCAGTGTGGCATTGCTCTTGCAGAGCCATCTGGAACAGGTGATTACACGGTTTGCATTTGGCTCCTGGTGTCAAGATCCTCAGGTCAGAGGGTTTCTTCAACAGAGCGGTTTCTGTGGCATCAAGTCGCTAATCACGCGCGGGATGCCTGCAGGCAATTGCTGCTGGCAGTGCTTTCTTCAGCGTTTAACCTGGGCGGTTTGGAGCACCAGTGCTTCTTGTATGTTTTTTATTAGCTACATTTGTGAGCTTTTCATTGATTTCCATCCCCCCCCCCTTTTTTTTTCTTTTAACAGCGACTGATGTATTTGTAATTAATTATTTAGTGGGCATAGTATGACATAAAAGGGAATATTTTACAAATTATTATCTTTTTCTCCTTTGTGTGGCTTTTCTCACTGCTCTCTTGTGATCTCCCCACAGCTGATCTCATAGATGATGACAGTAACTGCTAATGGGCTTCCACTTGTCCACAGTTATAGGTGTGCTACATTTCAGTCCCTGCATGGAGACTGAATTCTCAGGTTCCTTAATTTGGATAATATTTTTCATGTGTAACAGAAATATGCTAATGGATAGCAAAAGCCAATTCCATTCTTGGATTTCAAATTAATTTTTATAAAAGCTCGGGGTTTAATTCAGTTCAGAATGTGCTCTTAACTAGTAATAGAGGAAGAATGGTGAATATGGTGAATACTAGAAAGCTGATGTTCCTTATATTAATGTTTAGAAAAGAAATGCATTCTTACTTGTCATACAGTTCACATTAACAGGATGGCTGCAAACCATGGTACCTTGCAAACCATTTCTTTACAAATTTCTGTTTAACTTAAAACAATAATCAACCCTTTTGAAGCATTTTAAAAACGCTGCATAAACCCCTCCAGTATTTTTTGGTAGGCACGTTTAATTAGGATCACAGTGCACCCCGGATCTGTAGAACTAAAGGAACGTGAAAGCTTCTTAACAAATTTTTTTATTTGTATGTTTAACTAATACTGTACCAGGTCTTAATAGCCTGAGGGTCCAAAAGAAGCACTGACTGAATAATTTTATTTCTAAATACATGTACCTTGATAACAGCAGTTTTTAATAGCAGGGTTTAGTTCTTTATGTATGCAGGTATAAGATAAGAGTGCTTCAGTTAGCTTAACAGAAGTCAAAGAAAATATGCTGACACTGAGAGAGGTCATTGGTCTTGAATAATGCATTGGGTTTTATTAACAGTTCTTTTATGAAGTTACTTTCACGCTTCACATGTAGGTCTTACATGCAACCAACAGGCAAAAGAAAACATGGGAAGTTGTGTGGCAAATGGCTGTCTCTCATCATTGCTATGGGGTGGATGGTCTCAGTGGGTGGGTGAGGATGCAAAATGGGACCATGCTGTCCATCACATGGGGCTGTGGCCATAACTGTTCCTGGGACCCCAGCCATCTCTGTTTGCTTCTCCCCACTGTAGGATGTGAATTGAAAGTGGATGCCTACAGCTTCAGACAGAGGCAGAATTTAACGCAGGAATTGAGCAGGTTGTCTGGGGGAAAGGGAGGAGTGAGAAGAGACCCCAAAGCCGCCATGTGCAACTACCTTCTGTTCTTTCCCTTCTACAACTTCTGGTTAGGCTCGGAAAATTAAGAGATCAATAGCCATACTTCAGCTTTGAGAACCCTACCTGAATGTTTATTAATTAGAGATCTTCTAATACCTTCTGTTTTCTCTGAACATCTTTGGACAGTAGTAAGGGAGATGCATCCTTGCTCAAAATGTTGTCTTCTGTGCTGTTTCTAACAGTTGGCTTTAGCTGCCTCATTTGGGCTCTCACAAAAAAACCCCAAAAAACAAATGAACATTTCAATTATGTGACGTGTATTTCTGAGATAAAGGTTAAAATTGGCCCATTTGAATGAATAAGAAATGCACCTAGGGATGGTTCTCCAGAGCCAGAACACGGTGTGTCCTTTGCTGGCTGTACTGAGAGCACTGCTCACCAGCTTTCCCATGGTTACAGCGCACATAGCATTTTTTCATGCAACTTAGACCATAAACTCCTGAAAGACAGATTCCTGATTTTACCTGTTAAAGTCCCGTTAGAAGGCTGTTTGCAAAAAGTGTTAACTAGTAACAACAACCAGCTGTACTGCAGTAGTGCTGTTTTCCGGCTCTGCCAGGTCATTAATGTGACTTCCCCTTACCTCAGTTTCTCTGGCTGTGAAGTTAATGTTACTTTACTTTCTTATCAAGAGGAGATTCTCTGAAGATTCCTTCATGTTTGCAGCTTTCCGTATAACACTTTTCCATGGTCTTGCTACTTGTGGATTGGTCTTTTTGAGAAGTGAAGTACAGGGAAGACTGTAAAAAAAAGTTGGCATATGGTTCTAAATGAGCTTTTCTTGCAATAGTGTTTGGGGTTTTTTGCTTTTTGTTTGTTTGCTTTGTTTTTGTTTGTTTATTTGGGTTTTTTAGTGGTATGTGTTTTTTTCTGTAGGTAAATTTGTTGTTCAGAAATTGGCTTAAAAAGCAGGAAAACAGCAGACATGGGGACGGTTGGTTTTTACCTTTTACTTATGTAATCACTGCTTTCCAGAAGCCTGTCATAGGATGTTTTTAGGAAGCAGTAAGGACTTCAGATCTGCACTCTTTTGACATGCTTATTTTCTAGAAGCTGCATAGGGTTCCCTGGGAATAGTGACAAATTCAGGTGTGAAGTTAGGTATATTGTTGAAAATATGCAGACGGGTGTTCATGCAGTCTCGAGGGAGCAGGCCTGCCTGCTCTGTTTGCAGTGCACAGTGCACTTCAGCAGCCAGAGTTTTGCAGCAAACTGATGACACTGTGGGTAAGGCTAATGGAATCGCTCTTGTACGAACGTAGCACACACTTCAGATGTGCTGGGGGTTAAGGAAAAAGGTGTTTTACAAGGATAAGTCAACAGGATTACATCAGTGGATAGAAAACATGATTTTTCAAATACTTTGGACAAACCTAATTCTTAGGTTTGTAAGATGAGGTTTTATTCTTCCAGCCTTGACATACTGTTGAGTTCCTACGGTCTTAAAAAGGATGTGAGAAGTGGAAGTGTACTGAATGCTGCCGAGTCCAGCTTGTTCTCTATCCCTCTTCATTTTCTATGATACTTTAACAAAGCTCTTAATTTCTGGTACCTGTGAATCTGGGAGGTGGTGGAGCTTGAATTAGAGCTTTGCAGGTGAACAGTTTTTTTTTTAGTGTCTACTGTAAATGCTCAGCAATTTAATGATGGGAACGCTACTCTTTGGGGACTTGTGGGTATGCTGCAGTTATATGGAGCTAAATGCCTTTGTCGCTGATGGAAAACACATGATGTTGCTAACACTCAAGGAACCTGGTGTGTTTAAATTAGCTGTACGGGGGAGCTCAGTGCTCAGCACACTTGCAGGCTGTGGTGAGCAACAACAGGTTTCCATGGGTGTCACCACAGAAGGGTGCACTGGTGCTGCAGCCTTTGAGGGTGTGATCTGACTTCAGTGCATCTCTGCTTGGGTTCAGTATTCCCACAACCTCCTATGAAGGGAGTGGGCATGCCATGTTTAGAGACATGCAGGAAGAGGTCTTCACGTCCCTGGGACCTGGCTCTTAGTTCCTTGGCGCCAAATTCCCAGGTAGTCAAGAAGGCCATTGGCATCCTGGCTTGTGTCGGATGTAGTGTGGCCAGCAGGACAACAGAAATGGTTCATCCCCTGTACTCTGCACTGAGGAGGCCACACCTCAGATACTGGGTTCAGTTTAGGGCCCTTCACTACAAGAGAGACATTGAGGTGCTGGAATGTGTTGTCCGGAGAAGGGCAATGGAGCTGAGGAAGGGTCTGGAGCACAAGTGTGATGAGCAGGTAAGGAAGCTGGGATTGTTTAGCCTGGAGAAAAGGAGGTTCAAGGCAGACCTTATCATTCTCTGTAACTGCCTGAAAGGAGGTGTAGTGAGGTGGAGGTCAGTCTTTCCTCCCAAGTAACAAGTGATAGAATGAGAGGAAACAGCCTCAAGTTGTGCCAGGGAAGGTTTATTTCTTAGACAGATATTAGGAAAAACTTCTTCACTGAAAGGGTTGCCAGGCATTGTAACCAGGGAAGTGGTGGAGTCACCCTTCCTGAAAGTGTTCAAAAAATGTGTGGATATGGCACTTGAGGACACGGATTAATGGTGAACATGGTGGTGGTGCTAGGCTGAGAGGTGGACTTGATGACCTTAAAGGTCTTTTCCAATCTTAATGATTCTATGATTCAATGATCTGTCCCCTCCTGCCTGGGCAGTGACAACAGTACTTGAGCCATGTACTAGAAACCACTACTTTGGATTACTTTGCGCTATTAGAAGACATGGGTTTTGTTTTCTGTTCTACAGTAAACCATGGTAAGGATCATGGTTTTTGTTTGTGTCATGGCCTTTGTTAATCCTGAGGTGCAGTTTCAACAAAAAAAAGCATATGTGAGATGACAGTAGTTTCAATAGATGTTTTAAACATGGAAGAGGTGTATCAGCAGAGAGATTGTAGAATCACAGAATGGTTTGGTGGGGACCTTGTAAGGAGCCTTAAAGATCATCTAGTTCCAACTTGCCCTGGGTGCCAGGGACACCTTCCATTAGACCAGGTTTCTCAAAGACTCATCCAGCCTGGTGTTGAACACTTCTGTGTGACCACTCATTTTACTGATAAAGGTTAATGAAGCCATGATTTTAATTCCAGGTCAAAGGTGCAGGAGGTTTCATGTCGTCACTGGGAATTGTAGGCACTGTGCTACCATATGTGGAAGTCACTCAGCTGTTACTTTTATTTTGTTGACCATCTGGTCTGCTGTTGCTGCAGACCTCAAGCCTTGCAAGGGTTCATTGAAGTAACTTCCATTTCAAACCATATTATTGAAACCTGAAGCAGTAAAATCCTTAATGAACGGTCCATTCAAACCACTTCAATTACAGACTGGGAATGGCATGTCCAAGTGATTGCTCTGTTGGTAAGAGCAAACATTTACAAAGTGTTCTTTTCATTGTGGAAACTTGCATTGCTGACTTATAGAACAGGCTGGCCGGGCTTTTGTGCTCTGCAGACTGGATTAAATTGTAGAAGATCACTCAAAGGTTACTCATTACCTTGTAATGTTACATGATGGTGGAAAATACTTTAAGGGTTAGTAAAAATTGTCCTGTGGTCTTGCAGGCTGCAAGAAGTATGGAAGAAAAAAGTAAAGCAAATAAAATTTGATATAATCTTTGTGTGTTTAGTGTAGAAGGCATTTTTAGTGTAAGGTGAATTGTAGCATTCGTCTTTCCAGAGGTAAAGATGGCATTCCTATAGAGAGGATAATGTTAATGCCAACAACATGTACATTCACTAACTGTGTACTGTGATCTTTGTTAAATAAGCCTGAGGAATAGTGGGAATACTTCTGTTTAGAAGTAGATGCATTTTTCCTCCTCTGTTCTGTTTTCTCTGGAAGCCACAGTTGGGCTTTGTAGCATAATGTGGTTATCAGTATCACTGTGCTGCCAGGACTAGAAATTAGTCTTGTGGTGTGCTTTAAATAGGACTTAATTCAAGTTTGAGGCAAGCTGTTTGTGTTTGCTTATGGTGAGAATGTTTTTGTTTTTAAATAAATCAAAGCAAATAAAAGAAAAAAAATAAGTAAGCCATTTATATCTTTGTGCTTGGAATTGGTTTTACAAAGACTACTGTGATTTTAGAATAAGGCCATATAGAAAGCAAATGTACATTCAACTTCAGTTAAACTTGTCTTTTCCAGCTACAGTAGGCATTAAAACAGAAGGAGTACTTATCATGAAATTTATGATACAGTCAAACCTTATTGAAATGCTTTTTCTTCATATAGAATTTTAAAAAAATTAAAATCACAGAAGCAGAATCTAAACATACCTCATTTGTCCAACATCTCTTAGAGGCAGACTTTTAGAAGTAATGAGAGTAGTTCCTGCAAACAGCTTGGTCTCTTTCAGGCTATTTAAAAAGCCTCAGCTTTTCCTACATAGTCTTTATGTTTTGATACCCCTTATGGGATAGGATGCTTTTCTTGTCTTCACTGCCCTTGACTTGTGTGCCGGGGGATTCTCTTCCCAGCACACACCGTGCCAGCACATTCACACCATTCTGGTAGGGATCTCCACTGACAACCTCCCAGCTATGTCGTGCCGAAGCTGCCTCAACCAGACAGATTATTTACCAGAAAGACATGGGGAACAGCTTGAGGTCTGCAGTTGTGCCTGCACTGCTGTGTGTGAGCAGCCATGAAAAGGGGCCCAGTGCCAACCTTGTCTCTCATCTATGTTACTGCTCCATGGGAGGGCACCAGTGGGAACCTTGTGGGTGATGTGGGCATAGTGTGGGGCTACTTGCCTGCTCCAGCTGTCTCCTTGTATTTCATCTATCTTAAATGAGTACCACAAGACTGAGTTTTAGCAGACAGAACAGCACAGGATCCTCCCCAGAAGGATCTCTGTCTTTCTCTAAGCAAAGACAGATGGGACTTCTGATTATCTGGAGCACAAGGTAAATTGTGTTCAAACTGTCAGTGCAGAGAAACATAAACCTGCAGCTCAGGTAAGTTGAGATGTTGCCATTGAGACTAATGAAACAGCACAGCTCAGAGCTACATTAAACAAAACTGTCTTGAGATACTCACCAAATCCACTGATGTGGAAATGTGTGTTAAGAGAGACGTGCCTCGGAGGCTTGTGTGCTGCAGAGGTGAGACATGCAGTAAGCAGCTTCTGAGAAATGAAATTTCCAGCTCAGTTGCTGCAGTCTTAACTTTCTTACCAGGATGGCAACACGCTGCACTCACACCTCAGCATGGATGGGAACAGCAGCACTGCCAGTGGAGATGAGGGAGAGTGAAACTAAAGTCCCAACACAGAAAGCAAAAGCACAACAGAAATTGTGTTGTAAACTGCTGCTGTCTTGGAAATTAATGTGTAAAGCCATTGTTATGATAGTGCATTATGTTATTTTGTCTATAGTAGTTCGTGATACAGGATCATTTGTGAATGTTGGATTGAGCCAATATTTAAATAGCAAGGAGCTTCGAAACACTTCCATGTGTGCGTGTATTCCTGTTGACCTGCTTGACAGTTGTAGAAAGCTGAAGTCTCACTGCCATGGAGCTCTGCAGGGCATCATCCCCTACAGGTGTATTGTGAAGGTCAGTAAACCTGGCTTTCCATCATTTCTGATGGCTTAAGTAATTGTGACTTGATCATACGCTATTTTAAGATTTCTTCAGTTTTAGAGAAGCGAAAAGGGACATGGACTGTGATCTTGTGGTGCACTGGTGGCAATAAAGACAAATCTTTCAGTGCTGGGGACTGTCCGTACTGGGACTGCACCTCTGTTACAGGGAGTGCCAGACTTCACCTTTTACAAATGCCACCTGTGAGGAGGAAAAGAAAAGAGCAAGCAACTGTGATGTCTTCAACCAGAAAGCTATTAAAGAAGCACCATTATGATAACAAGCCCAGCATTATGTAGTAAAGCAGACGTCACACTTCTCTTTTGCCCATTATACTTGTTTCTCAACTTCTTCTCTATTCCCATGTCACACTGCATGAGAGGTGTCACAGCATCAGCTTTAGACTCACCAGGTTAGAGCTCACCTTAGCCCCTTTCCTATGTTATAAATCTCATTTCTATGGGGATTCACTTTTTTTGTTTTAACTGCTGGCACTTTAGAACCATTTGACAGGAATGTTTGTGAGATAAATGTTCCTCCTGCAGATAAGGATAAATGTAGGTGTGTTACGGAAATAACTAATAGTGAACACTGTAAAACAGCGGGGAAGGAGTGAGGACAGATGGGTTTGTTTTTCCTCAGGGAATCTAAAATAAACTTGATCTGTCTTCTTTAAATTCTTACACTTGGTTGACAAAAATATAGGAAGTGATGTTTATTCATGTAATAGAAATATCTTAAAAAACAGTTTACATCGGCTAAGGAAATTTGGCAGGCCAGGGATTTATTTATGTATGTATGTATATATGTATGTAACTGGGTTTAAGGGAGGGCTGATGCTTCACTGTACTCTCTCTGATAGTAACATAATCTGTTTTATTTTCATAGATGAATCCAAAATCTGTATTTGGCATTCTGTGTGTTCTGCAAAGGATATTTCTCTCTCAATTTAGGTCAGAGATTTTCAAAGGCATGTACAGCAGCTAGGCATTTAATTTGCACTCATGTTAATAGAATTTGACCAGTTTTCGTCTTTCAAATGCTTTTTCGCATTTTGCATGTCACAGTTTTTATTTCAATTTCACCTGCCTAGTAAAAAGGTGTAGGCAAAAGAGGCACGTATCTGCCAGCTCTACTGCTTGTTGTACTCTTGATAGACTATTGCTTTACTCATTGATTACTGCTCTGCCTTTTTTTGTTTTTGTTTTTGTCTTGTTTTGTCTTGTTTTCTGTTATTTGCCACATTTCTGGATGCCCAGCAAGTAGGGTGAGCAGTAGCTCAGACTGGAAAGCTGGAAATCCAACAGCCCAGAGCCAACAGCTGCTGGGCACTGGCTGGCAGTCTGAGAGGCTCCAGACACCTCAAGCTCTCTGCATCTGCAGGATGAATTGCTCCTGACCCACGTGATAAAGCTGGCATGTGCGATGCATGGCAGAGCTGTTGTGCATGTGTGGATCAGGTACACAGAATACCAAGGACATTGCCATGATTTTCAATTTGTGGTAGGACACAGACCAGCTATCACCTAAGTCTTACTTGGTCTCTTTAGGATAGATTTTTTTCTTGTCCGTGTGTAAGGGTTCATGTCTAAAGTAGCCATAAAAGCCTACACTGGAGTTAAGTTCCTTAACCACACTTTTCCTTTAAGTGTGCTACTTGCAGAGATACCAAATTACTCACTCTGTCTTTATCTTTCTTTTTCTTTTTTTTTTTGCTATTTTAGTTTAAAAAATAATTTCTGTAGTTGTCCAGATTTTGCTTAGCCATTGTGCCTGTCAGCAGTGTGCTGTGGTGATCAGCACTATGCCTTGCCTGAGGGAGTGTTCGTTTGGATGTACGACTTTGTCAGTATGGAACACATTCTGGGCAGGATGCGAGCTCCTAGCCCCAGGGCCACGGCAGATGTCTCAATTGCTTTGGACTGAAATTGGTTCATTATTGCCAGTGTCCTATTTAGACCAGTTAGAAATAAGCAGTAAAAGACTAAATCGCTTGAACTGCAACTCCGTTGCAGTGAGAGTAAGTGAATTTTTACAAACATTGGTGTTAGTAATGCACTGTTTAATAATTAATAATTTTGATGCACAAATAGATCAACTGATTAAATGCTTTTCACGTGTGCTTACTTTATGTGACAAAACACTTGGTGAGCTGCCCCAGTGATGTGTCATTGTTACTAACATGTGGATCATATATCAGCATATGGGAAAACACAAAGTATTTTCAGTGACAACCAAAGCTTCTCATCTAACCAGCTACTGTACCTGTGTATTAATGGTGCAATTTTTCAGTTGTTATACCATAAAGGACATGTAATAGTCTCTCAGACCAAATTAGTAAATTAGTTTGCTGCAAATATATCTGTGATGTCTTCAAAAATAATAAAAAGAAAAGCCAAGAATTCAACAGGCACTGCTCTTTGCCCTTAAACGCATTTAGGAAAAAAGACAACAGATGCATTTAAAGGCATAGTATGTACAGATTTGCATAAACATACACAGATAGTTGCCACAGTTAACACTGGCTCTTGCTAGAGCATGAGGAGCGCAGTGCAGAGGAGCTGCATGGTTGCACTTGCTGCCAGTGGCCAGGTCCCCTTGCTGCAGACCAGGTTTGCTGCGTGGTTGGTCTCTGGCAGCTTCTGACAGACTGAGCACCACTTGTACCTCACAAAGGATTTGAGACAAAATTCCTGTTCCTATCCATTGAATGAACTGAGTGTCTAATAGCCTTTCTGTGAGGCCAATACAGCCGTAACCTGGGCCACTGTCCTTTTCTGTGTGAGGGACTGGGACAATGCACCTGGGGCTGGACCTCCTGTCATCCCAGCATCCTTCCCAGAGTCCATCTCAGGGAGGGCAGCACTTGCTTTGACTTACATCCACAAAATGGTAGTGCCCACCCTGGAGCCAGTTGCTAGGCACAGGCTGCCCTGCCTGCTGTCCTTCCTCGGAAACCTGCCTGCTGTTCTTCCTGCAGCCTCAGGGATGCTTGGGCAGATCTCCTGGGGTGGTCAAACTTAAAGAAAACTTTTTTGTTAACTCATTTCAGAATGCTGCTGGATTCCTTTTCCTGTGGGTAAGATGGAAATGATACAAAAATAGCCCTGACACATCATATTCCTGAATTTCTGCTTCAAATTGAACACAAAATAAAGGGTTAACAGTGAAGAAGCCTATGGTTGCTTTTGGAAATCCAGCGAACAAACAAAGCTGCAAACTGCATTTGCTTACATTATTGTTTAATATACAAAGGTTCAATTCTCTGTGTCCTTAGCCTGAAACCCAATAATAGGCTAAATCTGATTTGAACTGAACATGTTGTCTCCAGTTTATTTGTCCATTAAAGTTTACTGATAAATTGATCTTTCTGTAATGGTTTTAGTTAAGAGATAGCCTATAAATCACTATTTTAATGGAAACAAATACAATATTGATGCTAAGTTCTTACAAGCAAAGCAATGGAACACAATTACCACAATTTATTAATAAACCAAAACAAACAAAGATCTTGTGTACTATCCAAGAAACTTGCTTTATTTTGTTTAATCAGATGTATTAAATATATTTTCATTATTGTTTTATAATAAGGTTTTGTATTTCTGAAATAGCTTTCCCCTTCAATGTATTAATCAAACTAGCCAATATACAGATTGACTCTTATGCTGCATGTTTCATTTTGGTTTTTGTGCCCAAGTACAGAAAATTACATCACTTTTTTAAGATACATTTTTGTCAGAAGTAACAAGGTGTTTGGCTTGGAGCAGACTGTACTGGGCAAGTGAGGGACCCTCCCTGCCCATAGTCTCAGCAGGTCCCCCCTCAGTGCTGCCTTGGAGGTAGGGATGGCTCCCCATCCAGAGTGAGCCCAGGGACAGGAAAAGGAGCAGGACTGTATAAAAGAATGATTCAGACCCCATAAGGCACTTTTTTCCTTCCTGCCCTGGGGAGTTTCAGTGCCTTAACCGCATTTATTACGTACATTTGAACCACACATATGTGTAATGTGTGGGATAGCAAAGCCCTTATTATAAAGGACCATATACGTCACTGGGTTTTGTTTCTGTCATGTCCGTGCTTGTACTTCAAATTCCAGCTCCATTATTCAGTTTTACAAATGCTTTATAGCTACCACCTTGTTGTCTGAAAGTATCAGGAATTTTCTCATGATTTTTCATGTTACCCAAAGTGTACTAGAAAGGCTTGTCCTCTCTCAGAAACAGGCTTGAGTGTGAAAATCACATCCGCCTGCCTACATCTGAACACTTTGATGATAATTTTAATTTGCTGTTTTCTGAAATAGCCCCTTTATGTTCCTGGTAAAAAAAGCTGATAATAGCTTTTTGAGGAAGCCTGCTTAAACAAAGAAAAAGATGTTTAATAATTTCCATCTTAACACAATAGCAGTTGAATAAAGTTATTTTCAACCTTTATGGATGCTACTTAGAATTTCTGTTTTGTTAAATGCAATTCAAAATTCCTATTTATCTTGACTGCATCATCACCAGTGTTGTACTTTGACCAGCCTAGACTGGTATGTTATAGTACACAAACAATTTAAAAATGGGGTTTATACCCACAGCCATACATACACGTGCACAGAAATCAGAGAAAAATGTCAGGCCCTATTTCTTCTGCATCAAACTACATAGCATCCCTTATTAACTGAAATTGCTGTTTTTCCTCTTCTGTCATTGCATTTCTTGAAACACCTTTTCTGAGCTCTCAGCCTCTCATTTACAGATGTACTGTTTGTGTGGAAAGAGGGAGATAGGAACTTACACTGCTAAACTTGGAAGAACCTGTTAAAGCCTGAAAGAAGAGATGACTTTAGAAGGGAATAGGATCCTAAAGTTTCAACCACCACCATAAATGAATTAAGAAGATGATGCTTAAAAGTCATGAAAGCAGATTGCAAAATATCCAAAGAAAGTAATCAGGGCAGTCAGCGTGGGTCTGGAGCTGATGTCCAGTCCAGTTCTCACCAGCAGCTGTCTCTGCTGGGTGGTTGTGCTTACAGGGACACTGGAGCTGGAGTGGTGACCAGGACTGCACACTGGCATAACCCTCTACCCCAGACACCAGCCCTTGCCCTGTCATTCCCAGTAGCTGGGTGGGTTGCAGGTTTAACTTTCGAGGCTGCTAAAATGCCTAGGAAAAATAAAAAAAACCAGTCCCCCACCTTGCCCTTCCTCTTTCTTCCCCCAGCTTCATGTGGTCTGGAATATCCCTCTGGTCAGTTGGGGTCAGCTGTCCTGGCTGTGTCTCCTCCCAACTCCTTGTGCACCCCCAGCCCCCTCACTGGTGGGGTGGGGTGGGGTGTGGTGAGAGGCAGAACAGTTCTTGACTCTGCATAAGCCCTGCTCACTGACAGCTAAAACATCCCTGAGTTATTAACACCCTTTCCAGCACAAATCAAAAAAATTAACTCTGTCCCCAAGGAAAACCAGCAGAGGGTGGTTGTGGATTTTAATGCTGTGACACAAAGAAATAGTTTGTTTTCTGAAGGCACTCTGGAGGTGAGTTTGAAGATTTGGATACTGGGAAAGGGCATCTCGTTGCTTTTTTTTCCTCCATTTTTGGAGTGAAGTTCTTTAATTTTTTATCAGTGTAGGACTTCTCATTTCCAAACTCAGCAGGTCTTTAACAGTGTTTGGTTACCCTATGAGACCTACATTTCTGATTTACAGCTGATTTTTCAGTGACATTAATACATCAACAGAGTGTAGCAAAGCTATCTGGCAGGTGTGAGACACTATCTTTGTACCCACTGCTCTCGTATTGCAAACAGTTCATGATGTCTGTTGTAGGTCCCTTGAAAACTAAAAGCTTTTGAGAAATGTCGAGATGTCTGTTCCTTTCTTTTGTGCCCTGCACACAAATCACCCACCATAAGATAAAACTGGAGTCTAAGTAATCATAATTTAATCTTCTCTTGAGCTGGCACTCTGCTTCAGGAGGTCCTTCAAATGTCTCTTGCAGGAGCCTGCTGACCTTCTCTGAATGACATATTAAAGAGCAACAGAGCCAGCAACGATGTCTCTGGAGTTGCTGCAACTTTGAGGTCAATTAATTGTCACTTAGGATGATATATCTGAATTCACCATTAGTTTCTCAGCCTGCTAGGGACTGGGTGCAGGCATGCTTGCCTTGTACGTGGCTTAAAGGCCTTGATGTCCTTGATGCTGAAGCAAAGACGAAGGGCAGTATCACACAGTCAGCTTTATAAGCAGAGTCTCCCACTGATTTCAAGGAACTTCATGCTTCTTTCCTGATGGTGAGAGGCCTGTGTGAGAGCCTGGACATGGAGCTGTGTGGGCAAGCAGCAGTCCTGACCATTTAGCCAGGTGATAGGCTGCCAGCTATTAATTCAGGATCCCACTGAAGATGGGCATTTGCCCCATGTTTTCCTTAGCAAGTGTTTAGAAACTCAGAAAGCAAATACACAGCCCAATCTGAACAAATAAGGTTGTTCTCAGGGATTTCTCAATACTGGTTAATGCCTAAAGATGGATGAAAAGCTCTTCTTGGAAAGACAGGTTCATATCTAAATAAGCTGGAGGCTGGTGATTTTTTCCCCACAAGAGAAGCAGGGTTTATTGGGTCCATAGAGCAAATGGGTGAACCTGCGCTGTCTCATAGCTTATCTCCCTAGACTGCTTCTGTGTTCTGTCTCTAGACAGATAGTGGCTGCTTAATATGTACTGTTCTTCTAAGCTGCCTGACTGACCGAGCTAGCTTCCTTTGAGAAAAGAGATAAGCATGACCTGGGTACAGTCAGCCCTCAGGGCTGTTGCCTGTTGGCAGCTGGACACATGGGGTCTGGCTCCCTCCTGCCTGTGCTGTGCCGTCACCTTTCCCTACAGCTCTTGAAGTCTGCCCTGAGCCCAGGTCCAGGGCTTGCTGACTTTCCTGGTAAATGCAGCAGAGGAAAAGTTGACATTACTGTGATTTTGGAGCCTCCTGTGCAGGAACTGGATTTGGGAGGCTGAGATGTAGCATCCAGTCAGCTGTGTCCCCCAAAGTTTATCCATCTGACTACTTGCTATGCAGAAGGAGTCTGAAAGAAGTTTTAGTTTTACTCACCTGTTTAATTTCTGGGCAATGCTGGGACATGGATTTTGGAGTAACACCTCTGGCAGTTTCAGTGACTACTTGGAGCTTTTCTTCAGAGGGTGTATTTATTACATCAGGTTTTTAACTGCTGTGTTTTCAATACTTGTAAGGTCTTAATATAACAGTGTATATATATTGAAGAAAAAAGTCTTAAGTTTTATGGGGTGCAGAAAAATGAAGAAGGATCTAGGAGCCATCTGCTTGTTGGAAGTCAGTCAGTTATTTTTAACATTATTTTGGAGTAGATGTTGAATATATAATACAGAAGGGGATTGCAATGGTGATTCACTGAAATATGATTTACAACAGACATTGCAGAGGAATTCACAACTTGTTGTCCATGGTGTCTCTGTGGTGGTGGGTACTGCAACCTGTGGCAACTCCAAGAGGCTGCTGGGGACCAGTAGCATCATACCAGCCATCCCTTGGGGTTTTCTCTCCTTGCTGCCTTAGCAGAGGCCAGCAGCTCAGCCAGCTTTCTCTGACACAGAAATGTTTCCAGGCTTCAAAATTAGCACTAACAGTTTGTTGTCACACATTTGTCTCATCTGCTGCTACAGCCTTCAGAGGTGAGTTGGACTGGGGAGAGCCAGAAAACAAAACTTCTGATTCACTACCTAGTGAGTAAATGGCTCGTGGTGGAGCTGTGCCAGATATGTCTATTATTTTCTACCCCCAGAAGTGCTGGGGCTGCTTCGGTACAGTCCTTGTCAGGAAGAGAAAAACTGGCTCAACGACAACAGCCACTGATCCCTTGTCACCACAGGGAGGGCTGTGACACCAGGGATGCCACCCACTAGGCCAGAGGTCATGCTTGTATCCCGTAGCCAACACCAGATAACTGTGTCTGACTGTGAGACTTGTTCTGCTTGTCTGATGGAACAGGCAGTGGATGGTGATTTTGTCAATATTGATGCAAAATGATATTTTGAAACATTTGGCAAGAGCTAAGTGCCACTTGTGAAGGGTGTATCAAAATGAAAGATGAGGACCCTTTGGTTTTTTATTTTTTTAAAAAGTGGTGAAACAGAACAGTTGGAGTTCTCTAAAATATTTTGCAGTGTAACACATTGCAAATGTTTACCAGATTATTTTTTAAATTCAAGTGGAAGTTGTGAATCCTTCTAATGATTCTGAAACTGCATGTTTGACAAATAAACCCTTCATCCAAAAACTTCACTTGACCATCTTGATAGCACTGTAGTATGTTTGCACTGCTAACAAAATCATCCCACTCACTAATCCTGGCACTTGGACTCTGCCATTTTCTAAAGTGGCAGCTCAGTTTGAGAGGGGAGCAGAAGTGAAGATAGTTCAAGTTAAGTCTGCAGCAAGGACAGAGCTGCACAAAACCAAATCCAGGCTTGAGCTCTGCAAAAATTTGTTGTCCGACCAGCTTGTTATTCTCCAGAAGTACAGTCTTAGGGCATCTGAATCTGCTTGCTGAATAATTTTGGCTAAATATAAAACAAAAGTAATAATTTTGCATTGGTTGAAACATCTCCTTTCGGCATTTTCAAAGCAGGATCAAATTAAATCCTGATTTTGAAAATGCCATTCCAAACTTCCACTTGAATTAGTATGAGTTTGAACTGAAGCAAAGTCAACCCCCCAGATAAATTTCTGTAACTGGAAGATATCCATCCTTGGTCCCAGGCTGGGGACCCTGCAGGGTTATTATTGTCTCAGTGGGACATTGGATGGCAGCATATCCCTCCCTGGCATGGTGGTGTTGCTGTTGCCACAACTGCTCCCTATCGGTGTGGACAGGTGGGGCAGGTGTCATTTGTGGGCCCTGGGGAAGGGTCAATTAAAGGCCAAGCCAGTAGCTGGACGGGAGCTCATGTTTGCAGCCAGCATGCTCACACAAAGGGACCTTCCAATTTCTGCAGGAAACGTGAGTGTTGAGAAAACCTGGGCAAGGCTCTGGAGGTGGTGGTGTTACCCAGGTGCTCAAGAGGAAATGGTTTGGAGAGGTTCCACCACAATAGGTGCCCTCAGGAGAAGTTCTGACTTAGAAGCGTCCTCCTCTCCCTGGACCCAGGCTGGGCAGTGGGGAGCTGCATCTGACAATGTCTTCCAGCATTTTGCAGCTTTTTTTCCTGTATCCTATTGTAGCCCTACTGCTGCTGCAGCATTCAAATGTGGGAGCAAACCTACCAGCCTCCCAAGCCCTGTGCCTGGGTACTCCTGCCTTTCCCAGAGAGCGGGATCACTTTCTCCGGATGTTATCATAGCCATTAATCACATGTTTAGAAGCCCATCATCTTTCCCTAATATCATTCTTTCTGCAGATGCTTCTCCATGCTTTTCCATAGTGGTTTCAGCCAGGCCACAGCACAACAAGGAGTCAAAAAATGTAGCTGTTCTCACTCAAAAATTTCCATTTTTGAGTAACAGGAGCAGTTAAAATTCATATGCAAGCAGACACGCTATGGGAAAGCTTTTTTCAAGCCACACCACTCTGAAATTTTTGTGGTGTTTGCCCAAGCACGATTGTAATTCAGGGAAACAGATGGGACCTGTACTGAGTGCAGGAGTCTCTCCAGGCACTGCTGCCAGCCACCGATCAGTCTCCCTTTGCCCTCAGCCTGCAAAACAGGTACAAGTTCTGTTGCAACTACCCCAGCAAAGCTTTGCACTGGAAATAAGGAAATTTTCTAAGGAGCTTCACAAATTTCCCCCCAGTCTCTAAGTTAGGAATAATGGGAATACCATGGTAACAGCTTTCCCTTGCAAGAACGAGGTAGTATTTTGATGGGGGCTGCTATACAAGATGAAAACAAAACTGATCCAAATGCTATGATTTTGAAATGAACTTACTAAATTATAGATAAATCTTCTCTGGAATGCATTATATAGTTATCTCTCTTCCACATATTTTATCCTTTTATAGATTTTTATAAAAGGAAGGAAAAAAATCAGGATATATGGGACAAATAAAACAGGAAAAATAATAATAAAAATAATAGTTGATAATTTTCATCTACAGAAAGACATGATTTAAGGATTCTGCAAAAGACACTGAGATTGTTAAAAAGAAATTGAGAACAACCCAAACTTACCGTAATCCCTAGCTATTGTAAATCTCTTCCAGTTTGAGAAAATAGATGACAAAGTCTCTTCACAGATAAGAAAAGCTTATTTGAAAACAAAGAATACAGACAAATCATGGACATTAAAAGTTTTCCATTATTCTGGTTCCAATTAAAGAAAACAACTGAGAAAAAAAAATTAAAGGAGGTTTATTTTCTGTAGAAATAATGAAGAACTGTTTTCCTACATGATTTGAATAAAAGTCCTGCAGAGGCTAGTGAAGACATCATTGAAGGAAATAATAAAGCTCCAGTTATTAATGGTTCCTCACTGTTCTGGCACAAACGTCTCATTCTCATTCAGGGCTACTGAGCTCTTTTGCCAGCTGTAATTCTTCCCTCACAGTTGTTGGCTTAAGACTATCCACTTTGCACTTGGAAGGACCGAAGAGTAGAGACATGTTGTCATGGGATGACGTGGTGACAGTTCTAGGGGTGTATGAAGTCAGGCTCACGAAGCTGTGTCCAGTTTTGATACAAGTGCCAAATGTGTTCTCATCATTATATGTAGAAAGGGAAGGGATGCAGATGTTTTCATCCTCAAAATCTTTGTGAGTAATGGAGTATATAAAGAGAATAGTTGTTCAGGCTTGGTTTTGTTTTTTTTTCATTTTCATACTTAATGAACTGAGGCACCGACAGACTTTCACAAAACTGGAAAGTTGGCCTCCTGTGCTAACCAATGCATTCTCTGCAGAGAAAAGGATTTTACAATTGCTTTGTAAGGGTTGGTATTGTTAAAAGTTCAGTGTTAGTGACAAAGAAGTGCTAGAAGAGGTCAGATAAGAAAGGCAATGCAGTCTGGAGTTGTTACGGGACTCCTGATAAGCAGCAAGGCACAACGCTTTCCAAGGAGTACAAAAAAGGATGCTGGGAGTTACTAGCTGGACAATGTCCTTTGAAATACTGAATGTCTGTCTTGTTGGCAGACTAAACGCAGGAGTCTTTTATCTCCCAGACCCACTGGACTAACATAGAAGAAAACCAGGGACTAACCTTTAGCCCTGAGGCCGAGTACACAGATTGGTTTGTACCCACATTGCTTATGGTGAGCTCTATCCAGAGCAGACTTGGTGCATCCAGTCCACATAGAACTTAACCGTGAGTCTCCTTGGGGCCCCATGTGGTGTTCCAGTAGCCCTGCGGTATAAGTGTGGTGGGTTTTATGTTTTTCTTTTCAATTTGGTGTTTTTTCTTTTCTCTTGGAGGAATGGTTCTATTTCATGAAGCTGAAGATGCATGTTGCATGACCTGGGGCATGGCATGAGGCTGTAAGACCCAAACTGAGCATACAAAACTTGTTGGGAGAACGTTTCAAAGCTTCATGGAGCATAGACAGCCATATCTGTTGTTTTCTCCATGCTTTGGGGGAGCACTCCCCAGAGCAAGTTATTACCAGGAGGATACTGAGGCACTGGCTCAGGAAGAGCTGACTGGAGCAAACAAAGCTAGAGCCAGACAGAGCAAAAATAAGCGCTATGGATGATCAAGGCTCTCATGACTGACTTCACTCAAGTTTAGCCAGAAAAAGGGGGAATGGTTTGTAAATAGTTAGACATACATGATCAGGAACGAACAGCTGTTTTAATCAGTTAATTTGCTTTTGTATTCACAGGAGGGGTAAAGAAGTGCTTCTCATCAGAAGAGGCTGGGATCACTCAGTGCTGGGCTGGAAGCATCTGATGTGAACTGGAGATGACCAGTGCCACACCAGCCCCAGCCTAGAGACTCAGATCTAAGCCCCAGCTAGTTTTGCAGGGAAAGAGTGGGGCTGCCATCACCCCAAGGCTGAGTACAGCTCCCAGCTTGAGACCTGTGAAAACACGTGTGAGCCTTGGACAGGCAGCACGTGGGTGCAAGGGGGGCACCCTGGGGGTGCCAGTGGGAGGCGGAGTCAGCCCAGTCCACCAACACGTGCCTTTGCCACCCAGTCTCACCCTTGGCCTGCATTTACACCTACTTTGGGGAAGGGACTGGCTTGAAGTGGCTGTTGGGTGTCTGACACGAGTTATCCCTGTGGGCTGCTTCCTGACAGCTTGGAAAACACCCCTGCTCTAGGCGGGCAAGTCCTGGGGCCAACGCAGCCAACTGGCCTCACTGCCTTCTTCACAGTGCCCAAGTCAGGCTTTGAGGATCAAGAGATTGCAAGATACTAGAAATAAAATTTCTGATGGAATGCCAATTATTTGTGCATTCCTATGCAGCTCTTAAGTTTATACTTGCCGGGGTTTGGTATGGTTGCAATGCAATGAGAAGGTACAATGTCCAGCAGTTTTCTTTCTTATTTGCTTCACATGCAGTGCTATGAGCTTCATGGCAGAGCTAACAGAAAAGCAAAAGCCAGAAGGAAAGCAAATCCACTACCTTAAGAATTAAAAAAAAATAAAAAAATTGATAAATGATAAACAGCCTTAAAGCAGATTTCTAGTGGGCAGATGGTAAGAGACAGTTTTTGTCACTCAGAATGGTAGTGGTTAATTGAACACAAAAGATAAGGAAATAACAGATGCATTCATCAGTTAATTTGTTCTTCTATTCAAAGACAAGAAAAATTATAGTGACTTTAAGTAGGAGTTATCCCTGTTACAGTAGGAAAGGGCTTATTTGGAAGACAGCAAGAATAGAAGGAGATATTAAAGATGTCTCTTAAGTGCATGACAGAAAGCAATAACTGGCTACATCTGCTGAAGTTTTCCATTTTTGTTGTTCTATCATGAAAAGTCAGATCCCTGTTGATGTAAGAGGATGAAATGTGTTTGTTAATTATGTTTGAATAAGATAACAAACTGTGATCTCAAAGCCATCTGTAAATGTAAAACCAGGTGGCTGAGCAGCAGAATGAAGATTGCAAATAGAGGATCATAAAAATTTGGGGTGTAAGAACCACTTGTATGTCTGGTCTGTTTATGAAAAAACGCAGTAAACAGTTTCTATATTTGTAGGCTTTACCTTGAGAACAGAATTGCTCAGGATTCCCTTTTGCTCTTTGGCCTTTCTTTTTATCAAGAAAATTAGGTTTTTTGCAGGCTGCATTGTAAATGAATTCTCCCTGAGGTAACCTTTCTTTAGTACAGCCAGGTATGTTATCACCCCGATGTGATCTCCCGTGCTTCGCCAAAGATGCCGCTGGAGCCCCTTTGTGGAACATTGCTGTGCCTCCTCTCCACAGTTAGTGTCACATATGCACGAGCGTGGCAGGAGATGAGACCTTCGCACAATCAGTTGTGAGGCTCATGAAAAATGGTGCTTCGTATTTCTCTGGTTTCTTCCTCTGACCTAGATTTTAGGATTTACTCCCCCTCCCGCTTTGGTTTGGGTTTGTTTTACTTATTCCTGGAAACCTGCTGCAATGATCTGAGTTACGGAGGAATGCTTGTCCTTCCAAATCTGAAGTCAAAACCCATTTTCTGCAATGAGTGTGTTTTCTTAGTGTTTTCCCTTCTCTCTTTTTAAAGACACCGAAATTAACTAATTGAGATGAGACTTTACACACCGTAACCTTTCATAATACAGAATTAATTATTTTATGTAAGAAGTGGACGAATCACATAAAATGGTAAGAATTTACAATTTAAAGAAGTGAAAAAGACTGTTTTTCAGGAACATTTGTGTATTTTTTTTTAATGTGAAGTACAGATTCACATTTTTTAAAAATACATAAATCTTGCCCCCAGATATTCCTAGTAAGCAAAAGCCATTTCCATACACTTGCCAAACTTGCATTCAGTTGATACGTGTTTAAGGCATGAATATGTGAAGTATAAGAATGCAACCAAAATAAGTGTATGCATGTTCCCTTTGTGAATATGATGTGCATATCTTAAAGATCTGTTACCTTTGTTAAGTGAAATATGTTACTACAAACCTTCCCTCAGGGTTAGTACTTTAACTAGTAAACAAAGGTAAAACTAGGTAAAATTGGGTGGCAGTTAGAGCAGAATAAGATAGAAATCAGTGTCATTTAACTGAACTTATTGGTTTTGCAAACCAAAAAATGTTCCTCTGCAGCATTTTAACACATGCTTTGGAAAATAATCTGTCTTTGTGAGTGCTGAGAGGCAGTGATATCCGGACATAACTTGCAAGAATCTAGCTCTGTGTATTGCAGGCATCTGCAAAGCTTATATTATTGCAGCCCCTCCCTGAAATGAGGAGACATTTAGCACTGCCATGGTTAATGTTAAATAAACAGTGCTGGAAAGCAGCTTTTAGAGTGAACTCTGGAGTTTGATATGGAGGAGTTGTAACTCTGTAGGAAACTTCAGGTCGTTTCTAATATAGCATTCACTATACCCTTAACCACAGCCAGAGCTTGTACCACTGGATCATGTACATGGCTTTAGCTCTGTGTCAAAAGCAACCAGAAAACTGGAGCTAATTTGCATTACCGTGTGAAAGGGTTACAGGAAAAGCATGAAGGTTTTAGATGGAGTAAAACCTGTAACTTTGAAGGGATATGATTTTTGCCTCATTGTGGAAAGTCTAGCCTTTCCAAAATTTATCATAGTTTCTTGGAGTTATATAAGGTGTTTTCCCTTCTGAAATGCATGAATTAATTGATCAACCCAAATTTCAGTTTAATTAAGCCTTCACTTGTGACTTACTCTTTGATGTGTGTAAATATATTCTGTATAACATCAGCTTTTTTCCATGCTAATTTTGAAGTCCTTTAAAAGTGAGATGGGGATGCCTCTAATTGAAGCATTGGCTCTGTATCTCCAAAGTATGGTGCCTCCTAATTATTTGTTACTTTCCTCTAGAGAACTATCAAAGTGATATTCTGAAAATCTGAAATTCTGAATTTTTGGAATACACACTTTATAAAAAAATGTTGGAAAGTTATTTGCAAGATTTCTTAAGCAATCAGAGCCCTTTAGGATGTTTTCTGAATTGGCCGTTACAGTACATGACACGCAAAATGAAATTAAATTGTCATTATTAAAAATTAGCAAGTAAAAATGAGGCAGAAGCATCTATCTGGTGTGTCTCATTGCTGCAGATTCAGAATCTGAAATGCCTGTCACATCTGCAGCTCATTATGACCCGAAATGGGAGAGCGCCTGGTACATCTGCGAGAACAATGCCTGGTGACTGCTGGCGCAAGTGGACGTTGTTGGTGCAGGGTGTGCAGGGTGCCAGCAAGTCTTTATCCTCGATGTGACGTCCCACATTGCCTCCTGACAGCTGGTACGGGAGGTCATCATCGCCTTTGCAGCACTTTGTCTCCATTTGTATTGAAAGCACTGAGAAGCCTCATTATTTTTGAGGAGGGCATTTTCACAGGCGTCTGGTTGCTGCCCACACGCTGCCTGTGGGACCAGGGTCTTGTTTTCCATGCTTGTGGCCAGCAGATCCTTGGCTGTCTGCAGCAGGGAAGCACAGGCACGAGGCCAGGGAGCACCTAGTGTTGAGAGGGCTGTGTGCAGTGGATTGGTGGCACCCCTTTCGCTGGGTCTTCACTCCAGTGTCACAGATGTGGTGGAGGTGTTAGCACCCACCGGTATGGGTGATGGTCTTCATCTCATGTGGATGGTAGGGCTTGGAGGGATTTGAGTACTCAAACTCAGTGGAAAGTTCACAGGAACAGAAAGAGGTACATCTTATTCATACAAACACATATGCCCCTCTCCTCCTGTTTTCAACTCTGAAACAAAGAAAAATGGTGAAGATCTTGGGTTTAGTATCCACAAAAATTGTATTTTCCCCAGCCTTGTTTTCAGGAATAGAAGAATCATCTTAACAAGCACGTCCAACAGAACCAAAGCAAAGTGCTGCCTTGGTATAAGCCAAACACCTGGCAGGGACACTGAAACCCCGTCAGTTTGAGCCTGGTGAGGCACTAAGCAACTGAGGGCGGGTGGGAGGCAGCACCCGGCAGCTCTTCCCAGGAAGGACTTGTGCCAAACCCGGTCCACAAACCTCCTGCAGCCGAGGTGATGCTTGCAAGACAAGCAGCACTGCTGTGGAAGTTTCCACTTACCTGGGTCTCAAACCCCAGATCTTGCTTCTCTTCCCTGTCGTGTGCCATGTGTGAAAGGCTGCCTGCAGGACATAGGTATTTACTTCAACCTGTTGCTCACCAGAGACATTTAGGACTCAGCAATACAGGTGGAGTCAAACTGAGCTCACCTCCATTCATCTATGCACATGTAAACAGGAAAATAATGGCTAAATGGAACAAAAAAACCCCCATCTTGGCTTGACAGGGTTAGCCTGAGCACGTTTAGGGAAGTGGAGGTGGAGGGGAGGATCTGGGGGTTGTTTTGCAGGGATGGTGCTGGGCAGAAAGCAGGCAGCCGAGTTTGCAGCAGCTCACTTTAGTGAGCACAATGCACACAATTACTGAAGTAAGAGATGTCAGTGAACAAATGCATTTGGCAAACTATTTGTGCTTAATGTATGCTGATTTGTGAAGTCTCCAGTGGTTTTCTTTGTCCCTTGGGAAAAAGGGTGGGGGGGGAGAGAGAAAGTGTCCGGTTGCCATGACAACAGAGCAGGGCTGAGGAGAGATGAGACTTATCATATTTTCATTTTTGGTGCTCTGTATAAAATTGTGTAGGTAATTACACATGTACTGATTTGCCATGCAGCAGAGCAACTTCTTTTCAGGACACTGCATGTCATGCAACACTATGCTGAGCCCCTTTTAGAGCAGAGACACGAATGTATTGACATTTTGCTGGGAATATTGCTGGAGAAATTACAGCAGCAGGAATGAAAGAGGGCGTGACAGCAGCCCTGCTCTCCTTCAAGAAACAGAATAAGAATCAATTAACAAGTTGCCAGTGGAAACCTGGCTGTAATTATAGCTCTATTATGCTGGCCGTGTTGTTTTCCCATAGAAAATACAGTTTTTAATTAACTTGTGGATTTGGCACTGACACCTATGCACTCCCTGGCAAGAACAAAGTCGGTGTTTCCCTGCTCAGGATTGGCACTTTATTGTGACTAAAGGTGCCAGTAGCACCCACAGAGCTGCCCTTAAGCAGGATGATCTGGGCATGTTTTTTCCCAGACTGGAGGGAAGCAGGTGTAGCTCTTCCTCCCACATTGTATTTTGCAGATAAGAAAGCAAAAGGTGTTCTCCTCAGTGGAAACGTTATCCTTCCTGGAGGGTACCTGAACTGACTGGTCAGAAAGGGGGATGGAGGGAAGGAACAGCTGGTGGTTCTTGGGGAGGAGTGGGGTGGAGGTGGATCTCTCTCAGTGCCCAAAGGCCACGTCCTCCATGCAGTCCATGAGATGCTTAGTGCAGGAGCTTGGGGAGTACAAAGTCTGGCCAACATCCTGAACAAGACTTGTCAGGAGAGGGTAAGGAGGAAGCCTCTGCCACCTAGACCTTACCAAGATACCCATATGTTAAGTCTGTTGGGAGCTTTTTTTTCCACTTCTTTGCCTGCCACTTTTTTTCAAAGGCAATGCTGAATTACTTGAGGGAAGTAAGAATATTTCAGCTGTGGCAAACATACTGCTTTTAAAATGCAAATGTGTTATACATGTATACACCAGGCACTGCTGCTGCTTTTCTTCTGGCACCATTGCCTTGAGAGCAGTTCAGTTTTTGAGCGTAATGCAAAACCAGGAAGGGTTTTCCTAGAGAAATGCATTCCACATATTAGTGTGTTTCTAATGGTGACCTGTGCGGGGTGCTCAGGGAATGAGTCTAAAATGGAGGATGTTTTTAAAGCAATCTTTCTCAGTGGTATATTCTGCCTGTTGCTAGCAGCCAGCAGCTTGGGAGTTTCCCAAGCTGGGTGTTGTGTGTAGTTTGGAGGTCAGTAATGGATTTCTCTCTGAAACCCTCTGAGAAGCCTTTTATTCTCTGTCTTTTTTTTCCCCTTTTCACGTACAGTTTTGGCTATTACTACATCCTATAGCATTCAGATTCAGTTATAATTATGCTTTCAGTAAAAAGATAATCCTCTGATTTATTTCAGGCCTGCTGACTGATAATTTTTCACTGAACAGTTTTTGTGCTGTAAGAGACTGTGAATACTCATGCTGCTCAGGCTGAGTCTGTTCTGTGTCTTCTTATGTGGAAGGCCCTCCAAGCCCCAGCCTCTCCTTACCCTTCTCAACCTTTCTCTCATTCCACTGTGTCCTGTCATTGCTTGGAAGCTCAGTAAACTCTGAGTCACCACATAGGAATTAATGGAACCATGCAGTTATTTGGAATTGTGCGATGCTTAGATTGCATTTTTAAGTCAAGTCAGAGGAAGCAGGTTTATCCATGTATATGCAGTTTGAAACAGTGAGTTAAGAAGGATAACAAATGATACTGTAAAAATAGTTTCTGAAGCATTTCCTCAGTTTTCTTTGTGTGGCCAGTGAACTACAAAATCATGAGTCAGAGCAAGCCAATAGGTATGCAAGGTGGTATGGAACGAGATCATCTTCAAGGTCCCTTCCAACCCAGAGTATTCTAGGTAACTTACTATGTATTGAATGTTTCTCCACCTGAAATTAATTGTTTCCTTAATTTAACATGTTTTCACCATGTATCTTTCAGTTGTTGGTGTTACTTTATCATCAGTCTGTGAAAGAGATTACACCACTAGTAAACAATAACATGAATATTGAGCTGTGGCCACACAGAGGGGATATCCCTGTGTCCTTGCAGACTCACAAACAGTTCAGGGATTTTTTTCCCTTTTGTAGTGATTATCAGAAAGGAAATAAAATGCAATGACCACACCATGGTCAATCTAGGCAGGCAGAGGCTGTACTGTGCTTAAGGGATTCTCTGAAGCACTCACAAGCCTTGAGCCCTGAATGAGCAATGAGGATGGTCTGAGGATGGAAACAGGTGAAGACACTGGTCTAACTACCTCCCTGGTTCTGGAGTGGGTGGGTACTCAGACCAGCCCAGGGATAAAATACAGTAGGATGAAATAATGCAAGTTTGTTTTCTCTCCTTCAGAATATCTCTGGAAGAAGTCCTTGCAAGGTGAACCTTAGATGCACTGGACCACTGTGCCATTCCTGGCTAGGCTTTGAGATTCGCTGTTTACAAACCTGGGTGCCCTCTTGACGGCTTGAGATCGGCCAGGGAAGGGGCATAGTGGGGAGTACTTTTATGGGACTCCATGTGGAATCACAGGACATCACTGGGAGTGCCAAGTGACAGTTTCAGGTGTTACTTCTGATTTCATGTTAATAGTTGGGGCTGCCCTCAGGGATGTCCCTCTAACACAGGAAAGAAGTCCTGGAAAAAAAAGGGGTTGGCTTTTTTTTTTTTTTTTTTTTTTTTTTTATTCTAATATATGGAAATGAAGAGGAAAACTCGCAGTTTACAAACAGCTAGCAGCCTGTAGATTGCATTTTGGTAAATCACCTGGACTGCTGTATTTACGATACTTTAGCTGTTCTGATTGCGCTCTCACAGGAGGCAGAGGTGCTTTCAGAGCCTCAAGGTAATTTGTGAGCAGCAGGGTTGGGGTGCCTGGCCTCAGCAGCTCCCCAGGTTTTTCTGAGCCTGGCAAGGCTCATGAGAGTGACGGCAGCATGCTGCTGAAGGTCTGTTTTCTTAAGGCATGCCATAGCCCTGATGCTGTTTGGATGGGAATGGAGAATTCTGGTGAATGAAATGGCTGTGTGGCCAGGAGGAATGGGTCAGGTTTGTATTTACAGCAGTCAAAGAAATTAAAAAGGGAAAAATTTCCAGGTTCTGTTCACCTTGTTAGGGTTAATGCAGTGAAACAGACCAAAATACAGAACTTTTTCAGAAATTGTTTTCCACCTGATGGAATCACTTCAATTATTTTAAGTCAAGGAAATCCTGTGTTTCCTCAGCAGCTGTTGCAGTAAAGATGACTGGTCACTTTGCATATATATTTATATTGCTGGAGGTTCTTTTTCACTTTATTACTGAATGGCCCTTTACAAATAACAGATATTCAGCTGGTTAAGTGGCTGGACATTTGACATCATGTTTCCTGAAATCTTGCATGAAAAGATATTTGCATTATTACATTGGTAGGAAACTTACTAAAACAGCAGAAATAGTGAATAGAAATAGCAGCATACAGGCTGTAAGAGAGGAGACTGGAATTCCAGCTAAGTTTGATATCAGGGACATTTTGGCGTAAGACACAGAAGCGGTCTGAAAGCAGACCACACATTCTGATTCGGAAACAAGGCACTGAATAGGGCGATCACAAATATACCAGTAATGGTACAAAAGTGTACAAAAAAAGAAGAATCCTCATTTTGTTTGGAATAGGGCAAAGTAGGATGGGGCTTAGAAAACATAGGGGCAATTCATAGAAGGGAACTAATATGAAAGAAAAAAAAAGGGACTGAGAATTAGCCTTGTGATTTTGCATTTAAAAGTTGCAAAATCCTCACTCCTGGGCCTCTGGAGGGTACATGTCAGCAGACCTATGTTTGTGACATGGTGGGGGACATGTGACATGTTGTGCACGACAGGCACAACCTTTACATCAAGCATCAGTAAAGAAACTGGTGGTCTGTTCTGGCTGTAAGATGTTCTCTGTATTTTTAAATCCTGTTGATTACAAGAAGAAGGGAAGAGTGGACCTTGTCTTTTGGGCAGTATGTCTTTTAAACAGGAATGGCACTGGCAGAGTTCGTGTACATTTTTGCCATTAAACAAGGCCATTAATTCTGAGTTTCTGCTTCAGACCTTTTGTTAAAGTTGAGATGCTCAGCACTCCAGCCCTTTTACAGTTGTGAAGAAAGCCGGTGCTTTGCTTGGTCCTTTTTCTGAGCTTTTGACTCCAGATAAGTGAGTTTCAGGACACATGCCCTAATGCTTGTTGTTGTATTTACCATGGACCAGTGATAGCTTTTGGGCTGGCAGTGATTTTCAAAGTTTTTTCTGTCCTCCTATTTGACCCTTTTCCGAGGGCTTTGGAGACTAAGCAGGTGACCCACCACCTTTGTAATTCTGCTTCAAGAACAGAAGATGATCTACCAGTAAAGTACCTACTAATTATCTGAACAGCTGTGTAATTCATCTTGGCTGTCTTCATATGACAGAACTACTTTTCATGGGGGTTTTTGGTGGGGTTTTTTGTTTGGATTTTTTTAGCAGTGAATGGTAAAAGGTCAAATTTTCCTGTGGTTCCTTGCATGAGGTTTGTGGCTCTTGGAAGGCAGTGTCAGGTGTTACCATAATAAGACATAGGAAAGTTACTTAATTACTGTCATTTAATTTAAAATTGTCAGGCTTTTTTGCTATTCATTGCCTTTTAGTTGGTGTATTTTAATGAACCTTAACTATCAGGATAAATGCCTCTTGGGTCATCTCAATATTAGGTGCATGAACCCTGTATGCAGTAAGGTATGCTGTAATTACTTTCCACTCCTGTAATATGATGGATTTTGTACCCTCAGTTAGGAAACAGAAGAAGTTGAATTACATCTGCGAACAGATGGAATTAGAGCTCCTGAGGCTGCTGTGTTCTCTGGGAAGGCACCTCAACAACATACCGGAGAGAAGAGGGTTGGTGAAAAAGTGCCTTTCAGGAGACAGGAGAGATAAATGCCAAGAAAGAGGGCAGCTAGCCTTTCTACTGTGAGAGATTTTCCAAATGGATCTAGTTTGCAATGACCATCCAGCAATTCAGACATCAAGCTGAAGTAAATTGGTGTGGTTCATTATTTACCAAAAGCCGCAGCTCAAGGTAAAATAGAGCTACAGGTTTTTCAGTAGTTCAGTATTTTCAAAACTGTTTATGTTGATATAAACTATATGATATAAAAAGGTAAAAATATAAAAAAGAAAGTAAATTGGATTAGTTTTTTATTCAAATGAAGGACTTGAATAGAATGGAATTTTTTTTTTGGTTGGTTGGTTGGTTGGTTGGTTGGTTGGTTGGTTGGTTGGTTGGTTGTGGGCTTTTTTGGTGTTTTGGGGTTTTGTTTGTTTGTTTTCGTTTGGTTTGGTTTGCTCATTTGTTAGGGTGGGGAAGGTTTAGCCAGAAAAGAAGACAGTAAAGCTCTGTTTAGCTGGTTTGGTTTCTTTTTCCCCCAAGGTATTCTCCCTTTCAGGAGAAGTCCGGGTAACATGTCTACCTGGAAACACAAGTGTACACAAATGTACTACAAATGTAGTACCCAGATCCTTCAGTCTAATTCCACTCTTGCAGTTCGTTGTTGTTAAGGGAAGGGCTCATGATTTCATTCTTTCTGCCTGTCTTCTGACTTTTCTTTCTCAGTTGAAATAGCATTTCTCAAATCATATTAATGTCAAAATTGAGACGTTCTGTTGCTTTGCATGTATAGTACTGTCAGCTGATCAACACGAAATTTTCTTCTATAAATCTAGCTATAAGTAAATGTATATGAATTCCTGGAAAACACTGTACTGTAACAGTGGAGGGCTGTAAAGCACCATAAAATTCTTCAGGACTGTGCAAACTAGAGGAGGGACACTGTGTTAGACTGAAGAAACAGCTGTCTGACCCGGATGTTATCAGAAAAAAAAAATTAACAAATGGCTAACCCTGAGATACGAAGATATGGTAGTTTGCTGTGCAGAGAGGTACTTCATATGCATTTTTCTCAAAAATCTGGCTCAGTGTCAGAGTAACTTCCTGCTCTTTTGTAATAGAAACTCAAACAGGTGTAGCACAAGTCTGTGACAATCTCCTGGAGGCTTTACTCCTAGGAAATGTTTTGCTCCCCAAATGTTAATAGTTACCGGGGTGTGGGGGATGTTTCAAAGGTTCCTGTAACCCCTTTCTCTGCTCAAGTGATGCTCAGAGTCAGGAGCCCGGTGATCTCCAGTGTGGTTCTGGTTCTGAACAACAGCTGGTTGTGCTGCAAGTTTTAAACATTTCATGTAAGCAATCAGCTGCTGAAAAACATGCTTCTATTTTCTGTATCACAAATTGAAAGAGTAGTTGGCTTTCTGTCCTCGTTTTTGTTTTCCTTTCCACAGTTGTGGATTTGTGTTTTGTCCACAGGCCAAGTCTGTGTGGTTCTTGGCAGAGTGCTCGGACATTTTTCTACTGAGCTTTTATCAGAGCATCTTAGTCTGGGTTATACATGAAATAATGCAGAAAGGCTCAATAAAGAGAAACCTGTACTACAGCCTTTAATTAACGCTCTGTGTGTGTGCATGTAAGTGATAGGCAATAGGCGAGCTGCAGATGCAGTGTTTCATTTTGATGCTCTATTGCTTTTTTGCTCTGCAGTGACATTAATAAATAGATGCAGGCGAGCATTTTAGATTTCATTACTGCCTGAAACGCCTTTACTTTTTGGCTTGCCCCAGTTCATTTATGAGGCATCATCATGCTCAAATTAGAAAGAGACTAAGCTGTATGTCACTGCTGAGAATTATTGGATTATTCAATTACTGTGAACGGTGCTCATGGAATAAAATATTCAAGAAATATTGAGGGAAAAATCCCTAGATAACCTAGCTACATAGAGGTTACATGTTCAGGCGTGGTTATAGTCCAAATGTAAGGCAGGGGGTGGGATTAGGGCAGGGGGCAGCTGCAGGGTTGTGCGTTGTGGCTGGTGTTTTTTGGAGTGATGAACACTGCCCTGGCCCTTCTGGTGAACTGTCAGTGTGATTTAACAGGGGAGGGGAAAGAGGTTTGTGAGGCATTCTGGGCTGAGATCTCCCAAGCAGTTTACAGGGGTGCTGATGGGTGCAAGGTAGTGTTCCCAAACAGCCAGGCCTGGGAACCAGGAAAAATCCCATAAGACTATGCTGATTTCTTTGTCACCTGGCAGTTCTGAGAAATGGAAAACAAATGGCACGTGGCTGATTCTGATACCTTCGGTGTGCTTCTCTTTAGAAAATGCACCTTTTTCTTTAGCTGGATGGCTTAAAGCAGGAGCTAGTCACAGTTTCCATGCTGTACTGAGCTCTGGGTTACCTAAAACTGAATCTCTAAAGTATTTATATTGCCAGGCCTGCACTGGCATCAAGCATGGGATAAGGCTGTTTTGTTCATGTGTAGGCTAGAGTCACTGGTTTGAACCAAACATAACCTTATTAGGATTATGTCTGTACTTGCACTTCAAACTTTGGCTGTCTTTCTCCCAGGAAATCTGTGTTTGTTTTATTTTAACCACAGCTCCTTCATGGTAATAAACATTCCTATTTAGTGAAGAATTTTAGATAACTGTGAATACTGTGAATAGTGAAGATTTGCCTTCTGTTGTCTAATAGACCGTACAGAAGTAGGTAAGTCAGTCAACAGCAAGATAAGTATCACAGGAAACCAAAGCATGAATTCATTAATTTTAACGATAATGTTGCTGTTTTACACCAAGCTTAAGTGAATATAAATGTAACTTATTGAAGAGTCACTGGCAAAAACCATCTGTGCAGGTTTTTCGAATCGCATCTGTGCTTAAACTAGCTTTGCATTCTAAGAAGAAGAAGCAGCAGCAGCAGCAGCAGCAGCCGACCTTCAGCTGACTCGCAGCAGCATTTCCCCTTTCAGCAGCAGCAAGGAGCGGCCAGCGGCTCTGCCGTGGTTGTTTGGGATGGTGGTAGTACGTCAGACCTTTTATTTTTACCACTAACACGGTCTTCCCATGTTTGTTATCAGTGGGTGGTTTGGCAGGATAGTTCAGACTCGATGCTTTGAGCAGAGAAATGGTGAAATGAGCTAATTCTTAATAAGGCTAGTTATCTCTTCACTGTTATTTGCAGTACTATGGTTAATAGGGCGTCAGTACTCAGTCTAAGGAGTTAAAAGAGTGAAACAAAAAGCCCATTGTCTCCGTAGTGATGAAGGTAATTAAAAGAGAACGGGACTGAGAGGTTCCATATGATGTAAATCATTATCTTTTGGGCTTTTCTTACGCCTCAGACCTTTTTCTCCAAATGAAGTTGACAAGTATTTCTGCTCCATAAATTTGGTTCACAACTCGGTGATGGCTTTTTTGCTCATCAAAGGATGCAAAAGGTTTTTGCTATGGTCACTGATTTTCCAAGAAATAATAATTTGCAGACATCTGCGTTCATTTAGATGCACAGAAGGAAAAAGATGATTTAATCTTGCTTCTTTATTTGTGATTTCTGTTTTTGTTTAAAAAATGAAAAAAATGCACCCAGGGAACAGATCCTTAGGGAAATCACCGGAAACAGTTCCATGTTAAATTTATATATCCAAATATGTTATCCTTGGCCTTTCTTGAAATGCTCCAGTGAGATGTCTACATGAGTATCTCCAAAGGTAATAATATTGATGAAGTTAAAGTGATATGGAAAACTGGCGGTGTAATTATTCATTAAAACTTTTTAAAGCTGCTGTGAGCATTGAATCCCAAGTCATGCTAGCAGCTGCAAGACAAAGCAGGAGACACGCCAGTTTCGAGAGGTATTGTCTAAACGGTATTTATTTGACTGAGAATGACGTAAGTCAGAGTTGTTTCAGCATCTTCTGAAGGATGTTGAAGTCAGACTACCTGTATTTTTTGTTACAATTATTACTAAACTTGACTCACACGAGCAGAGATCATTAAACATGTTTTTAATGCTGCTCCCACCCTCACTTCCAAGCCAAGGTCAGAGGCCAGCCAGATAGCTGCTTATTTCATCTCCCACCCTGCTGCACAGACAGTGTATTAGAGCGGCACTAATGTCTGTGCTAAGATTAGTAGCAAGCCACTTTTAATCTTAACTTGCAGTTGGACACGTCTGACCTATAAAGCGTAGGTGATGAGAAGTGATGTCAGATTTAGTGGCTTTCCTCTGCTAGAGTGGAGATTGTCAATTTTGTGGCATTTAAAACTGCTTCTTCTCTGCTGGGAGTGATGACTTAAGGCAGCAACTAAAGTCTATGAAAATGCAAACTGACCTGCAAGTACTCGTCAGCAACCAGGCAGTTCCCAGCCTTAGAAGTGAGCACATTAAAGGAGGAGGCAGTCCACTTTCTCCAGGGCAGGCAAGTGACTCTCCCTGCTTGTGAGGATCAAGTTTATCAGGGTCATTAAATTCTGATGTCAAATGTGACTTTTAAGACATGACTTATTGAATCAGCATGTCTGTGGAAAAACTTTAAAGCATTAATTTTTTTATAGTTTCATACCACCTTCATAACACTATGATTTCTTTTTTCAAACGGTGACACAAAATGATACGTTTGAAGCCAATGAGATCTTTCGATTAACACTTTCTTTGATATTCTGTGTGTCCATAAACTCCAGGCTGGAAGCATCTCAGATTCAAGCAAAAATGCAGAAGGTGTGTTTTGACATGACTGACTTAAAAAAGTCATGCCTTTCCAAAATAATAATTACATTAGATATGAATTTTCATGTTCATTTTGCAAAACATTGCCGTATATTCCTATGACCTTGCTTCTTTTCCAAAATACCACCGTGGAATGCATGATAAAATTTCATCCTGTTACCTGTTTAATGACATCACTTGAGTATATGGGAATGTTTCTCAGTGTGCTACTAGGACTGAATAGTTTGTTAATAATATATCCACTCTTTAGTTCAGTCTCGCAGTGATCTTAATCTTGTTACATTCTGATGCTGGGGTAGCTTCAAGCTTCACAGCCCAGGCCTCTCTATAGTGAGCTGTGTGTTGGTGCAGTTACACCTTTCCCTTGCATGCACAAGTCTGCACAGGTGTTACCAAGCATTTTCCACAGGAAGCCTGTTAAGCTGTCAGTGGCTCACATGGTGTCATCTACTGAAAGATGGCCTCCTGTCAAATACCTATTTCAGTTTTTTTAAAGCCTGAATATAATAGAGCCAGATTCCTAGCCCGTCTCAGACGTGATCCTGGTTCCCATGTGAAGATGCTGGTTGCAGGTAATCCCCTTCTGAGTAAGGAATTCCAGAGCACGTGGTGCCGGAAAGGTCAAACTCATTTGCAGGGAGTTGTGTTTAACTGTGCGATGCAGAAGTGAGCTTCATTACTTGTAATTAATCCTCACGGTTCCTGAATGTCAGTTTACAGACACAGCCGTGAAGGTAGTCCATGGAAGATAATTAATATTTGTTATTCCTGACTTTGAAAAGACTCTGGATAGCAGTGTTTATAAGTCCTTCCTACTGGGAGAGCCTATGAGGAAATTCCCTGATTAAATCATCAGTGCTCTGCCTTAAACTGTTGTTTTACAGTAATTACTGCCCTTTCACAACAGAAGGGCATGGGGTGATATGGTGGAAGACACACGTTGGCAGATTTTCACAGTTTCAGAGAAAATGTCCTTTGGGGAGAGGTTAATGCAGTTATTGGGCAGGTTAATGCTCTGGCGTTCCCTGAGGGCTGTTCATTGATATGGGTACGGGGGGGTTCCTCTATAGTATTTTTATCTCAAAACTATTAGGCTGCTCAAAGAGAGTGAATGAAATCTAAAAATACATGTTTTATTAACAGCAGAAATTTCTCTTAGAAAATATAGGTCAAATTCTCCGCAGTCGTCAGTGTGAAGTTAGAACAGCTAGTTGTAGCTGAAAGTAGAAAATATTCTCAATCCTGTGAATTTCACCTTGGGTTCAGATGAGATTTTGGCTCCCTATTTGCATAGCAGCCTCTGCTTACAATCTTACCATTCTTTATCTGTATTGTATTGTAGACTGAACTGAAAGATTAAAGAAGAGTGATTTTCTTGCTTTGTAAGTCCATTATCAAACTGGAGACATAATCTTATTTTGTGTTTTGATGTTGATGTGAAGCATTTTTCAATTTTATGTAAACTCTGCAGCTTAAAAATACTCACAAAGACTGATTTTTGTGCAATTTTATGGTCTGCAAACTGAGAGATTACTTAGTACCTCATACAAAATTTGCCCCTCTATAGTCCAGCTCTTTCATTTCTTCCTTTCTGCTGTTTCTGTAGGAGAAACAAATGCACAAAAGGCTTCTTCACATGCTAGAGTTATTAGAAAATGTTTCTGGATTAATGTAGGCACTCATTGTTTTTTGGCCAGTTCTTAAGATGAAGAGTTTTCTGGTTTGAATTACAACTTTCTCTCATTAGAGTGACTCTAAATTACTGTGGAAAGAGGGAAAAGCAGTTAGTAAGCTTTGGGAAAATACTTCTGTTAGTGAAAGGGCTTTTTGAATATGAAATAGCCTATTTGATATAATGCTGGTATTTTATATTGTATTGGTTTATGAACGAGGGTCAAACTTCTTGGCTATGAATTAGAAAACTTAACTGCCTGGATTTTAGTGCCATCTCTCTGGCAAGTGTTCAGTGATCCAGTGAAAAAAATTAAATCTTTTTTCTACTTCACTGGTTTGGCCATCATAAGCAATGTTATTAATTATGGACTCTAAAGTAGCAGCTTTCTGTCTTTTGTGACCTAGTACTCACATTGTCAGGAGTGCTGCATTTGCCACCTTCGTGGTACTAATTAGTATGGTTATGATGAGCTTCCACTCCAATACTGTAATCCTCATCAGTCTACACACCTGACAGCAACTTGCGTATCTCAATGGCAGACACAAAGTCAGGGAACTGAATTCTCTGCCATATGGAAGTTGGCTATGAAAATCAACTTCTCTCTAATTCTATCCCAAATGTATCAGTGTTTTATTACTGCTCTTTCTTTATGGGTAACGGGTTACAAACATTGGAGAGTTTTTATGCAGAGGTTTTAAGAAGCAAGGAATAATAGTTTTGAGCAAGAAAAGAAAGAAATGGACAGATGGGATAATAGTCCTAAAGCTAGCAAATGCAAGGATTTGATTTGCAAGGTTTGCTGTAAAGTTTGCTCTCAGAGTCATATGACAGCCAGGAATGGCACAGGGTGCAGAGTTGTAATTTCTGCAGGGAAGTCATGTTTATCAGGAGTGGCTTGTTTGCCAAAGTGTCGATATACTTTGACAAACTAAAACATAGTGTTGTCACACAAGGGATACAGCTGGAAAAAGTGCATGGTGGAAAGTGACTGAAAAGCAAAGGAGAGAAGAAAAAAGCTTTACAAGCAGTATACTGGGATACTTCCATCCAGTGGTAGCGTTATGGTTGTGACAGTCCTCATCACAGGATGGGTTGTCTTGCAATGAATATAGCATCACTCAAGCAAAGTGGAGCAGGTGTGGGCTGAGCATTTGGGATCAAACAACAGTTGAACTTCTGGGGCCCCCCTGAGTGTTGACACATGCCACAGGCTCTCCCAAGTGCTGTGGTGGTGTGGTGCTGTGTCCTCTGTGCCAGCAGGATTTATTTAGATCCACAGAGATGGCTGGTCTAGTCCCACTCACCACCAGCCTTCCTTCTCCTGCCACCTCTCAGAAATTTGCTTCCATTGAGTTTGGGGCAGTGATGTAAAATAAAAATTTCCTATCCGATTTATTTCTGTCTAAGGATTTAGGGGCATAGGACCTGAAGCTTGTTTTGCCTCTGGCTTAAACATTTTTATGCTTGTCCTTCCAGACTGCTGCTAGGCAGGGGGTCCAGATCTCTTTACCCTGTGTATTGCTCTTGGTGCTTTTTCTCCCTCTCCTTTCCCTCTCCTGCCACTGCTGGGGTTTGCCAAGCTGCATGAGGGAGCAAAACCAAAGGGAAATTAATTACACTTCATCTTGGGTTAATTTTCATATGGGTTAGTTCCCTGAGCCAGCTCACTGCACAGCATCCAAATAGTCATGCTGGCAGGAGCAGACAGGAGAGGAAAGAGCGGCTGCAGGTGGTGAAGAAGGCCAGAGCATCCTCTCCAGCAGCAGCGCTGGTTTACACTGGGGCTTTGTGCTCCTCTGTCACAGCCTGTTAGACAGAACTACCTCAGGAGGTGGGTTTGTCACTAGGATGTTGCACCGAGGACTGGGATGGGCAAGGCATAGAGATTGCAACTATCCACAGAAGGCTGGCACTGCCCTAGCTCACATCACCAAGGATTGCCATGATCACCTTCCTTCCCAATTTTCACTGATTTCTGTTTTTTTGAGTCATGGAAGATATAGATAAATTCTTACTCTCAAGGCTTTTTAAAAGGAGCTGCACTTGGGAGAAACTTCTCTTAATAAGGTCTCGTCACTTTTCAAATTCTTTCTGGAATTTTCCAAATCCATAATAAAAAGAAAATCTGTGATTTTCCCTAATAATAACTTCTATATATACTTAATACTAGGTTATTATTCATGGTTTTATGTTCTTATACTGTGTGAATTACACTTTACTGTGTGTCACCTTTTATAAGAAATTCTACTTTTTCCTTACATTTTTTTGTGAAATAATGCACTGTAGTTCTTGAGTTTTATAATTCCCTGGGGACTTTTTGAGTATTTAAAAGATGAGCTTGCTGTCAGCCTTCATACCTCTGCCTTTTTATTTGAAGAAACTATTGGCATCTTAATGTCTGAGCTCAGGTAGAGGCATGCATTCATACAAATTTCATACAAAGCTTATGTTAATGTATATTGGATATGTAATAGTAATAAGATTTCTTTAGGTAAATAATACATTTATCACTAGCAAAGCACAAACTGTGGAGGAGTTTCTTAAGGAACAGCTATAATATTGAGTTCTTGGGATTAGCTTGCTGTATTTATTCTTGTCAAAAGCTCAGGGTGTTTTGTTTCAGCACCAGGGATGCGATGTGCACAGGTGCTGTGGCTGGCGTGTGTGCTGGACCGAGCGCTCTGACACGTGGGCTCTGCCCCAGAGCACTCTTCAGCTCTGACTGCTTGCCAGCCGCGGCACTGGTGAATGATCACCCTGGGGCAATGGGGGACAGCAGAGGGCTCTCTGAGGTGCCGCTGAACTGGGGATGGGTTTACGCAGTGGCTGGTAGGGCAGGGAGCTGGGATGAGCTTGTGTAGCAACTGGGTGGGCAGGGCAGGAGTGGAAGGAGGACCCCCAGGGAAAAGGACCGTGCTGGCCACCTCCCGTTGCTTCCAATGGATGGTGTCTCTTTGCAAGTCCTCCTACAATCTGTGTGTGTGGTATCTGCTCATGGGTTTGTGTACATACATATCTTAAGGCCAGCCTGGTTTCACAGAAGCTCTCTGACTTATTATTTTCTGACCAGCAGTTCGTTAATGCAAAGTGTGTGCATGGGAATGCACAGGGCTCCTGACCTGCCTGGTGCCTGGCAGCGAAGTTAAACGAGCATGAAATCATTAACACAAGACTGTATTTGTTTGGAATTGCAGTATAACAGAACCCTCTTGCAGTGACCATAATGTTAATGGACGTAAAGAGTTTTCAAGTGCTCAGTGGAGTGGCATTTTTGGGTACACGCTATGCCCCGTGCAGGCAGGGCTGGTCCCTCAGACCAGGGCAGTTGGTATCAGAGGATTTTCTTGAAGAATCCCCTTTCCACTCACATCCACCCTGGCAGTTTTTCACTAGGTCTGGAAGTTCTTTGCTGCTTTTATTCACGGATGAATTTGAAACTGACTTTTTGCTGAGAATCCACTTTTTTATGCTATTAAAAACAATGTCATTAAAATAAAAAGTCTTCATCACGTTTTCTGTTGGTGCTTGCTCTGGGAGAAGCCTTGTTTAAAGCAAATCCTGCAGAGGGTTTTGCAAAGGTCTGAAGAATGAAAAGTACTTAGTGAATGTTTTCCTCAGTTAAAAAAAATTCTGTTGGCTTGGTATAACTCTGTGACTTGGCCTGAAAACTCTGAATTTATTTGGCTCTGTTCGTCTTGGCTGCGGCATGCGTCTTCTGCTAATCTTGGAGAGTTAATGAATTAAGTGCAGTTACTTATTAAAGCAGCTGCACAGCGCTGACATTGCAGGGAGCCTTGCAGCCCTGGTGTTGGCCTCAGGAGGCAGTGGGACATGGGGAGCTGGTGCTGGGTTTACAGGGGCCGGTGTGGGGCAAGGGGAAGCTGTACCAAGGCCAGTGAGCACCATTCCCCAGCATCCATCTCTTTTTCACCACCACCACCTCCTTTTTCATTGTTATTCCTCTGGTTTTCATCCTGTTCTGCTCCACAGCTTAGCTTGCACCTGTAAAAGGGTGTTGTATGTGCCCAAAAGTGTGCATGCTTTTTCCCCAGAGGTGCATCTCTCTACCAGTCCTGCCTGTCCCATATCCTCAGATGGTCATGATTACAACAGAAGTGTTACTACTACAAAAGATTATAAGCACTTAATCTACCTGCAAGTCCTGTGTTACAACTGATGAGCTTTTGCAGGAGCAGCAGCTGAGGGCTGCATGCCTTGCAAGCCTTGTTTATCTCTGCTGTACCCCTTCAAGGCCTTATTACATGGTGCTTGCTTTTTCTTAGGAAATCGATCTTTCAGCAGCATGGTTTAGTCAGCATCATCTCTTTGGTGAAGCCTTGAAGAACTTTGTATGTCTATAGAACGGGGTTTGGTTTATTTTTAATTTTAATGTCAGTTGTTTTCACATCTAACAGATACATGCCCCCTGCACTGGTGCAGCCCCCCATTTTTGTTAAGAACAGCAAAGCAAACAAGAAATTCTTTTACCTAAGAAGAGGTCTTGATATGTTACGTACAGCCTTTTAGCCTGAATCTAGATTTGCCATTGGTATTTCTATGTCTTTTCCCCCTAGATTAAAGCACATTATGGCTGGAAACCTCTTTCCTCTGCAACAACTTAAATGTTTTTAATTAATCATCTCTGAGCTCTCTTGGGCAAATAAGAAAGTCTTCTGGTATTGTTTAATTTCCTCAATCTCAGATAAATTTTGTTTCATTTTCCTGAATCCAAGCCTTCTCTAATCTGTCAGTGTTTTCCCCTGGTGGATGGGCAGCTGTTGGGACAGGGCACAGTACTTGCCTAAGGACTTCACTGCTGCCGTAGATCCTCATCCTTTATTCCTTAATCCTTGCCAGTACACCTGTGATTTTTCATAGGGCTGCAGGGGTTTACTGTAGTTCAGAAGAACACTCCTTGTCAGGCAACTCAAGATGACTTAAATAATTGGTACATCCACAGTTGTGTTTATCCCCCTCCCTCTAATTTTGACTCTTCTCCAGCTGTTACCAAGAATTGATTGGTATTTTCTTTCAGATCATTCATGAAGACAAGAAGCAGTTTTGTAACCAGATCCCTGTAGGCCCCATTAAAAAAGCTACTCTCAGATGATGAAGCCCATTTATGATTAGAGGGGTTTCATTCATGTGTGTGAACTCACTGTCTGCTGCTTTTTAATCGATTTGGCATCGACTGCATTGATTTTGTGTAAGTGCTTTTAAAAACAGTCAGGGTTGCTAGTTATGCATGTGTCTGGGTGCTGTACAGAAGTCTGTCCTGGGACTGTAGATGGCTTCTGCCCATTGTTTTGTCACTAAACAGCAGCAAGTTTGCTTGACTAGACCTGTTTCCTGTAAAACCATGTTGATAAGGGTTAATTAATTATGCTATCATCTTTTCATTAAGTGTATAGCTTGGACCGCTGTGTTTAGAAAGTAGTGTTTCATTTGTTTTACAAAATACTTAGGACGCTGAGTCCAGCCAGCAGTTTATTATATATAGGAAATATCATTTATTTGTTTCTCACAGGCTTTCATCCATAAATTCAAGAGTGTGTGGAATGATGAGCTGTGATTTACCAGGCGGGCCATTCCTGAGTGTCTGCCTTTTCTTTATTTCTCGATTCATGTCCTCCAAAAAAAAAAACGTCGTGATACATTACACGTTTTAAAAGGATATTTGTGGGAGTTAGTTCCCCTTAGTTCTCTCTTCTGCCATCTCTCTACTTGAGAGCTTGACAGACTGTTTTAGCATTACTGATTGCAATAACACACCAACCAAAATCCATCCATGAAACAGAACTATAGTGCTGATTTCAAAAGCTTTAACAAAAGGCATCCCATCTGGATCATTTAAAGCTCTCGTATGGTTTGTTTTAGAGTGTGAAAATTGAAACACTCCATTCTGAGAACCCAGAAGTAAAATTGGGTTTGATGTATAGTGAACTCAACAGTTGTTTTCCAACACACTTGTTTTTTCTGTTCTTCTTTTTTTTGGTTAGTGTTATAATTCATAAACAATTGAGGATGCCATTCCATTCCTTACAATTTTTATTTTTCTTACCTTGTTTATGCTGTATTAAACCTTGAATGAGGCTAAAATTTATGTGGTGATGATAACTCTGGATTTGATACGGCTCCAGACTATTTTATTTTATTGATTGCGACATTTATTATTTCCATTTCTTTGCTAGTTTTATGATTACCAAAGATATTTTCTGTTTAAAAGGCTAACAAAGTACATTGGTGTGGCACTTTCCATCCATTGACCTCGAAATACTTTCCTGACATTCCTCTCGGATGGAGGAGGCATTGTTTTCCTGATCCTAGCAAAAGTGAAAATTAGACACAGATAGGATAGATATGGGACTCAGCAGCAGAGGAAAGTGCTTCATTACCTTTGCTTTTACCTTACTTATCCAAGTCTGTGACCTAGCATAGGGAAGCTGGAGAGGACAGACCTCTCCTGTGTCATTAGACAACTTGCATCACACTCATGTCAGATAATTCTTTATATATTTTCTTCCATAGCAAATATTTAAACAGTTGAAATTTCCATGCTTTATTTAGTCCAATGGCATGTATTTCAACCTGAAGGAGTAACTCCCTGAGCCAAAATAAATAAGGGACGTTGCTGCAGGCTGAAATGGTGTTTTGGTCATTGAGTGGTATGCTTTGTGACTTAGGGTGACAGTAAAACACAGCAGAAAGAACTGTTTTATATTTGAAGTGTTCCAAGCTTGTGTTCCTGGCATCTGAAGAACAGAGGAGTCAACAAAGAAAGCTGTGGATGCATTGAAATGGCAGCCATGCTTCTCTCCCCAAGTTTACATGGTCTGTTTTGGGAAATGGACTGTGCAGTCACGAGTACACTGAAAGTGTCAGTCAGTGATGTTTAGGAGAGGTGGCTCAAATTCAGGTGACAGTAAAGAACCTGAACATTGAAGCAATTAAATAGTTGTACATTTTTGTTAAACTTACAGTAGCAAAACACTCCACCAGTCTGGGACATGAGCCCTGTGATTTAGCTTTCAGAGAGAAGGGAAATGGGAAGGTCACTTGGCAGTGCAAAACTACCTCAAAGCCAAGTTTTTGGGTTCTATATGCTTGTAATGAGTGAGTTTCCTTTGAAGCTCTGCTTAAGGCAGGGGGTTGGGGAGGATGTATTTGGGCAGCATGGCTTGTCCCAGAACTGATGAAGGTAAGCAACACCAAGGCACCAGCATTTTCCTGCAGCCAGTGCTGCTGAGGCTCAGTGTCCGTGCAAATTTGTGCTGTCTCTCTCCTTTCTTAATGTAACCCTGAAACAGAGGGAAGAGACCTGTGATGTGACAAATGTAGTTCTGGTATGAGTGGGAGCAGCACTCATTTCAGCAGTACAGAAGTATTTCTGCCAGCTCCACATCTTTCCCTGCTGAGCTTTACAGTTTTGTTTTGCTGTGCACGTGGCTTCATGCCCTGTTGCAAAGCCTTTCTCCCTGCAGAAGCATCCTCCCTGCTGATGCTTACTGGAAGCATTTTGTGGTACCTTAGGGACACCCTTGGTTTTTAGTATGGTGGTAATGCACAGATAGCACAGGAAAGTGGGAAAGGGTTTATCTGAGTATGCAATGCTGACTAGTTTACTTGTCCAGTTTCTTCTTTGCTACTATAAAAGAGGTATGGTGACACTAGTTTCTAAATTTTTTGCTCTCATTCTAAAAGGAGAACATTAGGTAGATTTGTGTCAATATAAGATCCTCTTGAGCATGTCTCCTTTTTAAAATATTAAGAGCACAGAAAAAAATATTATTCCCTTAAAACAATGAATCTAGTCCATTAAGGCAGAATTTCAAGATATTTGGTCTTGGACAATACTGATGGAGGTGTGCCCAAAGAAGAGATGACTTGCAGTGTTATTTGCATTGCTGTCTGCCTTAGTGGACACCGTGAAGAGAAGATCTTTTTTGTGTTGAGGGTAGTTGCTCCCACATAGTAACATGGTGAGTTCAGTGTTTTTCATGTTTTCTGCAAATACAGCAATGTTGTTATTACCATACTTGATGAAGGAAGAAGCTGATATTACTCATTTATGCACAGATAATTCTCCTTTCCTCACCTCCCCTTCATCAGAAGAAGTATATAAAGTACCACCTGGGTGTTTTTTAAGTACAAACTTCCACATGGTTTAAAAAGGTGGGATATTTCGAACTGATGCCTTTTACATCTATGGATATCAATGAATGGATAGCACTGTGGTTTTTTTCCCTAGCAGCTGGCAGAGAAAAGAAATTGAGGAGAAGAAAGGTCAGTGATTAGAGTGGAATGCCTTGACCTCTATTCAGACTTAAGTGAAAAAATATGAGAAATACCCCCTAAACTTCCAAAACCACCTGTGGATAAGTGGTGGCTGTGGTAGTTAAGCTGTCATTCGTGAAAACCGAAGAAAGGCAGAGACATGGCTGTTTACTTTAAACATCTTAGGGAAGAGAGGATTTCCATGACAACATGGAGTTAAATGCTAGCACTGTATAATAACAACAAAAAAAATCTCTTTCAAGATATCTCACTGAGTCTCCTGATGGAGTTCTTCTGTCACCTAAACAATTTAAGTTTAGGATGTTGAACAGGGCATGTATGAAAGGAGTTAGCAGAAAATCTTTGAATCTGTGGAAATGTGCTACAGCATCAGTGCCTTGCCTTTACGGTTAACCACTAGTACAGAAAGATCAAGAATTTTTGCCAGTGCTTTACTGTCTGATGTGGGCATGTCTGTTCCAAGATTTACCCCTCTGCAGAATGCATTAAATGCTTCCTTTACAGAGATGTTGTGCAAGGGGTGATCAGGCATTGGAACAGGTTGCCCAGGAAAGTGGTGGAATCGCTGTCCCTGGAAGTGTTCAGAAAGCATGTAGATGGCACTAGTGGCACTAGGGACATGGTTTACTGCTGGACCTGGCAGTGTTAGGTTAATGGCTGGACTTTATGGATCTTAGAGGTCTTTTCCAACCTTAATGATAGAATGATTCTCTGATTGGTGTCCCACATAAATCATAAACACTCCGTGAAATGACCGCTGTTTTAAAAAGTAAGAAATTCCCAGGCATTTTTGTGTAGTGGTTTTGAAGACATCACAGCCATGTTTTTTTCGGAAATAATGCTGAGATAGGCAAGGGAGTCAAAATCCACACAGTGCAAAGTAGTCTGGTATGAGCTGTCCATCCTGTGTCATTCCAGCCATCAGCTGTATGGGAACAGTTCTTTTATAGGAGGAAGAGTGACAGTGGCCTGACTTGTGACATATCGTTTCATTTTCCTATAACAAATTTAATTAACAAGATGGGAAGTTTGGTGCATTTACATGTTTTGGAATACTGGTGAGAACAAGCCAAGATATGGCTATCACTAATCAAGGCAAAAGTGTTTTCCTGCCAGTGTTTTTGCACGCTGTTGTTGTCAGCCCTAGAGTGAAGGAGTTAAGGGGAAGGATCTATATTAGACCTTGATGAACATCTTCCATTCACATATTAATTGTGGGAGAGGTAGTGAGACCTGGAGATTTTGGACTAATGTGTGTGTGGTCATCCATTTGCAGGGTACCTTGCTCCTTCCCAGCTGTCCCAGGCTCTGTCTGTATAAACCTTTTGCACTGTAGAAGCCTTTTCCCTGCAGTTGCTCTCCTGATATAACCACAGTTTCACCTTCACATCCATGAAGATGGAGACTTAATCTAAGTCAAATACACCAGAGAGCTGCTTGTTTGTAACACATTTAACCACCACCATACCATTACAGTGTTTGGATGACTGGATAGTAAAAATGTTGTCAATTTTTTGTCTGCCAGTTGTTTTAGTCCCATTTTTCTCAGGAAAAGATTTCCTGAAAGTGAAGAGTGATTTTACTTTTGCAGGTGATTGCAGGGCTGTACAGCCACTTAAGTCCCTTTTTGCCTGTCAGGTGGGTGCTGCATCTGACTCTGTCCTCTGCTCTCTTCTTCTCCTCTTTCTTTTTTTTTTTTACCTCCTCTTTCCTATTTGCTACTTTATTTTAATAGTCTGGTGTAACTCGCCAGGACCAGCAACGTGACTGGAATACAAAGGCAAATTAGAAGCAGTGCTTTCAACTTTCTGCTCGTGGAGTTTGCCAGGTCTTGCTGAGACAGATAAGGCCATATTAACTCTCTTTAATGACATTTGCTAAGTACTAATTTGCAAGAGAGAAAGGTGCCCAAGGAAAAGCAGGTATTCCTCTTTGTGGGGATTTTTTCCTTTGTGCTTTAACTTAAAGGATTTTCAAAAATGGCTTAAGGTCAACTACAACTCTTTATTTGTTCCCCAAAAGAAGTGTAATATCCTTAAACACCACTTGAACAGTGGTCTGTGGATGTATAGATGTATGGATATGTGATTTCTCCTTTAAGAACAGTGTCATTAAAAAGAAGATGTTTAGCATTTTGTAACTTGTGCTTTTAATAGAACCTAATTATTTTATGTGAATTTAATTGTTAATGTACTAAAAGCTTTGTGTGTGTGCATTGCTTGTTTAGCAGGAAAAAAAAAGCAAGGAGAGCTTGATATAAAATCCCAAACTGCGATTAATAGCACATTTATTCAGTCTTTAGTTCTCTGACAGAGAGCAATCAATTGTGGAAAAAATGGTTTAAATCAAGACAAAGCAATTCTTTCTTGCCCCCAAAAGAAAGAAAAAACCCCATGCATCTTGTTCCAGTGTTTTCTCTTTCTCTGTGTCACATTTCATCTTCAAGCCCTGAAATAAAAGCAAATGAGATAAAAGCCTGGGTTAGAAAACCAAAGAGGAAGGGTGAACCCATTGCCTTTTTACTCAGTTGAAGATAATTATACCACTAACCCGAGACGTGAGAGGCTCAATTCCCTTTACTGCCTGGGGGAACTTGAACCCATTTCCAGGAACAGTTCCTATAAACGTGAATGGGAGCGGCTGATCCCAGAATACCCTTTTTGTTTTGCCAGTGGTGTTCCCACTTCGCACAGCTTACTTAAATATTCATTAAATGAGGAAAAAAGCAAGCTCTCTGTAGCAGAGGCGCATGTAGAGAGGTGCTCAGGGAGCCTGTGGTCCTTGGCTCACCAGCTGCTGCCAAACAGCCACCGCTATTGCATGGGGGCTGCAGCATCTCCCAGACCCCAAAGCTGTCCCACTTGGGGAACTGGAGGCAATACACTTCCCTGTGCCCACATACTTCTCTATTTCCTCCAAGAAAATTTGCGATCTGTAACACACAACCATATTACTGCAAAAGGATGCTGCAAGAGTGGTGGTCAGGTATTCACCCATTTCCTGTCAAGAGGGGCAGCTGTGCTCGGTGACGTGCAGCAGGCTCAGCAGATGGAGGAGGCTGAGCTCTGCTCCCTGCCCAGGCTGGTGCTGCCTGGCCACAGGGTCTTCAGCTGGGGGATGGAAGGTCCTGACCAAGTCCTGCTCAAGGGCACGAAATTGGCCATTGCTGCAGAGATACCCAGCTCTTGTACAGAAAGCGCATTTCCTTCTCTGGCCTTTTCCCATGGCATTTGAGGAATCTGTATCTTTCCTGTCTTTGTTTTTATTACATGTATTTGAACATCAAAGCATTCTGAAAACAGTGCTGTGAAAACTCGGGTGAGTTTTTGTCATTTTACATAAGGCACCTTGAAACTTCATTTCTCGGTAAATTGCTGAGTGTCCCGAGCCTAATTAACTGGTTAGTATTGCAACAGTGGTCAAGGGCTTTAAAACACTCTGGGTAGGAAACATCTCTCCCAGCTTTATCAGCATATTTTATCATCCAAGTCTAACCTTATCTTTGCACTGCTCTTAATAACTTCTCTGGTTTACCTATAAATACCCAACCTTTTCCGTCTATACACTCCCTTTTACTTGGGGAAAAAAAAAAGCCTGTGAAAGATAGCATGTTGTTACTGTGTAAGTCCTTTAAGGGAGTGAGACCTGCAAATCATTACTGCTGGCTTCTCTTTCTGGACAGGTGGCCACTTCTGGCTCCAGGGGCTGCAATTCTATATGGATACCTTGTCTCACCATGTCATTATCCTCATCTCTGTCCACTTGCCTCTGCTTTCCTTGACATATTTTAGTCTTGCTTCTTGCTCTGATTCTGTAGCTAAGAAGAATTCAATGCCTCCTTTGGAGTTCCAGAGGTTACACCCGTAAAAATATTTTCAAATGTGTTTTCTATTCCAAGTACTTAACACTGGGAGTTATTTCTTAGCTTTGAGTTTACATGCAATCTGTAATCCCTCTGGAAATAACAATGGCTGCTAATGTCATTTATAGATAAAGTGAAAGTATTAACAAAGCTCATAAGCAGTTTTGCCAGTATAAATAATGTAAATTAATTATTTACATGCAAATATTATGGGGATGTTTCTGTTTCTTATAGTACTATCTGTATTACGTATGCTTCCAGGTGTTCTATCCTCTGATTTATCATCACTGTCTTGGTGATGTTAAAAAAAAACTATTGTAAAGTATTTGGGGGCGTGGGGCTGGGGAGAAGTATTGTTTACATATAGAACTTCTTTCTTTTCCTTTGAAACCCATGGAATCAAAGACTTGGTACAGAAGCAAAAATCTAGTCTACTGCAATCCAAACTGTATACAATGATGCCTTTAAAACAAGTTTGATACTGGAATCAAGTCAGATGAATGCAAACTGAATGCACCAGCTCATAAAATAAATAATTAGCAGTTCTGCTCTGTGAAGAAAAACATTTTAGTTTAATAGAGTGACTCTGCTCCCAGTCAACTCTATTTAAAATAAAATATATCAAAATCAGACTTAGGATCTTCAGAAACTGAAGTTGATTTATTCTAGTCAATGGAGCCACCTACAGATTTGACCCTGAATATCTGATAAGACATACAGCCCAAATTTTCACAAGCATGTATATCAGACATGTGTGTGCAGTGCAAATCATATTTTCTAATAAAATTTATTTACTGGTAGAGTGGATTTTTTTAAATGCAACCTTCAAAGAGGTAATGCTTACTCCTATGCTTTTTCACCCCCACAGCACTCACTTCTCAAAGCCTGGCTCTTACACAGCCAAAGACCTTTATATTCAGTACTTGGTTTGACAGTGAAGGGTGGCACTGAGACAAACCTGGACCTGTCACACCTGAAGGAATTTCTCTCACTGAGAAATGAGATAAGCCCTATTGCCTTTCCCAATACTTGGCTGCAGGTAGGACACTCACAAAAAACAAAAAGCAAAACCTCAAACCCGCCCTTCCCCCCCAAAAAAAACCCAACCCAAAAGTTAATGTTTTAACAGCTTTGTGGAGTGTGGAGATTGCCGTGGTAATTCACTCTGGAGGTTAAAAAGCTGGGGATAGCCATCGGGAGGTAGGTGTAGATTTAAAAAGCCTCAGCTGCTTTTTGCGATTACAGATGTGAACAAATGCCCTCTGAATGGTTGCTGCTCATTTTCATGAGGAGTCTGCAGATCTATGGAGACTCCTGGTTATCAGCAGATGAAATCAGAGCTAAACCTGCCCACTGGCCAACCCGGACTGATGTCCTGCCCTTCATCTCTCCGGACTGACTCCTCTATCCTGTGCCAGAGGCAGTTTGAGCACTTCAGAGCTTTGATGAATCGTAAATACGTAGTCAATACACTAACTGTGCTCAGCTACCAGCACTGTTTTCATTAGAAAGAGCTTTCTTGGCCAAAAGTGTGATGCTTTGACAGCGCATCACCTAATCAATTTCTCATTTTTCGAAGTAAAGCATGCAGGCTATGTTCTTAGTTGCTACCCAGTTTGTACAAATACTGACAGTTGTCAAAAAAAAAAAAAAAAAAAAAAAAGAAAGATATAAAATGCTAATGCCTTGATTAACATTTTTCACTGACCTTTCTCTAGTGGCATGAACAGCAGAGGAGCTGAGGAGTGGAGATCAGGGCTCAATGTGCCCAGCTCCTGGAGCACCTCCTCTCCATTGTGCTTGAATTCCTTCCACTGAGCCCAAACAGGGCTTTGCTCTTTAGTACAGTTTAGGCTTCTGTCCAATCGGTCCAGATTGGCAGATTTCAGTCCAGATGGTTATGATAGATATGGTACCCTCTCTTTTAATCTCAACTAAAGAAGTTTTGACAAAGGCCTGTGAATTAAGTGGGCTATGAGTAGCAATGACTGTGTGAATTTCACATTTTTGCCTAGTCCATCTGCCAGGCTGAAAAGAGGGAAGGCAAGCAAGCCGTTTCAGTATAAATTAGTGTGCTTGAATTGTGCAAATCCAATTAGTTAACAGGCAGGACATTTCTCTGCTATTACTACCATTTAAAAAAAAATTCTCTTTGGCAAAATGCACACTGAGTAGTAAATCTTTCCTTTTCAGGCTTGCCATCCATTTGGTGGTACCTTTATCCCACATTTACATGGAAATTTTACTCCCCTTGAACACAAAGCTTCTCCTCTCAGCATGCAAGCTGCATTAATTGTCAGTAATGTGGGCAGAAATATATTCCATAGCATTATATCATCAAAACTGAATGGGATTAATAGCCTGTCCTGTTGTTATAAGGAGTTTGGCACCGTGTGTTTTATCTGTCAGCGAGATGACTATTTATATTGTTTTGGGGTAACTGGCATAATAGCCTTTAGTATAATTGCTTATCTGAATGCACACAATTAAAACTATTTTCTGGGGGGACTTTGTGCTGGAAACCCACTTGGGTGGACGCTTTTTTTGCCAGGAAGGAGAGGACAGCACAGTGTGCTTCATGTGATGCACTAGCGCAGCTCTGCCTGCTGAATGTGACCCTTTTTCAGTGACAATTGCCTTTCATAATAGCAGGTTGCCTTTCTTTTAACACTGCCCAGCCAGTCCTCCCTGCTTCCTCAGGAGGAGCTGGTTTGCAGCCCTCTGAAGTTGGTGAAGTTCCCATGGCTCTGAGTCACACTGCAGGATCCTTCCCTCCCTGCTGCCTCCTCTTAAGCACAAACATCCACAGCTCCTAGTCTCATCTCCCAAAAGATTTTGGCACTTGGTTCTTAGAAGCAAAACTATGGACCTTCACTTTTCTTCTTCTCATGCCATTTTCTTTAACTTCTTTCATAGAACTGTAAGGGCTGATGGAAGTGTCTTCTTCAGATACGGTCTGTGTGTGGATACTCCTCCACGAAAGCATTTTGAATCTGAGTTTCAGCAGATGAATTCAACTGGCCTCTGCATGGTGGAGAAAAAAAATCAGTAATACATTCTGGTATTTATGCATATTTAAAAACAGTAGTTCAAATGGGTATTAATAATAAGCTATAAGTACTTCATTAGGAGAGTGAAAGCGGGGAAGCAATTTACATTCTGCATTCAGCAGTAGCATTGCAGCTGAAATGATGAAGAGATTTCATGTTGGAGGTCCATTTTCACACTTTGTGAAAACTGAAGTCACACTAATAAAGCATGAAGTTGGATATGCTGTAAATATGATAAGTTTATTGCAAGTCTTCAAAAATTCATGTGTGTCCCAGTGTCCGTACTGAAGCTTATTTACCATAATAGGTTTTTCAAATAGAGTGCATTAATTTGACTGCTTAAAGTTTCTTAATCCCTTCCTGTCAAATACGTTAAGAAAGTAACAACTTAAAAATATCTACATTCAAAAAACTGAATTTTGTCAGCCCTTTAGATGAACTGTTGGTTTTGAATAGTTGAATCTCCTAGTTTGACAAAATGTTAAGATTATCTAATGCAGATTATTTGTAGTTTCATAGAGAAAAATATTGATTCTTTGTTGTCTCCTCTAGTCCTCAGTCATGCACAAAAAACGCAGAAATATGAGTATTAAATAGTCTTTTAAGCTGTCACCCATTAATATAGAGCTTTTTCAAATTAAATTGGAGATCAATAAGAAACTTAATTTTAAGAACATTTCTTGGCCATGTCAAACTGTTTGAGTTTGCTGATATCTTAATGGACATTAATGGAGACATTTTAAAAACAAGAATAACTTGCTGAAGTAGTTGGCTATTTTTAACACACACATGCACTGGTTGCAATTGTTTTTTATTGCTATGGGAATAGCAGACAACACTAACAAAACCAAAAGATCAAGATTCAACATATTTGTTTAAAAATAAGGTTATTTTGAAAATAAAATTAGGAGATGGCAGAGTCTAACTATACATTTCCTGTAGAGCAGTTCTTCAATTACTTAATGCAGTCTTGTTTCTCAGAATGTTATTTGTATATGATGTTATTATTTTTGTTGAAAGCACATGATTATCTACAGAAACTTTTTGAATGAAAGCTGATAAAAGTTTTCGAACATGTAATTGTTTGTTCTTGATACTGCATGCTGCTTTCACGTGTAGTTTCTAATAGTAAGGTACTCTTTATTATGTTTACAAATCCATGCTTGGAAAAGCATGTATACTAAGGGGTAGGTTTTTCAGAAGGATTTATATACAAGCCAAGGTGTGTTCTTTGATCATGACATTTCTGCTCTCAGGAGAGCCATCTCCATTCACATAAACACTGCCAGACATGCAGGTTTCTGCAGGTGTCAAGCCAGGCGAGGCAGTGCTGGGTCAGTGGCTTGAGGACGCTTAGCTTTACGGACCAGTGGCAGCATCTGCATCAGCCAAACACCTCCATTTTAGACAGTGTTTGCTCCTTCTGTCCCCTGTCCCCCATCCCCCAAACCTGAGGGGTCCTACAGGAGCAGGCTGGCCACATCCACAACACATAGCCCTCAGTCCTAAATCTCCTGTGAGCCCCAAATAGTCTGTGGTGGTCCTGAGACACAATTATTATTTGTTGCACATCTTTTTAGTTCCAGGTTTCTGGAAGTATCAGCGTGGTGCTTTGGTAACATGAAATGAAGGACCTGTTTTCAGTACCTTGGGACTGTGGGAGGAAAGCACGTGCAGCTCCCACATGAGAACATCACAATTTTGTGCTGATACAATGTTAGAGGGGGGATGCTGTAAGGAAGACACAGACAAATGTGGGGTAGTCTTCATCATGTCAGCCTTAGGGGATGGAGCAACATATCCCAGGACCATGTCCAGAGACTGTCTTGATGAGGCCAAAACAGCAGGCAACTAAGGGGAGTGAGCCATCAGGAGCCAGCACTTGGCCTCACTCCCTGGCCTGATTTTCTTTAAAAGTATAATCAGGCAGCTCCGAACAACAGCAAAGCGAATGTACAAAAGTTCTACTCTTTACAAAGAGAGAATCAGGAGAGTGCAAGGAACAGAGGATGCTTGACATCTGCGTGTTCAGGTAGTAGAAAGGTTAGAGTAAATGTGTAACAGGTTAAATTAATTTAGGTTTCTTCTATCAACGTGTCTGGTCAAAACTGCTGAGCTAATGAGGCTAGTTCTTTTACTTTCATCTCTGGTCAAAGCGACCTCAAAAGTAAAGAATCACGTGGTTGACAGGGGTATCGCTTTGTTGTATTGCAAGGTGAATGTGTGCACTTAATGAAAAAGGCTGAAAAAGTGCCTTCAGAGCAATCTTTATGAAAACAGTGGAATTTATGAGGAAAATACCTGCTCTTCACAGAAAACGAAGAGAGAAAAACCTGAAAATTGGAGCCAGTTGCTCCAAAGCTGTTCTGCAATGCTGTGGCTCAGTGCTAGTTTGGGTGCTTCATGTTCCCAACCCCTTGGTGAGCTGTATTCCTGGCCGAATGCTACCCAAGCGGTAGCACCACTCTTATGATGTGCAGGATTACACTTCTTTTAAGGACAGGACTTCTTTTAAACACCAGGTGATAGCGATGGTGTGAGGTGTGTTTTGGTGCTCTCAGTCCTCAAAGTCTAGTCAATTCACAAGTTTTAATGCTTTTAAGCACCCGAGATGTACAGTCTAATAGCACAACTCCCTAACAAGGCTTGGCCCCAGTCTACCCTGGGACTTCATGCCAGCATAACTTCGCTGAGCTGAGCCATGATAAGGTACAATTTGTAGCTGGCAGGGCTTTGCCAGCCAGAACTCCTGGAGAGGGCACAGCTACACTGCCAAACCTGCTGTTGGAGGAAGCCTTCCTGGCGCTGAGGCAGCTTGGCCCCAGTGCCGACCGCATCTGGGAGAGGAGGATGTTAGTTTGGGAGAGCGGTGCATTCTACACCCAGCTTTCCACCCAGTGCTGCAGAGAGCATGATCTGTCATATTTAATTTATCACATCAAATCATAGGCTATTCTGGCCTCCTTGATCATACTCCCTTTCAAGGCAGCTGTACTAGACATAACTAGCACTGGCTAGTGCAACACCCAAAGATACTTGAGGTGGAGGCAGGAACATTAAAAAAAACAACTTGGTTGTTGTAATTTGCAGTCTTATCATGCTTTTTTTTCTCAGCAGTGTCCCTGACAGGTCCCATACACTGTGTACAGCTGGCCATTTTGGTTCTATGCCAAATGAGAATTTCCTGGTGTTAAAAGAATTCTCAGTTGTCTACTTTCTGGGCTTCCAGAATAGTACAAATCATGTTTAATTTGGCTGTAGAGCTAACACTGAATACCTTGAAACAAACCCATAAATTAGAAAGTGAATACTGGGTCCTATTGTCCACAAAATACAAAATGGAGTGTCTTATGTTCCTCAAATTACTCTTTTATTGAGCCATATTGCAAGGATGATCACTATTTCTGAACAGGGTGCTAACATATATTTTTTCCTCAGGCACAAAATGATCATGCTTCCCTATCTAATTCCCTCAGTGGAAGAGCAGAAACAGGCGAGAGTCTCTTCTCCTGCAACACTGTAAATCCGGGCAAACTTCATTTGCTGGAGCAGAATTAATCCACTCTGTACTTACTCAACCCTAGTTGTGGTTCAGCCTCTTATCTACAGTAAAGGCTACTATGTGATCGCTTGTGGAGAAGTAGAATAGAGGAACAGAACTTGACAAACAAAACCTCAAATCAGAAAAGTCTTTGCTTATGTCCTTCTAAAACCTTCCCAGCACCTGTGCTGGGAAAAAAAAAAAAAGGAAACTGGTTTGCAGGCACAGTTTTCCAATTACAGCAGTCCAGAGACACTTCAACACTGGATTTTGCTCTTCCGTTATATTTTGGCAGTGTCTCTGAGCAAAGGTGCCTATTTCCTAAACAGATAAAGCTGCACTGCCAACTACTGTGTTTGTGGCTTGGCAAGTCCCATTCTGGCTGCCAGCTGCCCTAATGAAACTAATTGGAGGTTCATTTGCAACGTGGGGAGTCCTGTGATGGGAGAGGTTTTGCCTTTGAATGTTGACTTTTAAGTACGAAACTGCAGCAGGCTGAATTTACATGGCTCTTAGGCATTATTAAGTGCTTTTTGGTTGACTATACTGTGTCATCACTACTGTCTTGTCCCTTCATGCATGATGCTGTGTGTCCCCATTGCACTGGAAGATGTCTCATCTTTACAAAGGATGTGCCACTAGGCAGCCTTGCCAGTGTGGGCTCTTGGTCACAGACTATATCATACAGGATATAGTGTTACACCTGCTGATGGGCCATCAAACAACAGCAGTAAGCCCAGACATCCCTGAATTTAAACATTTTAGATACAAAATCAGAAGCCATTTTTGGTTTCCTTGATGTTCGAAAGGCGAGTGTCAGCCCAGCTGCGCCTCAGCCCCGCTCCTTGTTAAACACTTCACCGAGTTCTTTGTGATCTGTGTCGCAGTACCTGGACCCATGCCAGCCAGGTGCTTTCAGGGATACTCTGTAATCCATGCAGCCATCTGACCAAACGAATTAAATGTTGTATATCCTGTCATTGCCATTATACAGATTGGCAAGGGGAAAACAGAATGTATTTCTCCCAGCACCCAGTGCTGCATCAAACATTTCTTTACGGTTGCCTTGCAGTCAGACTGGCATGTTCTGCTTCTGAATGGAATAGAAGGTGAGTACTGGGACGCCCTTTTGTGTGCCCTGGCCATGTCTCGAATGGCCACCAAAGTCTTTAATTATCCTAATCTGAAATCCTGTAGCTGGAAGAGTACTGCCAGTCGCTGAAACATCTTACTACAAATAGAGTCACAGAAATTATGCTAAGGGAGAAGTCATGGAGAAGGGCAACAACGTCCAGACCCACCTGCTGGAAGGTAGAAACATGCCATAGTGTGATGGATGAGATTAGAAAGACCTGACTTTTCACCCTGTTTTTAAGGCCTTCATTCCTTAATCCATCTCTCTAGATCTCCTTCAGTTGGCATCCCAGACTGCACTGCTGGATATCAAAACTCTTCAGCATGGTCTGGAGTCCTGAAGTTCCCCATCAGCACTGGTTTCTGTGACAGGGTACCACATGCCTGCCTATCACTGCTGGATGATACAGACAGGTGGGTCCTGAGACCTGCCACTGCAGTAACAGCATGGCTAAAGGAGGCAGCACATTTGGCTGCTATGGGAAAACAGTTTAAGGGATTGGCAGATCATACAGGATTATCACAGTCAGGAAATGTGTGTTGGTTCATACTTTCTCCCCCACTCCCAATGATCAACATGCTGCTCCTCTTCAGATGTCTTTTCATTGTCTCCTGCTGCAGCTCTTCCATATCTTTCCAAGTGTTATATTCTCCTGGCCTGAACCATAAGCCTTGATCTCCCAGGGTCCTGTGTGTGTCCCATCTGCACAATGTAATGCTGGACTCACTTTAGCACAGCCAATATCAGGTTTTATAGAACACTGAGCAGTTTGGTAAGAACCAGTTTGGAAAATTGCTGGCAGGAGATTATGTTTAGGACCTTTCCCTCAGACGTGAGAGACTGATACTCAAACACCTGGGCGAATTAGTCAGAGCAGGCAACTCAACTGAGCAGGAACTGGCTGTTCCTGTTCTGATTTAACACCCTGACTACTGAGTTGTCATGGAAAACACCAAACACCTCGGTTTTGCTTTAAAACAGAATGGGGGGAAAGGCAGATTCTGCCTGCTTTCCTAAAGAGGCAGAGTTTTCCCAACAGCACTGTGGTGATCTTAGTGTGGGCAAGGGTGGGAACATTTGTTTCCACATTGGCTACAGCACTCAGATCCCTGAAGATTTTAAACATCCCTAACTATGTGTAAATAAAATTTGCCTAAACATAGTCTGTCCCTCATCGTCCTGACTTCATCTACACATGCAGCTTTAGTGGTGTGACTTTTCTCTTGGCTATGGCAGCAAAAATGTTACCTGTGTCCTTGGACAGAGAACTGTTTTGAAATGTGTTGATCAGCATGGAGTAGTTGAGACATCTGCAGTGATTTTCCTTTATGTGTGTATGTGTGTGCACAGTACATTAGAGATCATGAAAATAAACAAAATGAGAGAGGATCTAGAGGTATCAAGTAATAGGTGACCATGTACATGCGCTGCAAAATTTCTCACACCAAGCTCATGACATGGATTTCCTTGCTGCAGTCCTTTCTCCCAGTACCTTTTCAGTGCTGAGTGGATAATGTTTCCAGCTGGTGACGGGCACTTTCTCATCATAAAACAATATGCATTTTGTTTCAGACCACCTTATGTTTTTACAAGATACAGTTTTTCTTCTCAGAAGTCTATTTGGTAGTGAATTTGCATAAGGGTGTTTCAATAGTACATAAAGCGTGTGGGTGGCTTTGCTTGCTGTGTTGTAGAAGAAGCTGCACCTTCAATTTAATGGACAATGCTGCGCTTCAGTAGACCATTATATTAGTCCACCATTCCTAACATAGCAATCATACTGAAATTGTATTGCTACATTATACAAGTGTGGTTAATTAAGCCCAGTTATCAGCCCAAGTTCATACAATAGCTGTGTGTGGGTAAAGGAGAAGCAATGAGTTAGACAAAAAGTGTATGTAGTATATGTTCTAGAGAAAAATAAAGCGAAAAAGGCAGGGAAGGAATGGGCACAGTTGAAGAGAGAGCATGGATGGCAGGAGAGCAATTGGATGGTGACTGCCAGTGCTGCAGACTGACCTGTGCTCTCTGCCCTGCAGCCATGCTGAGTAATTAGGGAGTCTGTTATTATTTTTTTTGTATCGTTATTACAGTAAAAGACGTACCTTACCAGATGGAACTAAAGAAGGATAGTATAAATGAAGCAGAACGGAGTTTTTAAGATAGATGTTCATCAAAGGTTTACTTAATGTCTCTGAAGTACAAAGCGTAATAAGGCTGTGGGTTTAATGTGTCTGGAGTAAAAAATATGTATATCCTCTCCTCTATCCTTCTTTCCTGCTCCAGCTGGCTTTTAATGCGCTGTTGAAAATAATCAAGTATAAATAGTAGTGCTTGAAAGAAAAGTTGATATTCAGACTGTGACTGTGTGGGACTACAAAAATTACTTGTTGGGTCTTTGATCATATTCCAGGGAGGCATGAGAAACCACAGCAATAGTACCTGTTCCTGTTGAGCAGGGCACCCTCAAACACAAGAAGGGCAAAGCAATGTGGGAATACTCTGCAGACCTTTGCAGAAATCAGGGGCCCAGTATGTTGCCTGATGTGGTGTTACCTGCTGTCGATCAGCACATTGTTATCATTTGAGTTTTCTTTTTATTTGACTCATTTAAGTCTAGTACCTGAGCTTCAGGGAATAGCTGGCACTTTTAAGTGATAGTTAAAAAAAACCACTTTCCTTTGTAATCTTTTTATTGGTGCCTGTTGACCATAAACCTAAAAGGGAGAGTTCAGTCTGCCAACAGTCTGTTCTTTAATACCCAAGTCATAGCATGACATATTCGCACTGAAAATAAATCCAAAGAAATCCCAAAGGCACAGGTGATCTTTTTGGGGGGAGGAAAAAAAGGCTTTAGTATACTGAACTGTTGCATGAAAGGACTAACATCGTCTGAATCATAAAACCGAGTGAGTGTAGCTGTGATGCCAGCAGTTTGCATTAAAGTGCTTTTATTCATGGCAGGCACTGCCAATTTAAACTTAGCTGTCAGTTGGTGGGCTTTCATTTACTGCAAAAGGCTTGTCATTGTTTACATGGCATTAATCCTTGAACTTCAGTCTTTGGAGTATCAGTTTAATGTAAGTTTAACTAATACACTGAGGAGGTGAGTTTATAAATGAACGTGTTGCTGCATGATCTGTCTTGTTTGCTCGAGTGGGTGCTGGGCATTGTCTGGGGTGAGCTGTGGGTCTGCAGGGAGGAGGCTGTGGAGGTAGGAGCCATCATGTCTAGCATAGCTTGGTCCTGGGCCATGCTGCTTCATGTCCTCTGTGGGGCTGGGTCTTCTTGTTCTAGCAGCCTGGGATGAGGTACCAACCAGCGTGGTAGGTCATGTCGCACGGGTGTGGCAAAAAAAATGAGAAGAAACTCATTTTTAGGGAAGGGCACTGTATTTTGGGACCTGGTTGCCTCAAAGGCAGACCATAGGATGGACAATTTTCAATGCCTGTTCTTAGGTTTTAGGCAATAGGGCAAAAATAGGCAGTTAAAACTCTAATGGATAGCAAAGACCTGTGAAAGACATTGCTAAGCATGTTGGGGAGACTCTCATGGGATAATTTCACCTGTTACCAGAAACATTGCAGTCTTTGATTAGCTGGGTTTTGGTTTCTTCATTAATTACCTTCCAAAGTAGGACACATGCACGTACTTTTTCTCACTGGCTTATGTATCCTCTTTTAGAAAAAGATTTTTCTGGTTTTTAGTTATCTTTAAAATGTGAATATGGGACTAATTTCTTTTTCTTGTTCATGAAGTGCTCCTCACTAAATTGTTGGCGATATTAACCACTGACAGATTAATTTCTTACTTTCTTTTGTTCGTAATGGAAAATCTTTTTACTAGGCAAAGTTTCAGAAATTCACTAGCAAATTTGCTTGTTGCAAAGGCTGGCTGATAAATTAAGAAACTTCACCCACAGGACACATCAGAGTACATTAAAAAAAAATAAGGTTCTTCCACAATAATGTTATCAACCTTTATAAAGCATGTACCACATCCTGGGTTATTCAATACATGTCTATATTTTGTCAAAGCAGGTACAATTTAAACATAATTTTTGTGATAAATTCTCTCTGCTTTTCTTAATTCCACTGACAGAACAATAACCTCAGACATAAATATCCTGAATTCTGGGGTAAGTGCCTTACAGGTAGAGCCTATAGCAACAAGTTTCACACTCAGATCTCAGCTTACCTGACAGTGACAATGTTCAAGTTCACATTTGAATTTAATTTTCATTGATTGGGACACTCTCTTTTTTTTTTTTTACACTATTTGGATCAGAGTAACATTTTTTCTATTCTTCAGCTTCACTTCCCCTCTTCTCACCATCCTCCCCCCACCACTTCATTTATTTTCTTTTCCTTCTGGATCAAAAATTCAAAAGTACAGTTGATTTTAGAGCATTTCTTTATATACCTGTCCAGCATGCTTTTTGACTAGTCTATGCAGACTGGTGAACTATTTGGAATCAAGCAGTCAGCAGTTCTGTCTTGCTCCCCACAAGTCTTGAAGTTGTTTTTATTCCCTCTGTGAAAATGGCTATGTCAGCAGAGACTACAAAAGGAATCAAATTATACTTCATCTTATTAGAAAACCACCTAGAAGCTAGTGGAGACATCCCACTCCTCTTTGCCTTCCAGGTCTTTGATCCACTTGAAAATCCACTGTCAGGAGGGCTTACCTCCCTGCATACTCAGCACTACAAGAAAGTATATTTAAACTGAAGGGTAGTATTGAAAATGCCCAACAGAGTTTTCCTCACATTTCACCTTCTTCCCAATGCCTGATGTGGTTCTTCTAGGCACAGTCCTAGTATTGCCAACTCAAGTATCGTGAATCCAAGAGGCAGCCTCCTTTTTCTTTCTTCCTCTCCAGAAAACCCTACAAGATTTGCTTCAATCACAGAGGTCAGCAAGCAGCTAGTGTTATTCCATCACTGAATCTCAAAAAATATCCACTATGGGGAGGGTTGGTACCACTGCTATCTCTAACAGGCCACATTGCTTGTGGGGCTTAGGGGCTTGGACTCCTTCTGGAGCAAGTCCAGAGGAGGGCCACAAAGACAATCAGAGGGATGGAACATCTCTTCTGTAAGGACAGGCTGAGAGAGCTGGGGTTGTTCAGCCTGGAGAAGATTCCAGGGAGATTTTATTGAGGCCTTCTAGTACCAGAAGGGGGCCTACAGCAGAGCTGGAGAGGGACTTTTTGGAAGGGCTTGTAGTGATAAGAATGGCTCTAAACTGAAAGAGGGTAGATTTAGATCAGATATTAGGAAGAAATTGTTTACTGTGAGGGTGGTGAGGCACTGGAACAGGTTGTTCCGAAAGGATGCCCCATCCCTGGAAGTGTTGAAGGCTGGGTTGTGTGGCTTTGAGCTGCCTGGGCTAGTGGCAGATGTCCCTGCCCATTAGGTTAGAACTAGATGGTCTTTGAGGTCCCTTCCAATCCAAATCATTCTTTGATTCTGTGATCAGCAGCCCATCCCTGACAGTTCATTAACTTCATCAGCAGAGTGGTTGCAAACAGCATGCGACCCAATTCTTTCCCTTCCTGCCTAGGGCTCCTTACTCCTGGGGCAACGGGGAATGGTGGGAATGTAACACAGAGAGAGAGAGGAGGTTTATGGGTTTATTTACTGACCTTCCTGATGCACCCTGCTGTGAAGAGTCTCTTGCTCGCGTAGACAGAGGCACATGCATGCACACGTGCACATTAAGGCTGCCGCACTGTGATCATACAACCCCCTTTCAGAGCCCCTGCTCATCTCTTTAATATTTGATAGCTATTTGGCAGTCAGCAGAGAGGAGCAGAGCTTTTTGTTATGTAACTCCTATTAGAAGTTCGGGGTTGATAAAGCATAAGTTGCATTTCTCATTATGAGAAATAAAGTGTGTTTCTCACTTCTTTGCATCCAAATGCCAGCCTTTGATGTCTGTACTTGGCCCTCACTGCAGCTAAAATCTCTTGTGGCATGTACTTCATAGCCATGTAAAATAGCAGTGTGTTCTTCGCCCTGCTAGTTAAGGAGATGCCAAATGATGTCAAGTTGAGGCTGAAAGTGCTTTTCTGCTCTACAACCAAATAGCTGAGCTCTGGAAGCTTATTACTGCCTTTTTAAGGATCTCCAAACCCAGTTGCAATGAGATTACTCCATTCCTATTTCTTCTGCCTTCCTCATAAACTTACACTTCTCTGTTTGCTTGCTCTTAGTGCAGTGCAACAGAGGGATTAAATGGAGTTCATCTTCCCTTTTTGCCTTGATGCTTTGGTGCATTTCAAAATTAAATGGGACTGTGATAAATTGCACCTTGAAGAAACCAGAAGCTTAGAAGGAGGTTTTAAGTTTTAGGAAAAAATTAAAGTGGCCAAAGCAGCAGGCAAATAGAACACAATTTGAAAGCTTATAACTCCCTCCACTTCTGCAAATCTGAGATTCTCTCCTGGACCTGTCCCTCTCCTCATCTATGTTCTTAAAGAAAATGTCTTGACAGCTATTATGCCCTGTGTTACTACAACACAATATCCAGTAATTTAAGCTTTACAGGCTAGGAGAAATGTCTAGTATGACCTTCAGTCTTGGATATCCTTCTTTCTTTATCTTTTAGAATTGCTTCCCCAAATAGTCTTTATTTAAGCTTTTTGTTTCATGTGGTGTTGAAGCCAGTCCTGTGATTTCACATATTTTTAAGTTGATAGATTAAACTGCAGGTGATAAAGGCTCTACTTTATTCTGTAAACCAAACTGCCTTTATTAATCCCCCAGGCTTATCATGAGGCTCCAGACTTTTTTCTTCCTCCCTCCTAGAAGTGAGCCTCTTGTTTGAGAGAAGCAGCTAATTGATGGTGGAAAATGTCTGTCTCTCCCCTTGCCGGGTACAGCCCAGATGTGCTCAGGAGAAAGGGGCTTCCAGGGAGGAGGGGGCAGCTAGGGTTTCTTGCCCATGCAGCACTCAGTGGTTTCTGTGATGGGGCCACCAGTCCTGAGTGAACTGAACTGAGACCATGCGATCATTTCCTAAATGCCGCTGAGCAGCCATTACGTACGCTAATGGCTTTTCGTGGTACTGATGTACACTGAAGTTGAACCCTTTATGGGCATTGTGTCTGGGGATAATGGGTAAGTGTGGTAACCAGTTTCCAGGTTACCCAATTTAAAGATCTTGCTATATCAGCAAGTGCTTGCTTTTTACAAACCTGATCAGCGGAGCTTCTGCTTGCGAAAACCCACTCTCACTTAGCTCTATGAAGAAGACCATGAAGACATATCATTTTGAATAGCTGTTACCAACATTGCAAAGGGCATAACCTCATGTGCACCAGAGAAGTTTATTTCCTTGTTTGGACTTGGGGAAGGATGTAATTTTGGAAAATAGAAAGGCAATGTTATTATAAGGTACAACTGTGTTAGATATGAGATGTGCCTAGTTTTATGTTTTAATAAGCATTGACTAATCAAAACTGAAATGAATTTGTTCGTAAGAAAAACATTTCTAAAGCTTGTGTTTTCAGGTGCCAAATTACAAATATCTTAAATGGTCTGATCTTTAGAGGTCTCTCATTGCCTAACCTTTGAAAATCAGCGTTGAGATACCGTAAAACTGAGGCTTTTTAAAACCAGTTTTGACCCATAACTGAATATGCATTAAAAAATGAAGCTATATTTTTATGGGGTAGGAGTTGGTATATCCCCCCTGCCATTCATTAAACAAACCAAAATTATGTGTGAGATAATTAATTTCTAGTTTCTAAGAGATTTTTTTTTTCCTCAACAGAAGGCCCATTTTTTTCCAAGAATATAACACAATACTGGGCTTTTAGAAGTGGCAATTTTTGTGACTTACAAACATACATGCAGGTTGTTTTGAAGGTAGGGTCATACACAGTGGGTTATGATACAGCATTGGTGTTACAAAGAATAAACCCATGCAATTTGCCATGGGATATAATTGAAACTATTGTTGTCTTTAACAACGTGAAAAAGGGGATTGGAAATTATAAGAAATCTTGCAAGATTAATCCAGACATTTTGTAGTACCTGCCAAAACAGATCTGAAGATCTTATTGAACTGCATCCTAAGACCTCAAGGAATATAATACCAAACTAGTTACTAAAAGTAATAAAGTTTTCCAAATTGTAGTAATCCATTTTGCATAATTTGCCGAATATACCAGTATCAAGCATAAAAAGCCACCATAAATTAGGTTCATATTCTTATGCGGTGTCTAATATATATGGTATAGAATATGCTTTGTCAGTTACTTTAAATACTTCCAGCATCAAAAATTTAAGCTTAAGCTGAAGGATGAAAGTGGCCCACATGTGCACTTTCTGCACTGCTGTCATGAGAACAGGCGAGCCACCAAGTCAGGCACAGCAACTCCTCTCCCCCTAGAGATTGCAGGGCTCTACTAAAGATTTTAAGATGAATGAATGGATATTTTAAGGGTAGTCTTGAGTATTCGAACTGACAAATGTATGCAACTGACAAATATGCACTTGACTCAAGTCAAGTGGGCAGTAACACACAAAATGTAATGTCTCCAGGAGCATTTGGTAATCTCTGGGAGTGGGTGATGTGTGGGTATAGAAACCTGCAAGGAAACCCTATCTGGGATACCATCCACCTCTGAATAAGTAAAATTGAATATAAACATTCATAGCATATAACATGCAGTGGGTTGTAAAACAGATGAATGTCAGAAGACTAAATTTCTGGAAGAAATAAGAAAAATACAGATGTGGCAAAAGGTTATTGAAGAGCAAGTGATTGTTAAAATAGGCCATGAGGAGACTGCCTTGCTCAGGTCTTTGTAGCTCTGACTGTCTGAAGAGGTAAGAAAGGAGGTAAGAAAGTCTATAGCAAAACATTTTTTTCAAAAAAGTGAAAATTATGTCCGTTCCTTTCAATTCTATCTGGGAGTCTAATAAAAGATATTATCTTTCAATACAAATCTTGTCTTTTGTGGCAAGATTTACATGCCTCTGTGACATGAAATCCATTAAGCAGATCTAATTAGACATCCATGCCAGAATGTCCTCCAAATTAATGAAATACATTGCAGTCAAAACGAAATCTCAGAGGAGCACCTAAACGGGAATAATGCCTGCCAAGTTATCTTTGGTTACCTCCTTTTCCTCTGATAATGAAAATGTTCAGGCAGCCAGAATTAATAACATCATGAATGGCAAATAATGACTCCCAGAACACTGGAAGTAAAAAGAGAGTTGGACTTGTAGCCCTTTGACAAAGCAACCGAAAGAGTAAAACTGAGCATCTCAGCCAAAATGATTGAAACCCAACTCTGTCTGGTACATAAATATCATCCTTCTATTTTCATAGAGCTTTTTTTTCCCCTTTTTTTTTAATATTCAAGGTTATAGCATGTCAAATATAACTAATATAGCAATTTAATCAGGAGTTGCATCTCATTTAAGGCTGAGTTATTTCTTCCTTTGTGAGATATGGATGGATGGATGGATGGATGGATCGATGGATGGATGGATGGATGGATCGATGGATGGATGGATGGATGGATCGATGGATGGATGGATGGATGGATCGATGGATGGATGGATGGATGGATCGATGGATGGATGGATGGATGGATAGACAGATAGATAGACAGATAGATAGATAGACAGACAGATAGATAGATAGATAGATAGATAGCTTTTTATAGATGTTATCCTCCTACACCATATAGGAAAGTAATGACAAAGCAGTCAACAAAACCAGACACCACTTCTTCTTGAAATAATGAAAGGAGAGACAGGCAGGAGAAAAAGCATTCAGCACTAGAGCCTGGAGCATGGGTTGGACAGGTACACTGTTCACTGGGTAAATCTAGCTGGATAGCCGGGCCCAGAGAACAAGGGTGAATGGAGTTGCACCCAGCTGGTGGCCAATCACTAGTGGAGTTCCCCAGGGCTCAGTATTTGGGCCAGTCTGGATTAATGTCTTTATCAATGATTTGGATGACAGGATCGAGCCCACTGTCAGTCAGATGACTGCTGGGCTGGGAGTGTTGATCTGCTGCAGGGCAGGAAGGCTCTGCAGAGGGGTCTGGACAGGCCAGACCCCTGGATCAATGGGCCGAGACCAACGGTGTGAGGTTCATCAAGGCAAAGTGCTGGGTCCTGCTGTTGGATCACAACAACTCAAGCATTGCTACAGGCTGGGGGCAGAGTGGCTGGAAAGCCGCCCAGAGGAAAAGGACCTGGGGGTGCTGGTCAAGAGCAGCTGAACATGAGCCAGCAGTGCCCAGGTGGCCAAGAAGGCCAATGGCATCCTGGCCTGGATCAGCAATAGTGTGGCCAGCAGGAGCAGGGCAGGGATTGTCCTCCTGTACTCACCACTGGTGAGGCCACACCTCAAATCCTTTGCTCAGTTCTGGGCCCCCACTGCAAGAAGGACATTGAGGGGCTGGAGCCTGTCCAGAGAAGTGCAATGGAGCTGGGGAAGGGTCTGGAGCACAAATCTGATGAGGAGTGGCTGAGGGAGCTGAGGTTGTTGGGCCTGGAGAAAAGGAGGCTCAGTGGGGACATTATGACACTCTTAGAGCCATCTTAGAGGAGGTTGCCTCCAAGTGGGTGTCAGTCTCTTCTCCCAAGTGACAGGGCATAGGACAAGAGGAAATGGCCTCAAGTTGCACCAAAGGAGGTTTAGATTGGATATGAGGAAAAATTTCTTCACTAAAAAGATTGTCAAGCATTTGGATAGCCTGCCCAGACAAGTGGTGGAGTCACCATCCTTGAGTTATTCAAAAGATGTGTGGACATGGGGACATGGTGTAGTGTTGGACTTGGCAGTGACAGGTTAGTGGTTAGACTTGATGATCTAAAAGGTCCTTTCCAAATAAAATTATTCTATGATTCTGTGAAAATTAGTGTTGTGAGGAACAGAAGAGGCATAAGGAAGCTTCCCCTCCATTTTGTACACACATAAGCCCCTCGGCATTAGGGTCGTTGCACTTGGGGACAGTCCTATCCCTGGGACCTGCCACCCCATTCTGAGCCAGCAGCTCCCTCTCCCCATATTCAGTGGGTGTCCCTGGGGAAACAGGCATGGATCTGCCTTGCTTACTTTCACCTGTCTACTCCACTGCAGTAGAGCTGGTTTGGAATTGTGAACCCTGTGGAACCCAAAGGGGGTGTCCGTACTGCCCCAAGGCGCTCAGTGCCATGGGTGACGGCCTCTGTGCACACACATGGATGGTTTGCAAGGCTGGCCTCCAGTCACAAGCACCCACAGCTTTTCAGGCTCCTGGCCGTAGCCAGCACCGTACTGTGTATGATTGTGGACATTTATTTAAGAGCTCCTGTTCTGAGTTTACCTTTCCTGTGCATGATGAAAGAGGAGCTTCCTCCAGATACTGTAACAGCACAGAACAAAATTTCTATTGCCTTGATTATTTTTTTTAATTCCTGTGAAAAGAAGCCACATCTGCTCTAGCATCAGGAAATATGCAGCTTGTTTTAATGGCTTTATTCCCTCATAATATTTGTCCTAGATAAGGCCCGGTTGCTAATTATTCTAGCCCTGGTCCTTCCTTCCTCACCCCTCCTGAAACATACTCCCTGTCACAGCTTTACTCAGCACATAGAAAAGCAGTGTCAGGCCTTCTAGCTCTTCCATTATTTTTGACTGACAGCCTAAATTAAAATCCTCTACTTTGTTGACTGTCATTAAAAAGCAACAACAATTGGTGTTTGTGTGGAGAAGAGGAGTAAAAAAGAATAAAATCAGCCTCCAAACATAAACTTTGCAATGCTTTTGACACTGCATGAATAGCACTGCCCCTTCAACCCTGTGGCTGATGCAGCAGAGAGTGCAGCGCAGACAGAACTACACCATAGCTTGCCAGCTGCCCCATCCTTCCCGGTTTGCACTGCCTCTGGCCACCACGAGTAAGGTGTGTTTTGGATAAGCAAAATAGCTAGGCCTGGGGAATGTTAGTCTTTAGGGACTCATGCCATTAATTTCATTTGATCATGGGAAGGAGGAGATGAAGACCATACTTTGAAGTTTCCTACATAACTCTATGCGTGCTTGTGCAAGTGAGCATCTGGGTGTGTGCTTTTTCTTTGCAGTTCTCAACCAAATACAATGCCAGCTTTCCATGACCCTTCAGAAGTCTCCAGAAGGACCTAGATAAAAGATCTCACAGCAGCAACTGGCCCCAGCCAAGGTCTTTTTTTTGAGAAAGTTATTTTTCTGACTAAAATATTCAAAAGGTACAAAATTGCTTCATGCTATCAAAAATAATTTATAAAGCAAAATGCCTAGCATGCACAACTGGTTGCAATGTGCAAGGCTACATATACATTTCTGTTATTAAACTAGGGGATTAATTTAGGCTTGGCACATAATGAATCAAGAAGATTTATAAATAATTGCCTCAGAGATAAGTCATAGAAAATCTTACATCTGCTTCTTTGTTAGTACTTCTGGAGTGTAGTCATTTTGGGAAAGACTAAAACTAGCTGATGTAGATATATTCTCCCTCCATAAGTGATCTTGTTCTGGGCAGTTGGTTTGTTTCAGAGCAGAGAATGTGGGAATTAGGATTTGCATGTGATCCTGTTGTCTGAGGGATGTCCAGCCCCTACAATTCATAATTGGAGTTTTCCTTGAATTACTGGAAGCTGTGGATCTGTTCTTGAAGGGGAACCCTGTCCTGACATTGGAGTGTAATGCTTTCAGCTTGCTTCCCACTCCCACAACTGGGTAGCATCCTCTAAGCCCAGTTTCTGAGAACAGTAGATGCACCTACAGCAAATTTTCAGTGTCTGATAAAAATATTTTTCCCATCAAACTAGGAGAAGCATGGGTTAACAGGCACTGGCTGGCCCTGCTTCTCTCCAGAGTCAAGCGAGTGTAGCTGGAGCAAAACCCTGGCTGGAGGGTGGAGAAGTGGCTGTAAATGCACCAAATGCTTTGTTCTCCTCCTGGGTGTGTTTGAGCTCTCTGCAGAGACTCTCATAAATCCCAAGCAGCAGCCTGAGGGCCAAAGGGGACCCACTGACATGAAGCCTTTCTAAATCTGCCCTTTGGAGATGTAGCAGAGACAACAGCAAAACCACCATAATAATAGAGCCACCAGAAACTGCTAATGTTTGCTCAGTCCAGCCTCTGCTTCCAGATGAGCCTAAGCTGTTTTCCTTTCTATTTTTATTTAATTATTTTTTCTTGGTTCTCAGTGTTTCCAGAGATTACTTTGTCCTTTTTTCATAAGCCATCAATTCACGCTGTGATCTGAGACACTGAGGGAACAGAGGGTCTGATGCCAAAATGTTAACAGATTTAAGGTATCAAGAGGCAAGTTGCAGGAAATAACTCATTTGTTCAGGCATTCAGAGCAAATATTTATAAATTTCTTCAGAAATAATTCCCACTTCCCAAAGCCAAAAAGCAAAAGGCCGTTTTTTCTGGATGTATTGAGACTCATAGGGGCAACTAAGAATAGCCTGGAGAACAGGAAAGGAAGAAGCAATCTGCTTGGAATTTGTATAAGATCTACCTTGGAAATTAAGTAAAGTAGGATGCATTATGTCTAGGCAAAATGATTTGGATAATGAGGACTCTGGAAAAAAAAATGAGGGCCTTTCTTGACTGGGTAAGTCATACACTAAAGTGAATGAAATGCCAGAATCAGGAAATGGAAAGCTGAATGCTTTGGAAATAGTCTCCATCATAGATCTCTTAGGAAACAGCAGTTACTAGGCCTAATTGAAAAATATTTGCCCTGCTGGAAAGGTGTGATGAGGAAAAGAAATGTTTAACTGAAACCAGGAAATCATCATATTCTTTTTTTTTCCATAACAGGTGAAATTTTCATGAGTTTAAATCTTACTAACTGCAGTCTGTCAAAAGTATTTGAAATAAGGTGTTTAAACTTTTGTTTTGATTGGTGCAGTTACATTTATTTAATGAAGTTAGACCTGATTTGCACAGATGCAAACGACAGCTGAACCACTCACATCCTGACTTTTTATACATTCACCACCAGGTCTGGGGGGATGCATGGTGACTGTGATATTGATCAGTATACAATGGGAGTAAACTTCAAGCATTCTTAGACAAAAATAGTAAGAAAGCAAACCTAATCAACTTGCTTTTACGCAAAAGTTGTTTATGGTCCTTCTGAGTTTGGAATAAGAGTGGGTGGAATTGAGAAAAGCTCGGTGAATTTGTGCTAAATCCAGTACACAGCTTGTGCACTATTTGTGAATGGACTAGGAGTGTCAGTCTCCACAGAAAATTGACATTTTGCAGCTCCCATCCTCTCCTGGTGTCCGGCTGTTGCTGACTGGTTGGAGCTGTGGTCTGCTGGTGAGGTGCACCTTGCACAGAGGTTCTGGAGGGAGAGGGACCCACTGGCAGGGTGTGGGCTGTCCCCAGAGCCCCAGTGTTAGTGTATCCCTACTCCTCCTGGCTCCTGCAATCAGACAAATGCCCATTGCATTGTCCCATGTATTGGACATGTAGACACTCACCATCAGAAGGGACTTGATACCATGCATGATGGAAGCTGAGAGACTTGAATGCCAGGTTAAGACAATGATTTATCTAGGGCATCATAGGTCTTTCCATTAACATTCATATTTCCCTGGGGGAGCCATTTGTTTTGGTGTAGCTGGGTCCTGAAGAAAAACCCAAAGACTATCCGCCACTCTCCCTGGTGACATTGCACAGAAGTAAGCTGCTTCCAGATGGCATTAAATCTGTCCTAAAACCAATTTGGAATAAATATGGTTAAATCAATGCATGAATTGATGAAGCATTATTCTGTTACAGTTGACAGGATTGGGGCCAGTTTCTCATGTGTTTCCAGCTTGAATTTCTTTAGCATTTCCGGATTAGCAAAGGCACAGTCTTTGCTGGGTTCAAACCAGGTAGGATCCTTTTTGTACAATTAGTGCTGAGGTACTTTAAATTCACCCTGCTGAATGCAAGCTTAGGATAAAGCCTTAATGTGGTTTTGAGTATTGCTGGAATACGCTTTTGGCATGGATTATGGTAGTTATTTTAGCAGTGTGGAAGGACATAAAATGATAGTTTAGGGCAGAAAAATAATGAAGTTACAATACTCTGTTGAAACTGCTGTAGAAATAAGAGGTAGTAGACAGGGTCTGGCTGCACTGAAATCTGGCCAAGCAACCAGAAGCTGAGTAGCAGCTCTTTGGAGTGGAGGCAGTGGTCAACGTGTGGTTTGGTCCTCTGGGCAGAGCTGCACGGTGACCCCAGGAACAGGTTGAGGTGTGGGTTTGCTGCTGACTCAGAGGCAGAGGTGCCAGGAACATTTTGGGCAGCACGTTTGGTTTCATTTCAGCGTTTCGTGTTCAAAGACCGCACCGCCTCGATGTGCTTATGTTCTCAAATGTGAGACAGTCACGGTCCGATGTAGGATGGCTCCAGGCAGTGGAAGCTGTAACTGCTTTGCCGGTGAAGTGGAAAGTATGTATAATGCACATGCTATCAGTGACTAGTGTTTTATTCATTAAAGGCATCCTAGTTTTGTACTGTTATGTCCTCAGCAGACCAGGCAGAACATATGCTCTGAATTGTGATCCAGAGGTTCAGTGTATTTTTCAGAAGGTCTGATGTCATCTTTAACTGCACAGAGCATTAAAATATTTTACAATTGGTGCACAGTATCACTAGCCATGTGTATGAAAATAATTCATACCATTATTTAGAGGCACTTGTACTCTACTGAGTTGCTAATTAAGGGAAGAATTCAGTACAAACCCAGTGTCAGAGGTCATGACATTACTGAGATTTTGCTCATCAAGTTGCTGGTCCTGGAAAAGCTTCATGGTGCTTCCCATTGCTTTCACAATTGGTTCTGCCGTCAGTGGCAATATTTGACTGGACAATGGTAAACACGCCTTTACCAAGTCAGGTTCATATATATTAAAATAGCTGCTCTCTTACCATCCAAGCCTTTCTGCAAGCCTGAGTCTGCAATGTTAGGAGATAAAATAGAGATGGAAAACTAGAAACAAAACAGAACGCAAATGCTTCCCAAAAATCCTCTCTTACTGCTGCTAGCATTTTATTTTGCCTCTGATCACTGTAAAAACAAATAATGGAACTGTTTGTGCTTTTTCTGTAAATTTCGGTGCCACTTTTTTCATGGTTTCCTTTTAGGCTCCAACCATATCTGAGCTCTTGAAGCCCAGACTATCTTTTCATTTAACCCTTTTATTTCCCCCCCAGCCTTGCTGGCCCGTATTTGTATAGCATGTTGCTAGGCATACGTGTAATTGTATCTTTTATGATTCTTGATATCTGAGTACTAAAGAAAGACTAGTCTATAGTTAAGTACTGTAAATATTATTGTGATCAAATAGCAATACCTGGTTCAGATCCCAGCCTTTTAGGTCCCACCTGTGTTGCTGCTCCCTTGAGTAGTGCAGCCCATTTTGGTGGGATGAGTCCTGCTAGCAGAGCCAAACCTATTGCAAGAGTGTGATGTCTGATTCAGAGCTTGCAAATAACCTTGTCACACCCTCACTGAGTCCTAAAGGAGTATTGCTCCTGGAAGAACTGATGGCATGCTGGCTCTGTGCATACAGGGAGGAAGTTTCTCTGGATTGTTTCTCCAGGTGCTGTTTCAGTTTAGGGAGAAAAGGACTTGAGGCAGAATTTCATGTATCCACATGATTCCTTTTTTTGTGACAGCCAAAGCTCTTCTTTCCTGCAATCCACCAAGGCAACCAGCCTTAAATATTGTTCTCAACACTGAGGCATTTGAAGAAAATGTTTTCCTGACAGAACAAAAAGATAAATTGCATCTGTTTACTTTCAGTATGTCTTTAAGACAGAGTGCCTCAAGTGCCAGAGGAGGCTGTGGGAGGTCTCCTTCATTGGTTTTAATTAACGTTACTTGGCCTCATTAAAACTGCTGAGCACTTTGTTCCACCTAAACTGGAATAAATTATCCTTAAAACAAAATAGGAATTTCCAAAAAGGAATTAGCACAAATTTTAAATGAAAATTATGGAAATCTGTATTAAATTTAGATGTTCTAACTTGACTGTGTGACAAAAGTCTGATGTTAGCCATGTAGATGTCTGCTTTGTAGACTTGCCTGCCTCTATACTTGCATTTAGGAATATTCTTATCTCTTCTGGTTGTTATTTATATTTATCCCAGACTTCCTTCTTACCTCCTCTCACCTGCCAGTACTCTTGTGGTTGCTCACTGAGAAGAGTGGCCTTTTCTCTCCCCACCCACTTATTCTAATCCCCATTCCAGCTCTCAGTGGCTGAACAATGTCTCTTGGATATAATCTTTACATCCCTTCCTTAGAGGACAAAGTAGAATTTTTCCTTTTATGATCCCCCAAAAACTATAGCACAATTTATGTGATGAACTGCCAAACAATTGCTTTCAGTTCACCATTAGCAAGGGACCTTGCTTTCAGGTTTTTAACATATGACCTCCACATATCAAAATGGCCTTTTCAGACGTTGGAAAACTCAACAACGTGTGAAAAGAAGTCAAAGTGAAAGCCCAGGAGTGTGTCATAATGACACTTAACAACTGGCCTCATTGCAGAGCTCCTCAGGAAAAGCACATTAAGACTGGAACACCACACATCCTCAATATTTTGTAATCTTAATTTACCTTAGTGCTGAGGTGGTATTAATGCACCAAATCACTGGTTGTGTCTGAACAGGAACGCAAGAGCTGCCTGTTACACTAATTCACAACTAAAACAGCTCTTTGAGAGGAAGCTGACCAGTCTATTTTGGGGAAATACTGTAATTCAAAGGAGGCAAATATTGTCAATTTTCTCTGCTATTTGCTAGCTGCTGACCTTTGTGAGGGACCAGCCAGCCCTTGTTGCAGAGGCCCCCTGCATACAGTGAGGGGAGAGGAATAACCAGTTTCTGGAAGGCAGTTTGATTTCAGTCTCTTTTCAAGAGAAACTCTGTCTGTCATTCCTCATTGCCTAAATATGGAGGCAAGGGTCACTGTGCTTCCAATCTGGGAGCCTCAAGTAGGTTTCTGAAGTCAGGAGGGATGATTCTAAGCCCATGTGCATAACTGTAACTAGACCCTTGTGGCTTTTTCCCTCTTGACTGCTGAAGTTGTGAATCTGGACATAGATTACAATGACGTATCTGTGCTAATCTGTATAAATCTTCAGATAATAACCTAAATGAAGTATCATTTATTCACCAGCAGTCCTAAATGAACTAGTTGTAGTCTCACAGGGTGATATAGTTTATAAAATGAGAATGATCAAATACTACATAAAATATAGACAAGGACATGGTAGTGGTTATGCTCAGGAAAGCTCACTTGGGCAAGGCAGAAATTGCAGGCTGCTTTCTGAGTGAAGAGGTGAAAAGGTCTGTCTGGTGTTTTGCCAAAGCATTTGCATTTGCGCCTTTTTTATATTTTTTGTTCAGCTGTCTCTATTGGACAGGGCTCGCTGCTCTCTATGTGATTGGCAAGGCAAGGTTCTTTTGAGCCTCTTGAAAACATCTGAATGTTTACGCAGTGGGGGGTTCAGTGGCTCTCTGGCCAAACCTAGAGTTTGCAGTTACTTTGGCCTGACTTTTCTTGATAAAAAATGAGATTTTCAGTATATGAGTGCTGGCTAATAATCACAGGGAAGGAGAACCTACATGATTTTACAAGCCTGGGTCCTGACGATGTGTAGTATTTAAAAGAAACAGACTCGGACAAACAGATGTTGTTGAGATACTAACGGGAGAAATATGTCAAAAGAAGAAAAGGAAAAATTATAAATTTAAGAAATATGATGAGATGATGGAAGCAAACCAGAAGACATGCAGCCTGATAGAAATACCAACCCTTTTTCAGATACTCACTGAAAAAGAATTACAGGAGAAACTTCCTTTTGTAGAGCAGAAGAGAGAGCCACTGGAGAGACACTTGAGGGGTTACAGCTTGTAGAACTGAGGATTTAGTCTGCTGCTACGAGGTTCTTCAGTCATCCTAAAATTCAAGTAACACAACCAATGCTATGTTTAGGCGAATGAATAGAGAATTAAGCAAGAAATCTGTCAGCTGTCTCCCTAGCATAAAAAAATTAAATCAAACTGTAAGACTGGCAAGTTTCCACCAATGGTTACCAACAATAGAGGAAATTATTTGGGTAAGTGTAGAATTATGCAAATTATAGAAGACTTAGGGCAAGGACATGGAGAAAAGCCAGTTTGATTTTCTTAGACATCATTTCAACTGAATGAGGGAAAAAACCCCAGACGTTAGGAAACTCAGGAGTTGGAGAAATGACTGCCCTTCTGAGGTGAAACTGGGAGTTAAGGTTCCATGGAAAATTACGCATCACTTCCTACCCAGAACGTAGAGTCCTATACATACAAACTGTAAGGAAAAGGAACTAGATAATTCATCAGAGGAGACATAAAACAAAAGAGAGAGCAGTAAAGAATTCAAACTTAGATTTTTTTTGCAAAACAGAATGAGTCAGTGTGATATAGAATGTCAGATAAAGAGATAATCTCAGTGCTTAGAAACTGCATTAATACTTCAGACAAGCTGTAGGAATGAAACATTATCCCTGAAGAAAAGATGCAATTATGGTACAAATGCCATTTCTAAAAACTAATAGGTTGGTTTCTAACACTGAAATATTAAGGTCATTGGTTTCTATCTTGCTTATGAAAGACAGAGAGGGCAAGAAGGGCAGTAAGAGAGTGGGGAGAATCTACAGTGCAGTCTCCCTAAAGCCAGTTCTGCCTGCTGTATGAATATGGATAACGTTGGGATCTTGAAAGCATGTGGGTCAATATTAATCAGCAGAGCCTCAGTGAAGAGTGTGGTGGTGGATGTCCTCAAGTCACTCACAAGGTTAACAGAAAGGGTAAAATCTGTAAGGTGCTGCTTACATTTCTGTCTGTGATGGGTGGAAGGAAGAATGGCAGGGATGCAGGGCATCACATTGGGAGACATGCTGCCTCATGAAGACAATAATAACACACTATTAATGCTCGAAAAAAAGATGGATGAGAACATCTTACCTCAGGAAGCAACTGCTTTCTAAAATTTCCTTACAGTGGATAAAATAGTTTTACCCAAGTGGCTGGTGAGGACCCTGCAATCACAGCCTGATTGCATTCAATATGGGCATACAGGTGCCTGGCATTGAAGAACAAGTAATATATCTGATTTGCTCCTCAGGTCAATACACAAAGCTGAGGAAAACTAGTAGTAAAATAAACTGTGAGAAAATCTTTTGCTATAAAAATGCATAGAGTTTTTAAAGGGGTTTTATTGGATGAACAGATATAGATTCTCTTACAGAGTGGGACATTATTTGTCTAAAAGCTCATTCTGTTTCAGGATTATGAAAAAGGCAGTAATTAGAAATGAAGAAGCAATATTATTGCTAAATAAAAAAAAGCTTAGGAGATGGTAATCAATATAAGTTAGAAGTTACGAAGTGTAGAAAATTGATGAGGGAAGCTAAAGACATCAGGGAAAAATCAATGGTTAGCAGAGCTGGGGACAGTAAAGATTATTGAAGTATGTTAGAAAAAAAAAAGATATCCTAGCAACAGTATAAGGTGTTACTTGATGGAGATGGCAAAATTGTTAATGATGCAGAAAAGAGTAGTCATCAATAAACATTAATGTTCTGTATTTTTTCTGGAAAAAGCGAGGTTACGTGTATGAAGCAGGTGATGATGGTCGAGTACTTTCCCGCTCAGTGGTGATGAGAAAGGACATAATGTATCTTCTAGGCTAAGGCAGAGTTACAAAGCAATTACTGTGACTTGCTAAACTGGCCCATTCATGAGGAATGCCTCCTAATTCAAAGAAATGATGTAAATTAAGGAGCGAACAGAGAACTTACCTCTGTATATGGGTGGCATTTTGGGATATTAACCATATTTTAGATGATGTAGGAGGTCATCGTTACTAGATTGCAAGATACGTAGGAAAGGACTGACTTCCAAACTCCATGCTCAGTTCTTATGCTCAGTGTGTTTGTATCTTCTTGGAGGCATCCTTTGTGCATTGCGAGCGCAGTGGGAAGGGGACGTGCTGTGAGTGAGGACCAGACTGGAGAAGCACAGCCTCTGACAGCCTCACCTTGGCTGAGTTACACGAGTGGAGGTGGAAAAGGGCTTTGCTCCGGGTATGGGAGATGTACACATGGCCACGTTAGAATAGTTAAGGGACCAGATTATACTGAGAAGTTATGTGAAGAATAAGATGACATAAAACTCTGAGATGGCATTATCAGAAGTTCTCTGGTTTTGTCTTCCTTTTCTCCCATTTGGTTTTCATACAAACAACCGTTTTAAGAGTGAATATAATATATTGCAAAACCTGATCAGCACCAATGCTCTAGTTTTGAAAACACTTAGGGAGCTGAAATAGTGGTAACAGAGATGAAAACTAGTGGCAACAACCCTTTTTCAGTGACAGATCTCTTCAACTTTCTCATAATCATCTGTACTTCACCACAGAGCTATTGATATCATAGTACAGAGGGAAATTCTCTCTCCTGGCTTGAAGGTGACTCTAAATACAGCTGCCTTTGTTGTGTTTCATATTAAATAATGTCAGGACAAAAATAAAAACCTGTTAACAGCTGAGGTAAATTAATACCTCGGAATGTTTATAGTTTATGACCCTCCTGGGGATTCCATGTTAAAAGAATTATTTTGTGAGAAGAAAATTTTTCTTTTGCTGGGTCTTTTTATATCCTGCAGCAAACTATGAAGGGCCAACATAGGTTCCCCAGCTCCTCCTTCTCTCTGATACGGTTTTGCAGCCCCCGATACTTTGTGGCTTTCTCTTCTGAGCCTGTCTGTTTCCAGCAGAGCCTGTCCAGAGGGACACTGCATATTGCATGCCTGCCTCACAGGGCTTGTGCTTTTGCTAACCCCACCCTTTGGAACTCGAGTTGACTTGTGAATCCTTGAGTCAAGACACCATCATGGTAAGATTTGTTGTAAAGTCTTCCAGTTTAGGGTTTTTTGGTGTTCTTGTTTGGAGGTATTAGTGTGCAATTACAACATGTTCTGAAGCTCTGTCGTTCAGTGACAGCTTATAAAAATGAATTTATATGAGTCTTTATCAAAACTACTGTTTATTACATATAAAGGAGGCAATTAAAGTAAAATGGTTATTTCAGGTAGCTCTCATTAACCTTAAACCCCAGATTATAACTACACATAGCTTAAATTGTTGGGGCTTTTCCCTTAACTTGGCTTCCTTTTCTGTTATTTTGCACTCTTCATTTTGTAGGCATTTCTCATATAAATCCATGTTCTGCCAATACACAGAAGGATTTTCTGAGCAAGATTCAATTGTAATGCCATTTACATATGTATTGCTAAAGTAATTATGAAAAGGATTGCTACCTTTTATGTCTTCACAATCGAGTGTATCTTACCAGTGAATGAGTAATTTTCAAATTGTACAAATGGGTGGTCTGGAAGATTATTTCCCATATTGACATGTTATTTCAGTAATTTCCCTCCATATGGGTTTCCTTTTTATGCATTTTCAAAACATTTTATTTCCCTTCAGAATGGGTATTGTCTTGATGAGCCTCAAGATCTGAGAAATTGATAGAGTTTCACGTGGAGCTCTCTCATTTGCACTTCATGTGGTGATAGTAATGAGGGCAGTCATGAAATGTCAGTGTGGCAGCTGTGGATGACTCTGAGGAGCCTGGACAGGCACATGCCATTCCTTTGCAGCATGTACAGCATCTGCAGAGAAAATGAACATAGAGCTAATAATATCTGTGATCTGAAATAAGACAAGCATTACCGATCAATTGACAAATCAGAATGACTCTGCTTCTGCTCCTGCTAATTTCATGCCCATGCATTTACAGTTAGACACAAATTATAAATCTTCTGGGTTTTTTTCTTTCATTCTTTCATATTGTATTGTGAACTCCACTAAAAGGTGATTTTATGCCTGGGATACAAACATGAGGAAAATTAACAGAGCTTGAGAAAAGCACTAAAGCTCTACCAGTGCATTAATTATCTGGCAAGTGTATCTAAAAACTGGTAAATCACCATAACATCAGCAGACAGAAGAGGGATTCAGACTAAATTAGCAACTAACATTTTAGATGTGATTCTTAGACACATAAGTAAGGAGGATAGTTTCTGTAATAATCATCGGAATTCTGCTACCTGACAATTAGTCCCAAAAGAGATTATTCTGATTTCTGCAGCTCATCCTCTTTGACACACTATTCATAATGTATGTAAAGTGCAGAACATAGAATGATTTGACTTTTCTCAGCAAGTCATACATTTGTTCAATAAAATAAAACCCTGCATTTTAGTGTCCTAAAAGGAAATTCAAACATCATAAAAAAACTTCTAGAATATACCATGTTTAAATGACACAGAATATATGTTTACTGGTAGAAGATAGCACTTAGATGAGATCTTTCCCAGTGCCTTCATTTCAGTTATTTTTCTTGCTTCAAATTACAGAGAAGTCATTGTAGAGGTTGGGTGACAGCACAATTTCCTTGGGGAGCACTGGATCCAGCACAATACTGTGCAGAATTCTGAGTATAGTCCAGGTTAAAGTAAAAACACAGAAGAAGAAATAACAATTAGACACAAATAATCCACAATAATAGTACTGAAAATTAGAGAAAACCAGCAAAATGTATTTTACTTCATAGTAATGGTCTTTTTATCTGAATTTTCCATAGACTAGGATTCTTCTCTAAGTGACATATTAGGATGATTTTTATTTACAGAAGAACATATTTGTTACTCATCTTTGGCTCTAGAAAAACAATTTTCTCTATATTTCTTTTAGTAAATGGAATTGTGCCTAGACACACTCTCAGTGAGAAAGCACTAGGTAATATATGCATTTTTTTTTACTAACGTGTACTGCAGTCAGGCTGGATGATACTATTCTGCCTTGTGCCAAGGTTTAAATCACTGGAATGTCTAAAGATAAGCCAACAGGGGGAAAAAAATCTCAGCAGTAATAATTTATTAAGAAAACTCTGCTTGTGGCAACAGTGGAGGACATGCCAGTATCTGGGAATATGGCACCCCTTGCCTGCTTCCAGATGGCCCTGATGGTGTTGCTTTTCCCCTGGCTTGATGATGGAATGGAAGGGATTGTAACCATCAGCAGACACTCAGGTGGGTTGCCAAGCACAAGCATGAGTACCCATGAGGACTGTCAGGCAGGTGCAAGACCTTTTGCTGCATTTTGGCGCATGCAGGCAGGGCAGCAGGCAGGCAGGCTTGCCCCCACAGGCATCAGCAGTGGCCTTGGAAAAGGTGTGCTTTCAGGCAAACACAAATACCCTCTCTCTTGTTGCTTCTGCTCTGCTTCTCCATGAAGACAGTGGTGGTGAGGAAGTTTATTGAAATTTCTTGCTCAGGTTTTGGGAAGGGAGGAAAGATGGCTGTTCAGCAGGAGCATAGTGTGAATGTGGAGGGTGCAGGGCAGGCAAACTCTCTGATAAGGACTGGCAGAGTTCATTGCACAGCCTTTAAATGCCCTGTGAAAGGGGACTGAGAAAAACAAGCAATAGCTGCAGGAACACCTGCTCCTCAGGTAGAAAGCTGGCGGTGAAGCACAGAGAGCTTGATAACTGCTCCTTGTGCTGAGCTTCAGCTGGGAACAGGTACTGTGTTCAAGGCATTTGGACTCAGATACACAGAAATAAATGCGGTTTTCCTTGTCTGAGTTCTTCTGGTGTTCATGATGGAGACATGGGTGAGGAGCTGTAACAAATCAGTATTTCCATGGTGATGCTCACTTAGCCACGACATGGGAGCTGCTTCTCCATGGGGACTTGGGGAGGATGCACAGAGCTGGCAAAGTACACTGCAGATGTGGCCAGTGTTTCCCAGTTAAGGGCTATAAGAGTTTTTGGTCTGTGCTGGCTGCCAGGGCCAGACTCATTTTAAAACTAGACATCTGCCCTGCAACGCAGTCATAAAACACTCCCTATAGTCACTTGCTAGTGGTAGAACTTCCAGAGGTATGTTCTCCTCCTGGTTTGAGACACTTTTCCTGGCATACGACGAAATACTTAACTGAACTGCCTGTTTCTCTCCACTACCTAGAGTGGAAGCCCCTGCACTGCCAGAAAAGCCAGATGCCTACTTTTCAGGGTGGATGAGATACGTCTGGTCTTCAGAATCTGCATTATGCTGAAAGGTCACCTTGTGTGATGATACCACAGCTGCTACAACTGTGAAGTTGGGTGATTTTAAAGGCTCCTTGAATCCCATTGTCATTCATGAATTAACACGTAAAGGCTGAGTTCCTAGGCCTTGGAGTAGGGGTTTCTAAGGAAGCTTTCCTAAATTGGAAGAAAACATAATTAATCAGCTTCTGGGTATTTCTGTTGCTATTACACTGGGGTTTTTTACTTACCAGTAAAAAAGTATTTCAAGTACTGAGTACGCCTTCCTTATATTAAAAACATTTTGTAGAATATCGGATGCTGAATATGAAAAATGCCCTCTGAGCAAAGGATGGAGAACAACAGGCATTTCTGTTTCACAGTGCCTCTGAGGAAAAAAAGATGGTTTCATGTCAGAGTGAGCGTGAATTAGATGAAATTTTCAGTGAATTGCAAGCTAACAACCACTGTACCCCACAGACTTCGAAATGCTTTGGGTTGAGTGAAACATTTTGTTTGACGTGGAACAAAAGATTTTATTTTTGTTTCAAACAAATTCAAATATTCTATGAAATAAGGGAAATTTGTATATGGAAGTAACTTCAAATGAGAAAATCAAAACCTTTCATTTTCAAAATGTCAAAATGAAGCCTTTCCATTTTTCACTGATTTCTTTTGTCTGAAGCTAACAATTCAGCAAATTTGATACGAATTCATGAAATATTTATGTGATGATGAGTCTTCATTTTATTTCAATAAATAGCTTGCAGTTAAAAACTATGCACAGCTTAAGCATTGCATCATGTTGTCCAGCCAGCCCTTTAACAACACCAGGTTCTTCTCTCAGATATTTTAAAACCTGAATAGGGTCTGTTATAGACACTAATAAAAATGACAAATATGTACCTTTCTTCATAAAAATATAGATTTGCTGTTAAAATGTAGAGTAAGATATCTTAACTCATTGTAAAAGACTTAAATTACAAAAATGCATGATATAAATAGTTGAAATGATGGGACATGTGGCATAAAACTTAATCCATTTACTGATAACTGAGTATTTTTAAAGTCTGCTTCTGAGAGTAATTCTTTGCAGCTTTTTCTGCAGTTTCACTATGTATATCCTTTGACTTGGTCCTGCTTTGATAGAATTCTGCTGCCACAGTTTCACCAAATCAGCTGGGTTAACACTGAGCACATAAATTGCAAATATATATGCATGACTTGCCGTCAATTTGCATGATTACTGCAGCAAATATAAAGCTGGCATAAGGCAAAACAACAACCTATTGATAAGGCTGGTTGAGGCAGGCTTGGGTGCCTAACTCTTTTTGGACAGTGTCTTGATTTATGCTATAAATAATCAGGGTAGGGTTTTATGCTGAAGCCTTTGTGTGAGAGTTAAATGGGATGTCCTAACCTTTGAACTATCTTTGGGCTCCAGTTCAGAGGGATGGCACTGTGTTCAATGTCACAGAAAACATGAAAGGGACTCTAAGTGATAGGAAGAGTGATGCAGTACTCCCTTGTTGCTGTTGTTTTTTCCTTGGGGATCCTTCTCACATTTGTTTTTGCTGATAGGCTTCAACTTTTTTTGTGAAGCATTTTCAGAAAATGATTGGGAGAACATGCACACATACAAAATTTATAAATAGCAAAGAATATTTTCGGGGCGGGGAGAAGAGGCACTGTTAACATAATCCATGCTGGTTTTGTTTGTACACGCGTAGTCATATACAGAAAGAGGAAAGATTATTTGTTCATAGCATAGGTGAAGTACTTAATTATGTGGAACCTTTAGGTTATGGTTGGAGGGCAGATTTAATACTTAATGCAGCTAAAGAAGTGGAATCTAGAGAGAGTGCAAGATAGCATTAAGCTAATTGGAGCACCTTTTCTCTTTGATAAAATGGTTACACAAGAAGAGTGTCTGTGCCAAATCTAACCTGTTCTTCGTGAGTGTAATCCTATTTGTTTTTGGGGACAGTTTGAATGAGTCCCTTTGTGTGTGTCTGCCACATCATTCTGTATAATGAGGAGCAAATCTCAGTACAAAGCACGTGCATTTGTGGTTTCTGATAAATTGCATTGCAGCCATGGCATTGGTCTTTTTGTTTTCACTTCTAGCTGCTTTAATACTCTGGGAGTTCTGGCTTTACAGTATTAAAAATGAGCACAATATAGAAAGCAGCTACAAGTCTCAATGCATAGTGTTCTTGGACTTTACAAGTGGCATTGAAATGCAGTCAGAATTCACTCATCCTATAACTGGAGCAAGAAAAAAGCAAGGCACACGAGTAACTGCTCTCCACTGATGGATAGGGTCTGAGTTAGGGGGAGGAATGACAAAGCATGGAAAGCAGATACATGGAGCAAAGCGTTCTGGACTTGGCATGCCTCTTGGTCCTCCTGTGGACTGATGAGATCTCTCAAATGTGGATGCAAATTTCCCATCTCACACCTTGCTGTCAGGTGCAAATTGAGTCTTATGTGAGGGTGGCTAAAATAAACGGTTAGTAGGTGTATTAAACAGTCTTTGGTTTCCATATCGCATCTCTGGAAGACAGGTATACAAATGCTTTCTTTGGAATTAAAGCACATGCAGCTGATAGCCTTCGAAGTTTCATTTTGGTGGCTTGCTTTTTCTTTTCCTTTTTCCCTTAGAAATGTAAAGCTGTAATCAGCTGGGGTAGTGGGTTTCATTTTGATGGAGGAGAAGGGCGATAAAGACATTTTTTATTCACAGAGAATGTTATCATGCAGCATGAATGGGGACTGGAGCTCATTTAGCCTTTCTCTGCAGCCTCTCAGAGCTGTGCTTTACAGAAGAACATGTTAGAATTTATAAAAGTTTCATTACTAGGTTTGTCGGGCAACATTTGTCTGTTGTGAAAAAGACAAACTCACTTAAATTCTGGAGATTAAAAGGCATGTCTCCTTACTCTTGGGTGACAGACCTTTGTGTCTGCAGCCTGCCCGAGGTAACAGACTCAGGCCTCACTTGGGCTGAAATTAGGTATGGATTTCCTGCTGACAGTGGGGAAACAGGGTTGAGGTGTCCTGCATAGGGATGTATCACCTGATGCATATTCCCTGTGTAGAGCTGCCTACCAGAGTGCAGAACCCCGAGTTTTAGCCTTTCTTGCCTTTTTTTCATACTACCAGAGACATGCAACCGTGCAAAAGCTGCAACAGTGTAAGAAATGCAGCAACTTGAGGTCTCAGCCCTGTGGCAGATGTCCCCTGCTTCTCTGGATTTGGAGATGCCTCACTAACTGACCCCAGAGTATCAATTCTCAGGTGGCAGACTGACAAGAAGTTTTGGGGTGTCACTCAGAGGGGCTGGTACAGCAAAGGTGTCCGAGGGTTAGCCCCAGTGCTCAAATCTTGGCCCTCAGAGCCAAAGGCAAAATGTGTCTAAATGTCAGTGGGTACATCAGGATGCCCCAGAGGGCTGGAGGAACTCCAGTGGCTGATGAAATAGGTTCTGAAGGGTAACATGGTAAAGAAAAAACTCACCAATTTTTACCTTGCTTAGAAAATAATATATGTCAAAAATAAGATAAAATCTTGCCTTTGCTTAGCAGCTGACATTTTGAAATGAGGTCTTTAATTCTCTTGGGGGAAAAAAATAAAGGTTTGCAAGAGGAGCTGTGGAGAGATCTGCCTCTAAGTGATGACTGTGGCAGAGTGCTGTGGCGGCTTGAATTCCTGAAGAAATTTAGGAGGCCACACTCAGTGCCACACACAAGAACACAACTTCCAGTAATTCGGCTCCTGTTGTGTCCCCTCTAGAAGTGATACTGCATGAGGGGGTCAAAGCAGGAAGACAGGACACACTGAAAGACTGAGGAACAGGAAAGAAGCACACATTTTCCCCAGTTTCTCACATGTCTAGTTCCAGACGTTTGAAAAATTCCATCATGGTCCCCATATAATTATGCCTCTACTCTCTGTCAGACATACAGTGTAGGATCCACAACGTATTTGGGAACCTCCCACTAGAGACCATTCTGTGGGCACACAGGATTAGGTCCATATTGGATTTCTGCACCATTTGGAAGATGGCATTTGAGCTAAGTGTATTGCATTTAGCCTCTGCTGAGACTGCAGGGTCTCACCCTGTGGTGCGATGATGTCTGCAGCAGCTATGCTCTGCAGCTCTACAGCCTGAGCCTGGGGCCAAAACTGGGTCTGAGGATGGCTGCAGGTCAGTGAATCCTGTGTACATCCTCCTAACATGATCACTGGGTTTTCATGCTCAAGCCATCAGCTGAATTTCAATGTGTCAATCTGGAAAACTCTAGGAGTGTAGGATACAAGTGAGGGCAAGCTTTATTTAAAAACATGTAGGTTGGCTGTGGCTAGACCACTGGGGAAGCTTGTGGCTTGTGCACATTTAATGTTAAGTCAGGCTTAAAATCACATTAGTTAAAACAAGTTAGCTAACACATTTGCAGATGGAAACACTTTTCCTGTTCTGATGTGTCTAGAGGAAACACTTTCTAGTTTGCAGTGAATAATGCTTTGCATTTATTTGCTCATGTTACTTATTCTTAGGATAAGAATAAGCACCTGATAACTGGGTTATCACATCCCTGTGAGGCATTTGTACTCAGACATCCCTGTGATAATCAGGTTAATCACTGCAACAAAACAAAACTGAAAGGAGAAAAAGGGTTATGTTTTCAGTCCACCTAAATCCTGGAATGAACTGATTGCACTTGTGTCCCCATACGAGACATTCACATAAGACTTGGACTCGATGATCCTTGTGGGGCCTTTCCAACTCAGAATATTCTCTGTGTGTGTGTATGTGTGGGGTGTGTGTGTGTGTATGAAAGAGACAAGGCTGGAGAAAACAAAGAGGGTCCATCAGGAAGGTGAGGACCATCTCCTTTGGCAGCAGCACAGACATAGATGGGGCTTTTGGCAGGCATGAACCTGGCCAGGTGCACCACGTCTGGCCGGCTGGCACCAGCCTCCTGAGCCCGGTCCTCTGCTCAGCCTGGGGTACCATCCCCAGGAAGGAGCTGGTGTGCAAAAGGACAGCTACAATCCTCTGCAGCTGCCATTTTTATGGTGTACTTTGAGATGGCTGTTTTCAAGTTGGATCTCTTGGGTGATGGTTGCAGCTTGGCAGCACTGCACAACCTGGAGGAGCAGCAATTGGCAGTGCAAGGGGGCAGTGATGGTTGTGGGTCAGCAGAATGAGGTTGTGGGTCAGCTGAGTGAGTTTCTGCAGCCAGCACTGCCCCAAAGGTAGTGTGTTCTCCAGTGGCTCCTATCCCTTCTTCTGTCTCACTCTATAATAAACAGTGCAGACATTAGACAAGTTATATTGTCTAAGTCAAGAAATTACAAGGGTTTTCCAATCAATTAAGCAAAGCATGTGTTAAACGACTTATCTGGGGGATTGAATTGCCTTTCTTAGCCTTTCTTTTTTAAAGGAGTTGATGTATCTCTAGCACAAGAAAAGAAATGGTCTAGCATATAAAGCAAAAAGGTATTGGGAAGCTGGAAGCCAATAAGCATATAAGAACTCTTGCCAGTTTTAATTACTTCTATGCCATACTGATGAGAAGTTTGGAGAAGCTTTCAAATTTTACCCTAAAGTCTTACCTATTTCTTAATGCACTGGCTGCCCAGACAGAGGCACCATTTTCTCTAGTCTGATTTACACAGACAGTATTTATATGAGTTTCTTCAGGTGGTACACTGAAAATCTTACTTCCCAAAGAGCAGTGAGATCTTTTTTTGCTATCATCTTATTTATACCATTGCTTGCCTGTTTTTTGTTCTCAGGAATATACTTCATGTGGTTTTTTTATTTCTCTGTTTTCCTCTTCCCAGCTGTTTGATTTGTGTGTTGGTAGCAAATGATTCTTATTTTCAGGTTCTTCAAATATAAATATGACATTTACACAGTTTATAACTGGGGAAACTCTGTGGTTTCAGGAGGCTAAGATGACATTAAAAAACAAGTACTGGAAATAAAAATGCATGTCATACCAACTTATGTATACAACATTCAGAGCTTGAAAACTAAACCAGTGCATGCACAGAGTCAGCACTTGGGTCAGCTGTTCCAAGGCTGATGTTTGCTGGAGTAAAACTGGCTTGTTCTTGAGACAGGCATTGGCTAACCATGTCTCCTTGGGGCCTCTGCCCCTCCAGCCAAGGCGTTATGAAAATTTAGCAAGGGACTCCAAAAAGTCCAAGCTCTTCTGTAAGCAGGAAAGTGGGACAGGGCTGTAATGGTGCTGGTGCTGCAGGCCAGGGGTGAGGCTCCGTGACTGATGTACTCAGAGTCCCAAGATCTTGCGAGTTTTTTTGTGTGTGTGGCACTTCTGGGCACTTGGCAGGGTGCCGATAACTGGCTCTTCTGTTACATTTAAATGTAAGTTAAACTGAGCTGCCCCTGAAGGTACCCTCTTAACTGCAGGCATAGATGGTATGGTTAGAAGATGCTGTGGTGACTGCTTCACCTTTTAAATGAGGCTCCTTATAAACCATTCATAATTTTTTTGGTATTTGTTAAAAGTAGTTTACAGCATCTCCGTAGCTGAGGGCAGTTGTGTTTCCATCTGTTCTGCCTGCTGTAAGTTGTCAGTTCAGGATTTGGCACTGTGGAGGAAAACTGGCATACGACAAAGAGGAAGCAGGACCCACGTTGATTGACAGAATATTTTCTCAGTGGGAAAGTGCAGTGAACTCAGGCATAAAAAGGGATAATCCGTAAGATATTTATCTCCAGGGATCTAAATTATATTAGAAAGTATACAAACAAAGATCTGGTTTCTCTCTAGACACCATGGGCTCTATGCATTCTTATGCTATCCTTTAAGATAGACCATTGCTAAAGGAATGAATAAGAGAAAAAGTCTTTGTTGATAAATTCCCTGGGAATTCATTATAATGCTGTTTTGAGCATTTGCATGCATTCCTGGAAGCATCACGTGTCACATTACCCTTATGTGTAGTTGTGAAAATGTGGAATTTAAACACAGTTTGTCCAAGATAATTTTTTAGGCTGTTGTAACTGTACCATTGAACCAGTATGTGCTGGAAGGTGCACAGTCCTTACTCAGGAAGCCTTTTTTTTTCTTCTGATCCTCAGCTAGGGTAAACAATATCGAAGGTAGGTAGGTAGGTAGGGAAACCTTTGGGATGAAGAAGCAGATGGTCCAAAACTATAAGGAAGTTTAATGGCTTAGTGCTTTACTGGGCTTCAGGAAGCTGTAATGCCCATACATGGCAAAACAGATGGTGGCACTGTAAAAGTGACTGGCACTTCTGCATGCAAAGCTTGGGATATGGCATTTTTGCCTCTAAACTTTGTCTTTGGATACACCGATGAACTTGCCGTGGACTTACCAAGGCCATAAAGAAAATTATTCTGACTGGCAAATGGTGGTGTTATTGTTTGTGTCAGTGTCATCCTGGCTCATGGAAAGCTCATTAAATTGCTGTTAAATTGCATTGCAGCAAAGTAACTTTCATAAGGCTGGGGGGATTCTCTGAACCATTGTAAAAAGTGAAAATGTGAAAACTAAAAATATTGAGTCCATTTAATATCATTGAGAGGCCATATCCAGCAAGTACACTCTGAGCCGACACAGATGGCACACTGCTCTTGTCTTGTCTTTATACATTTAGAAAAGAACCTCTTGGAAACAATCATTGTCTGTCCTCTCCCCCCACCCCCACCCTCAGTGTTAATTTCTGCTGGAGTGTTTCATTGTCATCACTGCAAACACACTGGGAGCTCAGCACTACCAGTCCTACTTAGCAGTGAATCAGTGTAGCTTCTGAGGCGTTTGGAGAGTGGACACAATCAGCCTCTGTCCTAGATGATAAAAAAAAGGAACTCAGTGGGAAGGATGAATAGAAAGTTATGATGTCCAGGCTTGTCCTAGCCTTATCCTTTCTTGTGGTCATCTGCCTCTGGTCACGCTTCAGGGGTTTTTGAACAGGTGCCCAGGATTTTATTTGGTGTTTTAGTTGACTGACAGACTTTTATTTACCTCTGCTGGAGGTCTTACTCACACTGAACGTTCATTCCTTGCCCTCTATCACATGGCTCTCTGCTTGGTCATGTTGTCCAGGCTGGCAGGTTTCCCCATGGGAGGAAGACAGTAAACTTGGTGTTCCTCTTTCTGTCCATCACCTTTCTCCTGAACCTCCAGTGCTCAGGACCTGTCTTCACCTGCTCCTGGGAGGGAAACAGGACTTTGCAGTACTGTCAGCATGGAGGGCCATCACCTAAGAGCACCGCTCTCCTCCAGCTGGACCTTTCGCTGTGCTGACACCAGACTGGCTTTGCCACTCACTTTTGGGTTGTGGTTACGTGACACAGCTGAGCCAGTGCACTCAGCTGGAACACTCACCCAAAGCAAAGCCAGAAGTTTTCCACTGGGATTCAAGCTCCCAGCTCAGTACTAAGATGGGTACAGAGGAAGCAAGGGTTAAAGAAGATGAGGAGAAAGGGTTAAAGAAGATGAGGGAGAGCAGATGAGGAGGAAGGGGACTGTGCCTGGCCACAACAGTGAGACACAGCGTGACCCAGCAGGTTGAGGGGGGTGATTCTCGCCCTCTACTCCACTCTCATGAGATCACTCCTGGAGCGCTGCTTCCAGCTCTGGGAGCCCTGACATAAGAAGGATGTGGACATGGACCTGTTGAAGTGAGTCCAGAGGAGGGCTGTGAAGGTGATCAGAAGGATGGAACGCCTCTCCTGTCAGGACAGGCTGAGAGACTTGAGGGTGTTCAGACTGGAGAAGGCTTCGGGGAGACCTTACAGCAGCCTCCTGTACCTGAAGGGAGCCCACAGGAAAGCTTGAGAGGGACTTTTTACAAGGGCATGTAGTGACAGGACAAGGGGGCTTTAAACTGAAAGACGGCAGGCTTAGATTAGATAGTAGGAAGAAATTGTTTACTGTGAGGGTGGTGAGGCACTGGAACAGGGTGCCCAGAGAAGCTGTGGATGCCCCATCCCTGGAAGTATTTGAGGCTGGGCTGCATGGGGCCCTGAGCAACCTGGTCTAGTGAAAGGTGTTTTTTTAAAGGTCCAGGAATTAATTTCAGGGAATGGAAATATCCATATTCATAAATAAAGCACTGGCCTGAATTTGTGCCCAAATTTAATCAGAACCAAAACCATGTTTCTAAGATGAAATACCTTTACAGCAAAGGAGGAAATACCATAATGTCCCAGTATTCACTGACTCATGACATTCTAGCTCAGCTTTGTATACTGAAAAAATTCAAAGTGTTTGACATAGACTTAAATAAACATTTACCCTTTTGGTGCTCCATCCAAGTTGAGCCCAAGGCAGTACTTGAGACTTATCCATTCATAACTGTGAGAGGAATGTAGGACCTTCCCTCAGAGCCATTCCAGCTTGATCAGCTGTGGTTTGCAGTGCTAGGAATAAAAAAGGCACCTTTTTTTTTTCCCTTTCCCAGGGTTTTTAAGCTTAGTAATGTGAAATCCAAACTAATGTCTCAGCTAGACACGAACGCTTTTCTGTCACAACCCAAACTGCAACTTAGTCTCGATGATTTGAAATTCCTGAAGTATGAGAAATTCAGATTGACCTACGTGCGTGCATATATGCAAGTCATATTTTGCCAAGAGGAAAAGAGATTTCCCTCAACAATGTATAGCTGAATAGCTGAGTTTCTCAGGCTAAACTTCTGCAATTTCTAAATTAGAAACTTCAGCAAGTCAGAGGAATAGAGAGTGCTAGGCATACAGGGTGCTCCAGGGAAAACAACATTGTTTTATCGTGAGCTTTTGCTGCACTCTTAAGAGAACAAAGCTGGGGAAAGAAAGAGGCTTGTTTATGGTTGCACTGAGTAACACAGTTATCAGGGAACATTGTATTACCTACACAGAAAGTATTGCTGTGGATATTTAGGTTCCCTCATAACGTTTGTCGATGCTTTCAGACTTTAATAAAGTTGTGATTCATTTCTGGGAACAGATCTCCCATGTTTCTCACAGTTGTGCTAATTTTTTAATCTAATGTTTCAATTTATCTCTCCATTGGTTTTGGGGGTAGATTTTACCTTCTTAAAATACCGTCCTGCATGCATATTTGTGCAGAGAGTACTATATCAATTTTTAATCTGAGAGGATCAGATCCCTATTCTTTGCAAAGTTTTAGAGCTCTTTGCTTCTGCTAAGAAGTTTGAAAACATAAAGGACTGAAGTTAACTTCATTAACAGACATAAATAGAAGCATGGTCTGTCTGTGAACCTTAGAACAGTGAAAGGTTAGAGAAAATGAGCTGCTGGAGTGTAGATTTCCCTTGGGTAAAAAAAAGGTGTTTTAAATATAAATCAACATACTAACATATTTGAAGTGAGCAACTAAAATCCAGTTCACTTCAAGTAACTCCTGCAATTGCTTGTGCATCAGTATTAGAAGCAGGACAGAAAATGCTTTATTTTTATTTTTAAGAATTCTTAAAGAATTCTTTAACGTCCTATTATAGAGCATCGGCAGATAAAACCCCATAACTTAAACACTGAGACATTAAATACTGCTTTAAATAGTGCTTTTTCAGAAATCAGATGGTATTTAGAATCCTGCAGAACAGACAAAATACATTTTTGCACTGAAAACAAAGGTGCAGATGCCTTATATTTATTCTTTTTCTGGCACAGTGAGCTAGATGAGTTCAATTTTTGGCTTGTGTGTCGCAATTGAAACACGGACTCAGTCCGGCAGGGAGACCAAATCTCTGCCTGCAGCAGCAGCAGCGTGGGTCGGGTCGGGCGGCCGCACTGGGGCGGCTCAGAGGGACCTCCCAGCGCCAGCCATGCCTCCCCAGGCAAATTCTGCTGTGCAGGGGTA
>VXBT01005582.1:507312-681518 GCA_013400235.1 Oriolus oriolus
GGCTCCCCTCTCAGATCAAACGTGTCGGAGGACGAGGGGCCATCTTCTGGTTCTCCTCCCACAGCCCCGACAGACTCACGGTTCGCTGGCGGTGCGGAAGGGGTCGGCGCAGCTGCCGCGGTGGCACAGGCGTCTGTCTTTGTGCGGTCTCTGGGTGCTGCATGCGCCATGAGTGCCTCACACGCGCTCCTCCACAGACACAAAAGTTTTGTCAGCGCTGCATTGCCTTGTGCAACTCGGTCCCACAGTGCGTCTCTTAAAGTGTCCCATGTCTGAAGGTTAAAAACTTTGCTGTTACCTAAAGTTGAATGACAGCATTTTGCCCAGAACAAGAGTCTGATCAAATCTGTAAATTCAACTTTCCTGCCGTGTTCCATTGTCTCTGCGACGCTCTGTTCTTGGGATGCACCATCCCCTATTCTCAGCTTCTATTTTCCGTCCTGCGGAAAGGCAAATTCTTTTTAGCCTCTATGTTCTCTGCGGCTCACCCACAACTCTGCAGGGATTGATCACTGGCCAGCTTCCTGCTTCTTGCAGCAGCACTTCCAAGTCCCACGAAGCTCACTGATGGACGCACAGTTAGGCATTTCGTAAATTCTGCCTCACACGGGGCACCATTTGTCAGCGATTGAAACACGGACTCAGTCCGGCAGGGAGACCGAATCCCTTTATTCACAGAAACAAGCTGGTTTTATACACTTACATGACCTATCACACACTGCCATGTCAGCAGCACACCCTTTGAATGTCTCTGTATTGGGTGACCCGCCTGTCAGCTCCCGGCAGGCTCCTCCTCCCAGGGTCTGTGGAGACAAGTTTCTTTGAGCCAACATGTGCTCCTTTGTGCTGCCATGTGCTTCTGCAGGCACATCTCACAGCCTACAGCCCAACTCCGTATCATCTCCCCCATGCTTGTCCAGTCAACTCTTTCCAATATTGTTTCATTTCAGGTTTATTCGTGGAAAAGACACACTAAATTTGTAGTCTTCTACTCATTGTATTTGTTTCTCAGGTTATGCTTTCCTACTAAACCTAGGTGTCCTCATATTCTTTTTCAAGCTGGATTAATTTTTCCCTCAGCGTACCATGGAGAGAGGTGCTGTCTCAGCTAATAAGCAAATAGCTCCATGAGCAGCCAAACTAACAATGCCTGCTTTCCAATGGATGCCTGTCTCTCGGTTGATTGACTTTTAACTGAATTAAGCTGCAGCTGCAACATGTGTGCATCCCTTAGTAGGCTCCCCAGCCAAAGTTGTTGTCCCATGAGGTTGCTCTGTTGTTTAGAAATATGTGGTTCAACTGAAGACTTACCACTGTGCAAGAACTCAGAAAGACTTTTCCTTCCACTTTCCAGCTCTCCTGGCTGGTGTGGATTCACCACTATTCTGCTGCCTCAGGTTTGGCTGAAAGCACCCAGCAGGCTCCAAGTCTCTAGGGCAGCTGGAGAAGCAGGCAATTTGTAGCATACATAATCTTAGAAAACCAGGCTAAAAACTGGAAAAAAACCCCAATTGGGTTGGGGAAATATTGGTAATAGTTCATGTTTGGATTTTTCTTCCTGAGAGTGGGTGCTTTATGGGACTTAAGCACTGTTTGCCAACCCAGCAGAGAAGCCCATGGCAGCAGGAACAGGAAGACATCTACGTCTGCTCCATTCAAGGCAAGTTCACACCCCCACTAGAATATGCCTTAAGCATCAGCATGGTTGCTCTCAACCATGAGTCCTGACGGTGTTTTGTTATGAAGTACTAAATATACTCACCAGAGCAGAAAGAGTCTTCATCCTGCCTCTCAGCCTGGTAGAGCTGGGAAGGGAGCAATGTGGATTCCTGCTCCAGTGAGCATGTGCTTTATAGAACAGTGGAACCGTTCCAGTACATAAGCAAATAAATAAATAGCATCCACCTCCTGTGTGCTCACAGCTATCCAGAGACAGGGGAGATGTGAACTTGGGTCATCTGATTTTCAAATGCATGTTCTGCTCTGGAGTGATTTAACCCTTCATCTCTTTTCATTCTGGAAATGATGCCCAACTTCCCCCCTGAACATGGCCTTTTGCTTAAGTATGCCACGAATCAAATTACAAACTGCATATTTGACCCTAGAATCGTACATGTACTTCTTGAAATTTCTCCACAGCCTCCCTGTCAAAAAAGAATTTATTTTTTAAGCATATATATATATATATATATAAGCAAGCCCAAAAAGCCTCCTTGATTGTGGAGGGTTTTCTTCCTTTTAAAATACTTCTGAACCAAGTTCTTACATAGTTATTATATACCATTTCAGGACACATTTTTCCCTGCTGTTTTGTGAAGAAAGAAATTTTTAAATGCTAGCATTAATGGCATTCAAGTTTTATAATGGTGCATGGTTAATACATCGCTGAACATGCCCTGGATTTCAGAGGTGATTTGCACAAGGCTTTAGAAATAGGCACTTCCTACAGAGGAAAAAAAAAAATAATGTAGTGGTTCAGAAAATATGTAGCTATTAGGCATAGAATCACTGAATCACACAATGGTTTGAGTTGGAAGGGACTTTAAAAACCATCTAATTCCAATTCCCCTGCCATGGGCAGGGACGCTTTCACCAGACCAGGTCCTGGCCTTGAACACTGAGAAGGTTGGGGCATCCACAGCATCTCTGGGCAACCTGTTCCAGTACCTCACCACCCTCACAGTAATGAATTCTTTCTTAATATCTATTCTACACCTACCCTCTTTCAGTTTAAAGCCATAACCCCCTTGTCCTGTCACTACATGCCCTTGTGAGAAGTTCCTCTCCAGATTTCCTGTAGGCCCCTTGCAGGTACTGGAAGGTGTTAAAAGGTGTCTATAGAGCCTTTTTTCTCTGAGCAGAACAACTCCAATTCTTTCAGCTTGTCTTCAATAGGATGTTATCAGTTACGGTCCTACCCTTTTTGTGACAGTTCCTAACAACGCAGTTAGTTTTCAGCCTGCTTGTTTGAACAACTGCTGAATTTAGAGAGGGTGGTGTTGTTCTTTTAAATGTGCACTGCTTTGGCGGAATTTCTCTTAACCCATAAACTGGAATAATACCTTTGAGATCAGCAAGCTTCTTTAGATTTACAATCAGGCAACTGAGATAAAAGTCTGGCCCAAATATTCAGTCCCCCAAGACTTTCCAAACCAGATAGTAACCATGCAGTGAACTACTTTAGGAAGAGGGAAACCATTGAATACAGTTTAAGTTTTGAACTAAGGAGTATATGAGCAGTGTATATCTTCTTTTAGGACTCTTTTTTGCCTATTTTGGTCCACTGCCATTTCACTTACTGTTTTTACATTCTCAGATATTAGTGAATGAGACTGCTAGGGAAATTGTTTAAATCTTGGTTTACTGACTAAAGGCTGTAGGAGAAAATGACAGTTTGTAAATCCCATAAATGCAGATTTTTTTTTAGACTGCCATAATGAAATTGCTGTTAGTCAGGTTGCTAGCTCTTTTAATTATATATTTTAAAGAAACCATTTTAAATGACCAGTACCTAATAATTTCTTCCTCTGGTGTTTAATTTGAATAATATAAAGGAATTAAATTCCTCTGAGGTTACAGGCAGACAAGGATTTGAAATATTGCCTGGAGACAGGTTGGGCTTTCCTGTTAATGGGACTCATTTTTATGCAGGGAATTGCCACATTCAAACAGACACCCTTTCACTTTAATGTTCCTTTTTGTTCTTCAGTCTCTGAGTGACAACATCCTAAAAGAGCAATGTGTGGCAGATGATTAAAAAGGACAAACATTCCAGACAGTATTCCGAATTACCTCCTGAGCAGCACTGATGATTGCTTGAGCCCTCTCTGTGGTTGCAGAGGATTCAATAAGCTGTAATTGAAACAAATATGTGAGAAAGAAAAAAAATATGCTTTGTTGATTATCTATACTTAGAGCTAGATCCAAAACCTGATTTCCTCTGGGCATTTCTGCATGTATGTACTCACCTGATGGTGACTAAGTAGGGGCATTTCCTTGTGCTATCAGGAATCAGCAGACACACACAGGCAGAGTGAGCGTGTGGCAGCAGAGGAGATGCACTAAGACACATTGATCTAATGTGTTTCATTATCTAGATCACATTTTGAATGGCCATTACAAAGTAATTCTGTATGGTCTGTGCATTATAGATAACAAAAATGGCTACTAGTGAGTTTCATTAAGCAGCAACTAAATTTCTTCCTTTGTGAAAGCAGTTAAGAACAATTTTTAATAAAATATTTCCCCTAAAAATCTGGAAGAAATCTGCAGAGATAAGGAAGAGAAGATCTGTACAAGAAGGCACTACGTTGCTTACATCTGTTTAGTGCTTTTTTAAACTCATTTTTTCTTTGCTCAAAAAATAATTGTCCCCCATGAATTTCAGTGGGATCACTCCTGGAGAAAAGTATTATGGTGAATGAGTTCCAGCAGAATTCATCAGTCCCAGCATGAAGTTTTATCAAGCCGGTTATGTCTAGTCATCCTTTTTTCCTATTACAGAAGGCATCAGGAAGTTGACCTGTGGTGCAGGGGTGGGGGCATCTTGGCCTGTTTTGACCACTGAGAAAATCTGTCCTTGAGAGCAAAACTCACAGAGGACAAGAACAGTAATTCTTCAGATGGTTCAGTCCCTGTGCCACCATCACCGACGGTTTCTGAAAGCTGATAGAGGCTTCTGCATCCCGCTCTCTTCACAATGGATTTGTTCCAATTATTAGGTCTGCAATGTCTGTGTTATGTGAAAGAAATGACAGACTTGTTTCAGGAGTCAACCTTGGTATTGCTGCTTGTTCCTCTGCATTGTACATCCACTGGGATTTCCCAATTGATGCTTGACAGGCCACAGGGATGCAGTAAATGGCCCAGGCAACACATTCAGGTGGCACAGCATGCCCTAGTGGAGATGTTTTACCTGCAGGAGAGCAGTCGTGTTTGGATGGGGCAACACTGATGCTTTACAGGCTCTTAGCCTGACTTTGATGGGAAAATGCTTTAACATGCAGACGTAACAGTAATTTTATCTGGCCACTTAAATTAAAAAGGCACATGCACCCTGAAGCCTTTTGCTAATATTTGATGCACCTTGGATATAATCTGAAAATTCCCCCCAAAAAAGTGGCACTCAGGTAATTGAAGCGCAGGAGTGACCTTTGCAATAACTCAACAAACGAGACAAATAGAAAGCTAAAACTCCTGTCTTGCCGGCAACTTAACCTTTCTGTCCACAACTAAGCTGTTCATAAAATGCTGCCGGGAGGGTAAATTGTGTAGCACATATTTCATTCCCTCTGTCTTCAGTATATCTTACCAGATGCCCTGTAGTTTCAAATAGATACATTTTTTTCAGATTAAGCACTTCCTAAAAGTAATGGTCCTTGATAGCAAAACTAGAGAATGATTTCCTGCTTGATTAGAGATCAAGTCCATGGAAATAACCCTTTTGATAGATGTACTGTATTACAGTGAGTTATCCTTCTCTGCCTGGTCTTTGCAGGACTTGATTTGGCAAATAGCACTGATTGTGGGTGGACTATGACAGTCCAACAAGTGGCACATCCAGTAGAATAAATTATAGCCCAGAAGCATAAGTTTAGCTAAAACACCTGGCTGACTAGTTCTGATATTTTCTATATTTCTTACATTTCTTTACATTAATTGGCTTGTCTGCAAAATCCTTTTATTTTGTAATGAGTTATAAGTAGGAAATGTTGATGTAGTCCTTCTTGGGTTATGTAAGTCCTTGCTTTCAGCCTTAGTAGATTTCTGGTCTCTTCCAGGCTTTCAGGACATTGCTGTTCGTTGGTGGCATTCAAATTAAATGAGGCATTTGGCCCTTGAGAATTCAAAATATGGGCAGTTTAAGCAAATCACTTTATTAAACTCTGTCTCACTTTGAACTTAAGATGTGTGCACTTCAAAGGGTTGGGCTGGATGTACAACTAGTAGTTCAGCAACCTACGCAGTATTCTTTAAGCTGCCAAAGGCAGCTGGAAATATTGTGAGATCAAGCTTTCTTTTATGCAATTTCCATATTTTCCTTTTCTTACCTTGCAGTAAGCTGAAGAAATTTATGTACTGGGGCAAAAGAGAAGGAAATATTTCTTTCAATATTTCTGAAACTCAGCATTAGTTCAGACCTACCTTGAATCTAGGCAGTGGCTGAAGGAGTCTTTATTTTTCCTAGCCTTTCTCTAACATCCTTATTTAGATCTTTCAAGTTTCTGGATCTCAATAAATCCAAGTAAACTTGCTGAAAGGCAGGGCTGCAGGACTTGCAAACACCAATCCAAGCCCATGTTCTTGGTATCTCCAGGCTTCTCCCAGCAGAACCAGGACTTTGCAATGGCCAGTCATTAGATGCTGATTGAAATAGATAAGTCTCTGGGGGGAGAAAAACCCAACTCTGCTTCATTTGGTATGTCCTTAGGTGGAACATTTTCCTTTGGGGGATGAGAAAGATTTAATCTTTTGTGGCCTGGAGCAATCTGGCACAAATCCATTCCACGATTCCTATACATCAAGTACACCTTCTTCCCTCTCCACCCCAACTAAACAGCTTTGCTCAGCTCCATTAAACAATTCTGTGTAAATTGCCGTATTGACACACTTCTCATTTATCTCAGCTGGGGCTTTTATTTGGGCCATATTTTTGGAAGAACTCAGGGCTTCTCAAACGTATTGGTCACCTGGATTGAGTGATTCTTCAGGCACTGTGTGGTGTGCAGGATAGTGAGTTAATTTTCATGCTGTCGGCTCACAATGTTTGATAACCTAACCTGTGACAATTTTTGAAGCCTAATAAATGGTGCTTCAGTTTTTATTTACTGATATTTCACTCAAATATGAATGGAATCTGACCGTGGAAATATTAAATTAGCTCTATCGTGCCCTTCTCTGTCAGAAGGAGGTGAATTATGAACAATAAATAAGTGCTGAATGTGAACAATGAATAAGTACTCTCAGAGCACTTTGCACTATGCCTGGTTTATTAGAAATGAAGCAATTCCACTTCATCTGTCCTGTCCAGGTTCTCCAATTCCTGAGACCTTATTAAGGGAAAATTGGTCTTCAGCATCTCGGAATGAATGACACACAAAACAGGAGATTTTTTAAAAACAGGTGCTGAATTTTTAAAGCTCAAGTTCCCTCTTTTAGTTCCTTGGGACACAAGAGGCAGATAAATATATGTTATAAAAAAGACACAGATAGACCCAAGACATAATATTGGCAAAACTGGAAGACATAGATCTACATGAACTGGAGCAGTATTTTGGGGAGAGAACCTGGACAGGAGGAGGAAGGGCTGATAAAAAGCACTGCTTTGAGCGGACTGCAGTTAATAGGAGAATGCAGCTGAAGGATAAACAAGGTAGAGGGTTGTGCATTCATTCATTCATTCACTCAGGATCTTGGGGCAGAGAGGCTATTATGCTGGAGGCTATATATGCAGCTATTATGCAGGATATGGAGATGAGGAAGCACATGGGAGGAAGATGTTAAGTCTGGTCTGAACAGACTTTATTGCAGTGTTTCTTCTGGTGCCTAGGCAGGAGGTTCTTCAGGAACTGCTGTCCTCCCCACCTTGCAATAGCTCTGCCTCCCACAGCAGAAAAATCAGCTTAGCTTGGGGCTTCCCCTAAAGTGACCAAATCTCCATGGCTCTCTAAAAAGGATCAGGTTCCTCATCTCCATTTGTCAAAAGCAGTCAGATGAGTGAGTCAGATTAGTCAGTCCTCTGGTTCTTCTCTACATCGTGCCATATCAGGGTAATTATAACATTTCACAGAGCAGCATAAATGGTGAGGAAAGAGCGATGAACTGCTGCACATGTTACAAGGGGTGTCGGGGTGGCAGAATGAGTGCTGGTGGGTAGAAATCTGGACTTGTTGTGAGGCAACCCCAGCCTGCTCCAGAGGGTCTTGCTCATCAATGGGGCACTGCTGCTGCTTGGGCTGGAGGCTCACACACACCTCTTTCACACCGGCCTAAATCTACCCATCCTGTTTCCCCTGTGTCCAGCGCAAGTTACCAGAATTTAAAGATTATGAGCTTTGTGAATGACTAGTTCTAGTATACAGTGGACCTGTACTGCCTCTTTTTAAGCCAGCTGATTGAAGTACACCAGGATCAACATCAGGGAAAGAAGAGGTGTGACAGCATCCTTCAGCTGCACAGGGGTAGGAGGTTGCAATAGGGCTGAGGAGAGGTGGCACTTTGTTCTGTCACGTTTCCTGGGGCAGAAGGAAATGCCACTCCTCTGCTTTGTTTGGTCACTGTGCGTTTGTCTGCATGGGTATTGTTTGAACCAGGAGTGAGTGTTTGAAGTGTTTCATCCAAGCATCCTGCTTGACTATACTTTGGCTCTGTCACGGGGTGGTCTTGAAGCACACAAATTTGGTACTTTTCAGAAGAAACTGAGTAGGAAGATGCAGTCCACCACACATTATGCACCCCAGCTGGTAATGGACATGTAGTGCATGGCTGCAGAGTGGAGACTTGTGTGAAGTAATTCTCACAAAGCTCCTGCAGCATGGTCCTTAGGTCCTCAACACCAGCTCTTCCACTCTGACAATCCACTTCTGTGACTCCAAGCCATGTGCTGGTGTAGGCAGACAATTTCTCTTCCAAAGTGTCCCCATGAACTCTTGGAGCATGCAACAGAGTTGGCTGAGTCTTGCTTTTCCATGGGATGAAACTTAGTTCCTTCCAACTTCTTGAAGAGTCAGGGAATTATAAACCCAGGAAGGAGGAAGTTGATCTGCATTTTTGAAAACCCTTTGGTTTCTCATGTTGATTTTTTTAATCACCCAAATATATATATGCAACATTGAGACTGCAAAGTAGAAATGATGGGTACATAGCCCTTGTCTGTTACTTTTCAAAAGCCTGAGCTATTTAACTGTTCTTAAAATAAAACTTGAAGTGGTAAATTTTACACTAGCTGACAGAGACTATTTTTTTTTCTGTCCAAGTCAAGTCAAGAACATAAATGTTAATTACATTCATGTATGTTTCCCTGCTATGACGTTAAGTGAGGGCGGAATAAGAAGGCCTTCTCTGGCAGAAAGGGAATTTTCAGCCTGTGATTAACATAAATCAGGAATTCAAATCTTGGTGGCTCCCAAGTGAACCAATTAAAGCATCACAGAGCCCTAGATCACCCTGTCTTTCAGACTTCCAAGTGGAAATGCAAAAAAACCCACAACGTGGTTGTATGGGTTAAGGCACAGCTTTTAGAAGAGGACTGAGCAAGAGAGATTGGCTTTTTTGACCAGCTGACAAACTAATTCTTGTCACCCTCACACTGAGCTTCACCTCACTTCCTCAGAAAAGCTCCCTTCGAATGCCTTGGCCTACTTCCATGAATGAGGACAGCCAACTCAGCCCTGCTGTTTTGAGCAGGTCACCAGCTAGTCCTCTTTGCCAGGGGATGCCCATCACTCTAAAGGTCTATTTACTGTTTTGATTTTCCCTACCTCTCTCTAAGTTTTGTGATATGCTTCAAAGCTTACGTTGGAAATCCGTCCTGCCCAAAAGAGTGGCTTTCTAAACCAAGTCTCATTCAGCAGGGAAAATTAAGTAGAGTGTACTCTCAAAGAAGTATTTGAAGTTTAGCTGTGATGGAAACGGATCATTGTGAAGGTCATCACTTAAGGAGATTTTAAGCCTCAAATTGGTTGAAGATATGTAGTAAATGTTTCCTTGAAGTGGAGAGATCTACTGCAGTGTGAGTGAAAACACTTAAAATCCTTGAGTCCGATTTCAAAATTAGGACAAATGTGTTTGCTTGTATCCCCAAATAAATGCTGTGTGGAAGTAAGAAGTAACTTTGAAACTGAAACAGAGCCAAGGCTGGCTTTGGAGTAATTTTATTCCACAGCTAGCTATATGCCCTCCAGTTACTGAAAAACAAATGTGGCATGCTTAGCACCTTTTATGTGATAGGGAAAGTGACCACCAGGAGGAATCCTGGAAATACTTCCAAAGCTGGAAGCACTCAAAGATGTGGAAATAATTACTGAAGTAAAAAAGAAAGCTTGGAATACTTTCAAGGAATTAACATAATCTTTCTCAAAACTACAACAACAACCAAAGAGAACCAGGAACGAGGAAAATTTGGATCCTTTGTATCAAAAGACAGCCAAAGCCCTCAAAGCACATTGGCTGCCCTGAAAGCATATTTATTCAGCTTTCAGCAGATGATTAGCAGAAATGAGACTTAACAGGGCAAAGATCCTCAACGTAGGATCTGCCAGGAGAGTTTGGAATTTGATTTTAAGCTGGAATAATATGCTTGTTTTAGTATGTCATGTGGTTCTGAACCATTCAAAAGTTCGTGCTTTGAGGTATCTTGAAATTTTTCAGATTTTGAATCTGAAAAACATTTGCTATTCTTTTAATATGACTCATAAGAACAAATCAGATGGATAAAGAGAAGTTGACTTCATATTAGTGTGTTGGTTTTGTGCACAAGTATATTCAGTAGATTAAATTCTTGGAATGGATACAATAACTCCATACCCTTTTTGTTTTAGGCTTGTACTGTTATCTTCAGAAAAACAACATAATTTTATTCCCTGGGAAAATGTCTTTACTATCATCTTAGACTGGTACAAGCAATATTTCTAGGAAAGGAACAAGGACTTGAGTTTCTTTTTAACTGTCTGCAGAGTGCTCCTTTGTTCAGCTATTTGTATTTTTTCTGCTGCCTCTGTGCATTTGTGATTTTTTTCTTGCTGCTGCTCGTGGGATGTTCTGTGCCTTATGGCAGTGCAGGACTGGCAGGACTGGGGAGCACCAGCTGCAGCCAAAGCAGAAACCAGCCTGTTGTCCTCCCTGGGATGATCCTACTCTTTCAGCTTGCATGTAGTGATGGCAAAGGTAAGCCAGCAAATCTCCATAGAGAAGTAGCAGTTAAAAGTACTTATTGATGGCTGCTTTATTTATAAGTGCCTTCAATGCATCAGGTTAAATATTGAAATTAATTTTAGAAGAGGGAAAAGTCTGGACAAATCGGAATTTTAGATTTCTTTACATTCTAAATTTAAAGAATTTTAGTGAGGGTGTTGTTTGCTGTAGTCATCTTAACTGTTTTTCAGACAGTTCTGTGTAATTTGGGGGTTCTAAAGTGGTTAATTTGGTTTTGTGACGTTCTCCACTCCGTGCGCATACCAGATTCTTAAATTGTTCCTGCTTGTATGTCACGGCTCTTCCTTTTTGTCACTGCTGCTGGTCTTGTGTTTAGGAGGAGTGGTGATGTGCACTACAGAAAGCCCAGCATTGTTGCCAGTGTTGTTAGAGAGCACCACAGCCTCGCCATGTCACATGTGGCATCTCACAAGGCTCTGGCTGGGCATCAGGACATCCCCGCAGGTGGACCCTTCCGAGAGCCCTTGCAATGGACAATTCCAACCAGCACCTGACAGTGCCCGTCCTCAGTGCTTCCCAGAAAGGGGTTTGGCCGTGTTCGTGGGTGAGCCTTCACTTGTGAATTTCTTGTGAGCGGTACAGGCAAACTGCTTTATTTTCAGAGCAAGGATGTGTGGCTCTGAAATTGTCAGCTTTATCATCCCAACAGAGCCAGCTGCCTTGCAGATATGGGTAATGTGAGGCAGAAATGAGAAGACCAAGGTAAACAAACATAAAGGAGTAAAGAAATGTGTTTCCTATCTGAAAATGTAGAGTGTGCTATGGATAATACAGCTAGGAAAGGTCTGTCACAAGATTCATAGTCCCTGGGCATATTTCATTCATGTGAATGGTGCTTACACAGCAGATAATTTGAGCTGGTTTTACCTTCACAGCGTTGACAGAGAAATATTTTCATCCCCTAAAACAGGTCTTAAACAATAGCCCGATCATATTGCGTGCGCAGGGTGATCTGCTCAGGGGTCTGCAGGGTTTCTCGGGTTTCTTGCTGCCATACATACTTGTTATCACAGCAGATGACAGAGTCTGTAATGTAATAGGTACACGACTCCATTCCGTCTGTGGAGACATTTTTGAATTTGTACATTTTTCCTTTCCACCTTCTTGCTGGTAAAACAACCACAGATGAATAGCAAAACAGGGCATTTAGTATGTGGAAGCCGAAGCTGGATAACGTTTCTTCACTTGGTACAAAATCTTGTTTTACTTTCAAGGAAACACAGAGCCAAGCCTGATAATTTTAGACTATTTTAACAGCATGAAGAGGCTTCCTGAAAAGCACCGCTGATAGGAGGTGTTGATCTGTAAACCACAGACCTTGCCCTCAGTGTTCCCTCCATGAAGTGCTGAAGCCCTGGTATCAAGTGCTCCTTACATCCACCACATTTTTGCTCACTGCTGTTGTACTTTAAGTGTTCCTTAAAAAAAAACCAAAACAAAACAAAACACCCCCCCACACCAACAAACAAAAACAAAAAAGGCACACAAACAAAAAAAAAAACATCACCACAAACTAGTTAGATCAAAGGGGGAAAAAGTCTAAATTTTAAATTCATGTTACTTCAAAAACAGATTACAGAACTGCCCCAGTTATGATTATCATCTGTCTCACAATGTGCTTTCTTTTGGGTCTATTCTAAACCTCTCTTCCCACATAAGGGCTTTCTTCCCCATCCTCCTCTTTTTGCCATTTAATTTAATAAATAGTCAGAGCAAATGTGCCATGTAAATTGAAATATGCAGGAGTGTTATATAGGATGAGAAATGGTGGGGATTATCATAAGGGCAGGAAATTCTATAAGTAAATACTGGCCTCTCTAATTCTGACCGGTTTTGGTGTGCTTTGAAAAATCAGATTGTGCTTTTTTATTTCAGTACAGTGAATCTCTTGGACTGGAAATGAAAACTGTTTACTTCATGGGATGAGGCTTATTAACACATAAAAATAGTAAACAGCAATATTTATCTCCCAGGCGATTGTATTTCCTAGATTAGAGCGTAAAATGAGTAGCTGGGGTTTTTAACTATTTCTGTTAACCAAATAAATTTTTACAATTAATGCATGCACTGCAACATAATTTTTTTTTCAGCAAAATTTGCCTTCTCCTTTTTAGATAGGAAAATCACCTGGTGGGGTTTAACCACTAAAGCAGACAAGCTTTATGTACTCCTGTCCCTGAAGATGTGAGTTAAAACCTTCTTGATTTGTAAAACTACATTTGTATTTAAAAAAATACACTTACAACACCAAATTTGATAGAAGAGGGAATTTGCCACTGGCTTTTGCCTGTCCCTGTGGAGAAGAAATGGCCAGTGGGCATGCCTTTGTCGTGGCCTCCAGTGGATTTTCTTCTTCACCAGAGAAGGACCAGAAGGCTCTGCTGGCCTCCAAGAGCTCAGTCTTTTATGGAAGTTGAAAACCTGGAGACTCCTGATGGATTTATGAGACTTGGCACTAGCTGGGAGGAGGGTAGCATTCATGTGAGGAATGGTTTGCACTATCAGTCTTGTCATTTATTAATCTTTTCAGATGTTTCTGAGCAAAATGCACACTGTGCTAATCTGTTTCTAAGTGGAGAAGGAGGCATGGGGGCTTGGCATGTGGTCAAATCACATCATCTCAGCAAGTGATTGCCCTTCCTTGAGGTGTCAAATGGTGCCTTAACCCCACGACTGGGTGGGCTGGGAGCTGGCAGGGAGGACCAGGAGGCTTCACCAACCCCAATTAGCTCTTCAGCACCAGCCCCTGGCAGAACCTGGACCAGTCCTATGGCTGTACCTCAAGGAGCCAAGAGCAGCAAATTTTCTGAAGCAAGTCAGAAAGCTGGTGTCTAACCAGTTAAGAAAGATGAAGCAAAATAGTCCTTCTTCCTTGGGGCAACAATTTAGGGAAGCAATGGGGGACTAAAAGGACTTGTCCTCTGTACATCTTCCCTTTTAAATAAAACTTGTGCTCAATGGCACACCCTTGGTGTAAACAAAAGATGGTGGTAAAGATTTATGACTGAATTTTACAAACATAATTTAAAAATTATTGCTAGATACTGTATACACAGAACACTGAAAAGGAAATCTATTTTTATTAAAGTTTGGAATTTGAAAGAGGGAGATACTGCCAATAATTTTTCTAAGGTCTGATTTATAAATGAAGTGCTAATGAATAATTCCACAAATGGAGCTACATGGAGTAAACCAAGGAGGCAGATTTTCACTGCTGCTGGTACAAGAATAAATCTGGCTGTGTATTGCCAATTTTTATCATACTTGGATGTAGAAATATAATTTTGTGCAATATTTAAAGAATGTAAAAACTCTGTACAAGAGGGCCAGTGCTCTCCCAGTTGTAGGAGAATCCTTGACAGTGCCGGTCCTCCAGGCAGAGTCTCACAGGGCGTGCAATGGTCTACACTCTGCTGCTGGAGAACATTATTAGCATTCAGCATTAGCAGGGCATAGGAAAATTGTACCTAAATTCCCTTTCCCAGCCCCATGGAAGAGCTGTTGTTTGCACGAGTGCATCTCCCTCTGGCTTTGCTCCTGGAGGAGGTGGGAGCTGCCTGGCCTTGAAGGGAGCGTGTGTGGGCAGTGCTGGTTGCCACAGGGGAGCCAGTGCTGGAGGACAGCACCTTTCTGACACACAGAGGGGCCAGAGGGTATCTCCTCTTAATGCCAATTAGAGCTACACAGCGTTTGCTGAGGGAGGGGTTTATTACCATTGGTTAGGTTGTTAGCTTAATGAGATTAGACAAGATCTAATGAAGGAAGACAAGTACCTAACGAGTTTGTAGTAGTTAAACTGCTCTGCTCTGGGGTTTTCTGGGGCTGTGACATGGCATGCTCTAATAGCCTGTTCCCTGTCACATCGTCCCATTCCCACAGGTGCCTCACTGAAAGCTGTCATATTGTCAGCACTGGTATTTTCCCTTGTACTGGGCTGGCAAGGGGTTGTCAGTCCGATTTAACTGGCAGTCCTACATGTACACGATCAAATGATGGCACCCTTCTAACAAACGGTGAACTGTGCAGCCAGTGACTGGTTCCTGACAGATCGGTCAGCATGGCCCCTACTCACCCAACTCAGCTGCCTCCCAGGGCTGCTTAGCCAGAGGAGGGGTAGCAGCAAAGTGACAACTGCCCATCACACAGATAACAGTGGGAAAAACTGAGTGGAAACCTGTGCAGCTAATGATGGCAGAAATGCTGACTGGGAGGGGTAGGCAGAGCTCTGCAGCTGAGATGAGGGGGTGGTCAGGTAGTCCAAGAAACAGCAAAGACCTCCTTCATAACTGAGCATTGGCAATCACATTGTGGAGAATGAGAACAAAAACTTGCTCATCTTCAGCATCTCCAGTGCACTTTTCAAATCATCTTCCAGACTTGGCTACCTCCGACATTTAAAAAAGAGGGAAGGTGAAGCTGTAACTATAGAGGTTGGGAATAATTTGGTAGCCATTGGAAATCTGGAGCAGGTTACCCTGAGTTACTGCATTTTTAGGGAGTTGGGTGTCAAAAACACCTCTGGCTTATGACTAGATGATAACATATTCACAGAATCATTCAGGTTGGAAAAGACCTCTAAGGTCATCAAGTCCAACCATTTTCATAGTACCACTGTGTTCAGCACTAAACCATATTCCCCCAATGCCACATCTACATGCTGTTGAACACTTCCAGGTGTGGTGTTTCCCTGGGCAGCTAATTCCAATATTTGACCACTCTTTCAGTGAATAAATTTTCCCTAATATCTAATCTAAATTTCCCTTGGCACAGCTTGAGGCCATTTCCTCTCATTCTGGAGGAGTTCACAGTAAATTAAAACTAAATGCAGAGAGGAGTTTTAATATCATTATGTATTTATTTTTTCAGGAGGAAAAAATCATTACTGTGTTGAGCCAGCCAAAGAATTATACTTCTTTTGACCCTTTTCTAAAAGAGACTGGGGAACCGATAGGTGCCCCATGTGCTTAAAATCCCCTCGGGGAACTGCATTAAAATAGAGACAAGACATTGCAAGAAGGTAGAGTATTTTCTGCCGTGCCAAGGGGTCACTACAGCTTAATTAATTAGAGTTTCTCATTTCTCAAACACAGAGTATCCAGCTGTCTCATGCCCTCCCCTCTGCAGATGTCATATATGTCATGTACTCAGAATTTATGTCAACATTTGCCATCTCATTGAGTGCCTCCATCCTTTACCTGTGTGATAGGCCATTGTTATTTGCTGCCTCATATTAGCAGTCATTCCCATTAGCACTATTAACACCAGGGTGGGGGGAGCCTTTGTTTTGCATAAACACCTTGTGCTGACCTTCCTCCGAGAATGTCCCCATCACGGAAAGACTCTTTGCAGAAGATGTCACACTTCTGTAAGGATGTATGTTGAGGAAGGGGGGAAAGGATGTGAATCATCTCGGAATTCACACTGTACAAAATCTTTTCTTTTTCCTCCTTTCAATATGCAGTCCTTTCTTTTTTTTCCTTAATGGTATTTTTGCTGGAATACTTTTTGCAGAACAGAAGACTGGATCTCTTCAAAGCTGCGGTGCCAAGTGTCTCCTCTCCCTCCTATTTCAAAATAAATCATTCTCCTGGTTGTAATGAGCAATACAGAAAAATGCAGGCAGTGAGGATTTTGCCAGGGAGAGAGATTTGTAGTGCTGTGCTTTGGCTTCTATGCAAAGTTCTATTTAATGACACTGCCACAGAAGGAGTATTATATTATCTGTCCCACTGCTCAAGCCTTCAGTCTCGGCATTGTATAAGCACACTACTTTTTTACATTTATAAGCAGCAAGCGATTCCAGAGAAATTCCTGTTCCAGCTACACAACTCAACAGACCACAACTGTGTCATTACCTCACCCTGCTGGGGCAAGTCCTGCTTCTGCAGCTGCAGAGGGTCTCTGCCAGCTGCCCTGGGAGGCTCCAGCTGCCCTCCCCAGGAGCCTGCACAGCCCACAGGGCAGGGGAGCTGTTCCTCCCTCTCGCAGCAAAACCAGGATCGTGGGGGCAGCAGCAGGGCTACAGCCACTCTTCAGCACCTGTGGAAGCCCTAGAGGGAAGAGGAGTGGTGGGGACATGGCTGGTCCTTGGCTCTCAGTGGGTGCAGGGGAAACCTGGACCCATTAAGGTGGCACTACTGATGCAGTGAGACAACCTGCACCCAAAGCAGTCTGCTGATCCCTAATGTTTGGTGTTTTCCTGCTAAATTTTTCTTGATTTTGGAGGGAAAGTTAGGACATTGCTTTTTCTGTTGGATTAACCAGGTTGATGTTGACATTCAGAGACATTATAAACAGGTTTTTGCCTTGGAAATCTGGAGCTTAGAAGAACTAAGCTGTTGTTTGAACAAAATAAATTTTACTTTACTGTCAGAATAAAATATTTCTGAAGATTTCTGTTTCTCAGGAATTGCTTGCAAATGCCAGCTTTCATTTGGATGGAATACACTGAACTAGTAATATTCATAAATATTACTCTCCAGCCTATCTTAGTTAGAAGAACCCCATGCCTGTCCCACCAGTATGCCTTGACCTCGTGCTGAGGGACAGATGAGACCATTTCACTGCGTTCCCAGCAGTTTCTCCCTGGTAAGATAACCAAGCTGTGCTGGGCTTTCCTTCCGTGGTGCAGAAGCACATCTGCTGGGAGCACAAGGAGAGCACATCGGCTGGGTCCCGCTCTTGGCACAGCCATTCATTCACAAAGATCAGTGTAAACCTGGGCTGAACTGCAGCCAGGAGTGGGGATGGAAGTGCCCGTATCCTGTTACCAAGCTCCTGAGCTGCTTAATCCCTCCAGCTGAAAGCTGACCTGCAGCAGATGCTGTCTCAGCAGCTTCCAGGAGTCAGAGGTGCCCAGGCATGGTATATTCAACATATACCATATTCATATATTCAGCTTTCTCTGCTGGTGTTAGTTGCCCCAGCTCTAGTGACACCAGCAGCATTACACCAAATCATGCCATAAATAAGATCAGGCCATAGTTATCTGAATTTGCCACGGCTCATGTTTCGCATGACACAGGGGCAGATTTTTGAGTCAAGAGGCCCTTTGTTAACACATTCCTGCATTTCTCAGTATCTGATGTGCCAAAAGTAAAGTGGCTCTTAACACTTATTTCCTCTGAGCTGCCTTTTCAGCAATTGCTTAACCCTGATTTACAGTACTGTCAGTGGATCATGAGGCCCATCTACCTGGGAATTTCAGGGCACTGTTATTTTAGGAGACAGTTGCCAGCTCTGTTCTTGGTCAAGTGTCTGTGGTCAACACTGTAGTGGCCAACATGTTTTTCTGGGGACACTTGCCTGAGGCTCTGGCACAGCTGAAGGATTGTTTCCGTGATGCCTTACTCCCAGTGCCCAGGAGAAGGTATGGGCCAACGTGGCCTCACAACCCCCCCATCTCAGATGAATATTCACTTTTCTCCCATCATTATTGTTTTGGGGTTTTTAGCAGGAGATTAATGCACCTTAATGCTCCAATAAAAGAAGATACTATCCTTAAAATCTGGCAGGAGGAAGGACAGCTTTATGCATGAGGAAAGTGGTGTTTATATTAATGGTCTTCCAATTAGCAAAAAGCAATTGTAGTTTTCCTTGATTTTCACAATCCTGCATTTGGAGTTAGAGGCGCTTCATTTTCCCAGCAGGAGACCTGGAAAATGTGGCTTGCTTTGGCATTTCAGCAGCATTTTCTGGCACATGTGGGATTTACGGCTGGTTTGATGAAGTTAAAGCTGGCACAGCTTTTCTGCAGGTGGAACATTTGAGCAGACAGGTTTATACAACTATGAAGAACTGCATCAGACTGGAGCAGAACTTGATTTAGAGGAAATCTGGGGAAGGTGGAGTGTTATGAGAGAAGAGAGAAAAATAAATATAAAATAAATTCAAGCACTAGATTAGATGCCTTCCTCTCTTTGCTGCTTGTTCACACTTTGGGAGTCTCTGGCATCCCCTAAATAGAAGACAGGCACTCTAAATCAAAGCAAATGTTTTATCTGTCGTTTCTGACACGACTCAATGTTTCCTTGCGTGGGCTGGCAAATCAGGTAGGCTGTAACTATCTTTCTCACCCACAGTGCTGTACTTGAGGTTCCTGCTTGTGTGGTGGTTGCCTGTGTCTCAGAGGCACGGCCAGAAGGTGGGGGCGGCGTGGGGGGAGCCCCATGTCCTCAGCGGCATGAGATGAAACATCACTCTCACATCCACCTTCCATGATGGCTCAGATGTTGTCACTGTCCAGACCTTCACTGAAAGCTGGAACAGTGCCATTACATTATTTCCAGTGTAGATGGCAGCTCTTTAACTGCTGGCTGCGTGTCCAGGGCATGGTGAACATAAGCTGACTGGCGTTTGTTTATGAGTAACATCACGCTCTACCATGGTTTCTCTTCAATGAAGTTTTATTCATACACTTTCTCGGTTGTGGCAGGGAGAGTTTTCTGGTTCTCTGTGATTCATAGCAAGTGAACTTTATCTTTTTATTCTTAAAATTCCCAAATGATCACACAGAAATGCCTCATTCCTGCCACTGTCCCCCCCAAGAGGCTTGTGTGCCAAAAAAAGACTTGGAATTGGCTGACAAGTAATTTCCTGATTTGCAGCTGTTCCAGATTTACTCAGCTACCAGCCACCCCCATGATGAGAGTTGTTCCTGTTGGAATAGCAGCAGACTGATTCCTGTTGTGGTTGTTATTTTTCCTTCTCTTCTACAGGTTTAAACCTGCCAGGTGCTGAACCTTAATTCCTGCAAAAGCTATCAGTGAATTCTGACTTTTGTCATACAACTGGGTGATGATGTGACATCTGGATCTCCTATTTTCTGGAAGTATTAACCCCTTTTGAACCTTAATTGGTAGCAGATGGCTATGGCCCATGAATCAAGTTTATTTCTACTGGAGTATGTCAAAGAAATGATCCAGAATGCTTTCTATCTCTTACCTAAATGATGTAGACACCACAGTCTAGAAAATACTGAAGAACACCTTTGGTCCTTAAGTATTTAAATCTGATGCATCTCAGTGTTTGGCTCCAAAGTTTCCAAGATCCATAGGTACAGGAGCACACAGACAATCCTGCCTGCTTGGGCCCTGGGTACACAGCACCCACACATGTGCTATTCTGATGCAGAGACAAGGCAAAGTCTGCTTTTCTCTTCCCAAATCCTGGGGTGGACCTTGTGTTCACAGATCTGTTAGATAGAGGCCCAGGGAGAGGAGATAGCCAAACTTGTTAAAAATATCATATATACCCATCCACAGCTATAATCCATAAAAGATCCAATCTGCTCTCCAGGTGGCTGTGCCACCAGACTAGAGGACATCTATAAAAGCTTGCATGTGACTCCTGTTGAATCTGAGGCACAATCAGCTAGACTAGGGTCAAAAGAAGATCAACTGGAAGTAGCCTTAGGGTAAGTGACTACTTTTGCCAAATCTGCCCATTGCAAAGAAATTCAAGCCTGAAATTCTTATCCAGTGTGACATAGCAGTATTGCTGGTACTTGCAATGGCCAATGTAATTTTTCTAATGGAGTTTTGTGAACATACAAGTTTCAGTTCTCATTTTGTTTAAATGAACCTTTGTGTAAGCACTGTTTGCAGAGAAAGCCCCAGCGATGCAAACCCTGAATAGTTCCATGTCAACAGGCAAACAAAAATTACTATTATGTAATTATTTTTTACATGCTTTCTTTTTCCCCCCTCACCTTTAATTGTGTTTTATTATTTCTTGGGTACAGCAAGTGCTGAAACAGTATGCGTAGCTGATTAAAGTAACCTTGAATTATGTGCTGAGTTTGATAGCAGGGACATAGTCTTGTTTCTCTGTGTATCTGCAGGCTCAGATCGTACCTGCGTGGCTGTGCACTGGGCTGTGTCGGTACCGACAGTAAAATGGACAGGCTGAAAAGCCTGCACGGTGCTCCTGCCCTCCAGCAGAACGGCACAAAGGAGGGGTTTGGTGCAGTGATGTGCGGGAGGCTGCACTGTGTCAGTCATTTGAGCAATTGGCCCCTGGTCTTATCCTTAGCACATACTTAACACATCTTGCCAAATGATGCGGTTGCTTAGTAATGCGAACAAATATCCCCTGGAGATTCAATAACCAAACTCATTATCACTTGTCATGTAGGCCAGGAACTGAATCCAGATCTCCAGGAGTGAATGACTGGTGTGTTAACCTAGTCTCCCACTGCTAAAATAGCAGAATGAATATGTGCAAAGTCAGCTCCACACAGTGGGTAAAAATATGCCCATGGTAGAAACACAGAGAAGGTCTATTAAAAATGATTCTCATTACATAGATTCCATTATCTGAAATAAGTAGGGGGGAATTTAGCATTTGTTAATGTTCTGAAGAGAGATATAAATGAAGACTGATTTTTTTTTTATTATTTACCTTTATTTTTGCAAACTAAGCAATATAGCTGTTCTGGTTAAGTGTTGCAAAGGAAGAGGTTGTTGCATGTGTCATCTTCTGCACCTCAAGAGGCCACTGAAGAGGCCCTTTGAAAACAAGATCTTGTTCCAGTGTCACTTGTGGATGCTGTTAGGTGGGTCTACAACACTCACCTCAGCTATGTGCAGAGGCCCCCGAACTTGCTCTGAGCAGGTTAGTTTGCAGCAATATGGCTGCATTATCGGGGCTCATCACAGTGGTGCCAACGCTTCCCAAGGATCCAAGCTCAAATCCCAGTCAGAAACATGCTGTGCCGCAGGGACATACCCGCTCCTCTGGGACTAGCTGGATGATACTGCATTGTGCACACCATAAATCCATGATCTGAAATTTTTGCAAGTACTCTACCTCTCTTCAGTGAGTTCCTTCTGGTTCATCAGGAAAATGCAGAGAGTCAGCCAATTTGCTTAACAATGATTTTTGGCAGTGAATTCAATATTTGTAGATCTGCGTACTGAATACATATGCTGTTGGCTATAAAGATACCACATTTTTTCACTCATAAGCAATCCCAGCTGCATATATGGTTTTTGGACTTTTGAAAAAAATTTTATTCTGGAGTAAATTTCAGACCAGCTGCTCAGCGTACAAATGCAAATTGGTTTAATTCATGTAGATAATGTATGCACATCAGCCACTGAGGGTGTGTGTGCACTCATAATGATGGAAGTTCAGAGGAGATGCAGATTGATAATGTGGCTGAACAGGGTCGATACTGGCAAACATGGAAGGGAAAATCTTAAACTTCTGTTGTCCTTTCATGTAGTATCTACTCAAAGGTAAAATGGGCGTGATCTCCCTTAAGCAGTATTTTCTGTCACTTCTGCTGGACATCATTAGTGCAGATGAATTGTTTTCTAGAGCTCGGTGTACAGGATCTTTCCACTGCCATCAGCACTTTTCAACTTCTACTGAAATAACCTTGTGTGACAGCAAGTTTGCAAAGTTTCGTGCAATTTTTTTGTGTTAAAATAGCCAGCAATTGTTATAAAGGAGACCAAATTGAGGGGATGACAGCTTCTCAGTACAATGTTTTGGAACTGGGTTTGATTTCTTCCCCGTTTTTGTTCTACGGAGAAATTTGTGGCTTTGAACTATTGAACACATAATTTCTCATTTCCTACCTGTGTGAGAAGACATTGATCTAGTAGCTACAGGATCTCACTGGCTGAACAGTCCTTCTGTATGTCTGGGGATTTTTACAGTTATCAGGTTCTTGCAGAGGTAATGGCATGTTTAGTGCTCTAGAAGTATGAATCACTAGGTATTTGCTACACCGATATGCCCAAAGGGATCTTAAAGCTAGTGTCACACTGCATCATGCTTACATTGCCTTCATCTCATGCTGCAGAACTTTTGCAGGTTGCGTGAAAAAGCTTAATTGGGGTTGGCATTCTTGCAGGGATTTGGGTGTTGGCCATACCCAGAGCCAGGACACAGGTCAGGGTGCACTGGGGCACAAAGTCATGCCAAGTGTCTGCTCAGGCCTGTATCATTCTTTACATCTGTGGTCCGAAAGAAGCTTTCTCTTCCACTCAGCTTATAAGGCACCTTGGTGATATGTTTTTCAATTTTTCTTGGTACTTACTTCCTCATGTGGTGAGCCAGCCATCTTACCAAACTTTGCTGAGCTCCCTTCTTCATCAGGAGCAGGACTTTGGCATTGCTTTTGCTCTTTCATGGTGTCTTCATTTATCACGCGAAAGTTGCAGCTTCTGGTCATTCCTGCTTGGTGTTAAGTTCATGAGAGGGATTTGAAGGTGCTTTGGTGCCTGTGGTGAAGTGGAGCATGTAGATAAAAAATGGCTGAGCACCTGAGAAATGAATCTATTGCAACATTTGTTGTTGATTGCAGAGTACTACACTCAGAGGCCATGTGGGAGTCCAGTGGTCTCAAAGGGGTGTCTGTCCATTATTTCTTGGCTTTTCTCATACTTGCTCACATTCTGGATTTGCTCATACTCGCTTTGTTCCAGCCTGCGCTGCTAGGCAATTACAGCTGAATTATTGTTGTGCTGTAATGGGCTTATGCATAATTTCTGAGCACAGACATAATCTTTCAAGTTCTAAATCCACAGAAACATTCGAACAACAATATGGACAATTCCTTAGTTGAGATTCTGGCGGGCAGGGAGATGAGGTGTTGAAAAGAAAGCACTGGCATGGCGTGGAAACTAAATTCCCTTCCTTTGAAATACAGCGCGGTAATTCCCATCTGCTCAAGTGAAAGATCCAGTGTGCTTTCTCAGACTTGGAGCTATCACTTACTGTCATACTGAAACTGTGTGTTTAGGGTAAGGATGAGCCTGTGGAGCCCATTTGGGAGCTGCTGCTCTAAAAAGAGGTTCTGGTTCCCTTCTGAGCCCTCCCATTAGATGTGAAGTCCCACTGCATTCCTTTTGCAGCACGCTGACCTCATCTCGCAGCCTGAGGAGGCAGCTCGGGGAGCTAAACCCACAGACACGCTAACCAGCAAAGATTTGCCTGAAGATGGGCTCACATATCCTAAAATCACACCCTTGGACACTTCTTTCTCAAACTCTTTCTTCTAGGCCCCATTTCTGATAGAGTCAAGAGAGCTGCAGCCTTCTCCAGCTCAGAGAGGCCACCTGACCGCAGAGCACTCTCTGCTATTTCCCAAAACGGACTTGCTGACCTTTAGTCTTCAGGTGTGCTGAGGTCACATGACACACGTAACTATGAATAGCTTTTTGAAGGCAGGATGATGGAATAATTAGGTGTAATGGGCAGCGAAACAAAGCTGAATTGGTTTTGGTGGAAAATACAAGATGTAGTCTTTTTCAGGGTATCTTTATATTTTTTCCAACACTGAACTCCATTCTTTGCCTGTGTTCAGCAGATGTCTCGCTTCCATACCAGAGTCATTGTCCTGAAATAGGGACCTAATCCCAGTGAGAAAGGTTAGGGCAGGCTGGGAGCCTGAGATGTTAGCTGAATGAGGGGAGAGGTAAAGCTAGTGTGCTGATTTAGCTGGTTGGGATGTGTTGAGGATTTTATGTCTTACTTCTGCCCCTCTCAGGAGCTAAAGTCTCTTCTTCCTTTCGTGAGATCTTTCCTGAAGTTGTGTCTAAAATCTGCCTTTCAAAAGCAAAATACTTTTCAGTTTTATAACATGGACAGAGAAGAAGCCTGTTCTATACAGTATCCTCATGATTATAGCATTAACCCAAGGTAGAGGCACAGGAGTTCAATTCTATTCTGAAGGCATTTGAAACCAAATTTGAGTAAGTAATAAAAATGTATACACCAGCACTATTTTGCTTTGTTGCTGAGTTTGTTAAATGTTTTTCTATTGCTAATATGCAGTGTATCTAATTAAAAACCATTGCCTTACCAGCAAACTATTTCAGTAAAAGCAGTTTATTTCACCAAGTTAGAGAGTTACCTTCTTAAACCTGAAAAAGAAATGCCCAGACATCCTGTTATTATTGGTTTGAATTATTTATAACCTGTAGCATTTTACAAGACATTGGAAAAGCAAATGGATCCCATATTTTAAATATTATTTGGTGGTAAAAGACGCACGCAATGCAGTATAGGATTGCTATCATAGCGTTTCCCCTGGTGTCATTTGCCACAGAATTGGAGTGTGCTGCCACAACAGTGGCAATCAGGAATACTGTCATTATGGGCAGTGGGAGAGCGCTTGATTTATTTACGTTCATGTGAGCAAAGTCAGAAGTTGGCCTTGGAAAACAGTAAGGTCATTGCATCTAGCAAGGAGTAGCTGCAGTTTTCAAAATGACTGCACAGCTTGGCAAGATAGGGTTTATGAGCTGACTTTGTATTAATAACACATCTATGTGAAATATTTTCCCCTCTGAGGTTTACAGCCCCTTATTTTCTCACAGAAAAGCAGGGGTATTAGCTTTGGTGTGCAGCTCTGTTGATGTCAAATGCAGGTGTTGATGATGCAGATGTCTGACTAACTGGAGTGAGATTTCAGTGCTGGTTGTTTCCTCCCTGGCCACGTAGGTCCTGAGATTTCCTGAGGTAGATAAAGGTGACCAACATCTCAAAAATTGTATCAGAAGTCAGGCAGTTTTGTCCAGGAATCAAGTATTTATCACTAAGACACAGAGAGACCAGAAAGCTGGAAGGGAGATGGTGGGTAGGGAAGTGTGGGAGTAGTGCTGACAACTCACGTACTTGCGCCTTTTCCTCCAAAATCTCTGAGCATCAGGCACCCCTGATGACGATGGGGGTTTTTGAGCTGGTTTTTCTTTTTTATTGTACTTCATTAGCCCCAGTGCTTAACATTGGATACTACATACTCCAGGTTAGCCAGAAATTCAAACACTTCAGTCATTAATATCAATCTCTCTGCCAGAGGGCTGGTTACAGCACAAGTCTTTTCTTTTTCCTTTCCTAAAGACATTTTTCACCCAGATCAATGACTGGTGATTATCCAGTCTAAATCAGGATCCTATTATGTGAGGTAGAGGAGACCCTTTTGACTACTGCTGAAATGTATGTAATAATAATAGCCTTAGAGAGGAGTGAAATGTAGCACAAGCATCCTGTGTGTGTCTCTTTAATTAGAAACCATGCAGAGCTTGAAATCCAAGGTGCTTCCTAACATGTGCAGCATTCATTTTAATCATTCCTCTGAGTGCAGGAGGAAGCATCAATTAAGTTCAGCATGAGAGAAACTCCTGGGAGTAGGTGCAGGAAATTAATTTTTTTAGTAATATTGTGAAATTGATGATGATGATGATGCCCAGGGACAGCACTTTGAAAGCATTAACCTGAAAAGGCACCGAGCAGCCCCATACTATGTCAGCAAGCAGCCAGAGCACTGAAAGATCCTTAAGGCATAAATTTGACCCATATTCTGTAGATAATCAACTTTCCTCCCCCCAAAGGGGATTTGAGAGAATGACATAAAAGCATGATTTGCATTAAGAAGCCTTGTATCTTCCTTGATGTTTTCCTTGTCTGCTCCAACTGCTGTTGCTTCCTGACATCAAACTGCACAAAGGTTTGCTCCATCCAGGGGAGAAGCTGAACTGCTCCTAATGGGAGCCCGGTGCAGCGGTGGAGGGGCCCTTCCCACCCCAGAGGAGGCGAGGACTGGCAGCACTGGAGTGCGAGATGCTCTTTGACCTCTTCAGCACAGTGGGGCACTCCTGCCCTGAGTGCCCGGCACACGTCAAAGCCCGAGCTGATGAAAGCCCTCCTGGCAGTCCGCTGGCTGACGTGCAGGAAGGTGCCAGCCTGTCCTGTCAGCGGGACTGAGGCCCAAAAGCAATTCCTAATCATCTTCATGAAGGCAGCGTGTGTCAGTAAATTGCAGCTAATGAATCATTTCGGGGCAAGGGACCTGGATGGGAGAACAAAGTGGAGGCAGGATGTGGGATGTCAGGGAGCCTGCAGTCCCACCAAGGAGTAGGCAGGGATTCTGAAAAATAAGGTCCTCTTTGAGGGAAAATAACAACCACAGGGATGCTTGTGATAAACAGGGCTGAAATGCTGTGATTTAAAAAGCACAGATTTTTCATTTTTAATGGATAGCAGATATGTTCATATTGCTAATCACAGCAAACAGAGGGGAAATAATCTCTCTAAATTCCTGGCAAGTGGGTCATCATGTACGTTTCTTCAGACAGTGTGAGCATGGACACACCCAGTGGGCTCTCACTTGAGAAGGTCTCCAACAGCAAAGGGACGAGGGGGCTGCTCACACAGTGCAGATGTGGATGAGCTAGCTCCTCTCATACTGATATTTCGAGCCAAGAATATTTCAACATTAGCATCTCCTAACACAGTTTCATCTCACTGCCTATAAAACCTGTCCTGGTGCAAAAGAAACCTCTGCGATTTTCATGTAACTATGAGAAAAGAGCCGTAGCCGTTTTTGTATAACAGGATTTGTGTGGGCTGTTGGTAAGGGCACGCTGCTGATAAATAAGGTTCAGTTGTAAATATCCTCTAGTGACATGGGAATTTATCCACCTATTGAAGTTTACAACTGAGCTACCAAGGAAACATGTTCTTTAGCTCCACTGTGTATGCAGTCTACGGTGCATTTATCAAACGCCCTGTCAGTTCAGGGAAGGCACAGTTCAGGTAATACAGTATTTATGAAACTGTGAACACCACCTCAGAAAGTTCTCTTAGAGTACATTTTTTAAAGCTGTCTCATGAAAACTTTGGACAAGTGGAAAGCAGAGGATATATTTTCAGTTTTATAGTGCAGGAATCTGTGCTCTGTGGTCACATGCAGTGAAAAAGACACAACAGAAAGAAGTGTTTCCTAGGCACCACATTCATTTATCATAAAGCATAAAGTAAAAGCTGCATAAGTAAATTGAATGCGATTTTTTGCAGAAGTTTGGGGTTTAAATAGGAATTTCAGATCCTCTCCTTCATCACAAATAAAAATCAAGGCTGGCTTCTCATCCTTCACTCATTTATCCATTTCAGTTTACAGGCCACCCAGACACCACAGGCAGGTTCTTTGGGTGGGCACTTTTTCATCCCATTCCCATATCAGAGGGTATTCATGATATTTTGCCTTATACTGCCTCTCCCATACTCCTTGGAAACCCTGGCAGTGACGCTGCTTATTAGCCTGTAAAAAACCATCCCTGTTTCACCCTTCAGGCCTTGCAGTGCTCTGACAGCCCCAGAAACTCCTCAGCTCCTCAGTAAATGCAGGTGTCTGTATGAGGGAATGATTCCCACCTATATCACCTCAGAAAGACTAATTTTAAAAAATTCTTAATTTTTAAATTTCTCTAGATTGTTTTCTGTGGGTGCTGCAGCCTGTGAGCTGAGGCTGCCAAAGTGGCGTGTGTTGTTTCAGGTGCCAATTTTCTTGATTCTCGGTGATTGAAATGATGGGAGAAGCTTTTGTGTAACCTTTAAGTTAACATTTGTGTGAAAGGAGGGAGAAAGAGAGGGGCAAGATTATCCTGGTGTGCGTTTATTTACCTTAAAAAAAAGGAAGAAAAAAAAAAAGAAATAATGAAGTCTCTTCTCTACTATTAGCAATCTCAGCAAGATTCACCGGAGTGGGGCTCCCTCTGTTGAGCTCTGGGAGCTTTGCCAGATGCTAAATACAGCTGCCCACTCCGTTTTTGGGGCAGCTTCATCTCCAGGCCTTTCCTTACCCCTCTCCCCTCCCTGTGGTCCAGCTGAGAGAGAAAAAATTGCAACGGAAAAGTCCCAAAAAAGCAGGATCTGGGAGCAGGCCCTCTGAGCTGTGACCTGCCTGGTCTCTGTCAGGAGGAAACCCAGCTCTGATGAGTTGTAGCAGGACTGGACCGTAAAGTCCTTTCTGGGGTGGAAGTGGGAGAGGGTTTCTGCTTAGGAAACACTTGAGTCACAAGGCAAGGAGCCAAAAAGAAAGATGTGGAAAGGCTGGAAAATAAACCAGAGGTATTGGGCTGGATAGCAGAGTTACAAAGGCACTGCTGGGAAATGTAAGCTATCCCATGCTTCGTCAGCTTCCACCAGGAAAGATCAAATGAAGCGGTTACAGCAGAGATTCATGTTATGGGCTTTTATGCAATACTTCTCATATTTTCCCCAAAATGTTCTTTTTTTTTTCTTGCTGTGACCTACAGCATAAGGAATTGTGTAAAATTCCAGGGCTGTAAATGCTGCCATTGTGGAAGTGAAGAAACCTGAAATAACTTAAGGCTCTTAAAAATTGCACAGGGAACTGACTTTTAACTCATTTCTTACATTAAAAAGCAAGGATGGACTGGTTCTGTCAGGTGGCTGGGAAAACTGGGTCATGTTTCTGACCAAAGTAGTGTCATCTGGGCAGTAATCAATGAGAGATTTCATGTTTATTTAAAGGTTTTAAGACACACTTTGAACTGAGAACACAAGGCAACCTTAAATACATAATTTTGTAGTGCCTTGAATATAAGGAGGGTTTTTTTGTGTTTCTCTGCAGCCTCAAGGGAGCTCCTATTTGATTTGTAGCATGTCTCTATTGGTGGCTCTGGCAGGCTAAATGTAGCCAACTGTGCTGTCTTTCCTCCTTGAACTGCTCAAATAGCACAGGGCTGTCTGCTTAGTATAGTTGTGCTGGAAAATGTTTTTTTTCTGTTATTTGTGGTTTTTTCTGTGTTAACCCAGCCCCACTTCCTGAAGCCCTGGCTCAGGAAGTGTTTGGTGGCTCTTGCCCTTGTGAGGCAGTCAGCTGAGGCATATTTTGGCTGATGGTTTCTCAGGAAGCCACACTGCATACTTGGGTTAGCAGTTGTCTCAGGTATTGGTTGGGATGTTTTGTAGACCAGCTTCTGCTCTGAAGTGTCTGTGCACAGCAGCCAATCCTTACACTGAGATCCCTGCACAGGATTATAAGGGTCAAATTGGGTCCTTAGGATCCAGTGAATGTTTTCTGCCTGAAGGGTGAAGGACAGATTCTTAGAACATACCAAGGTTTTGTAAAGGCTATGGCCAGCACAAGACATCACTGAATATTTTCCTCAGTAGAGGCTGCCAGACATTCAGCTTTGTTTCAGAGAAGATTACTTGTAAGATAAAGCTTTATACCAGGTAGGAGTTTTCTATACATCCACACCATTTCATCAGATCAGTGGAATTAAAGTGGTTCAGCTGAAACCAGAAACTGACCTACGATGCCAGCAATGTGTTCACGGTACCACTTACTAAAGAGCAGAGAGCTGGGAAGCATTTGGGTTTTGCAGAACGTGAGGGACTTTGTGCTGGCACTGTTAAACAGCTGGCTGGTGCTACCCACTGATCCTCTGGGCAGCGATAGCTGTGAATTCACTGCTGGAAATCCAGCCTGACCCTGAACATCGTGTGGTGTTTAATAGGAGAGCATGTAGTTCGAAAATACTTCACTTAAACAATGAGTTACTAAGAAAGAGAGATCTTTGAATGTGTAAGTATTGATAGATAGTGAGTGAGGGGCTGAAACAATGTGAGATGTGCAGAGGATGTGAAGCTATTAGCTGCAATTATGAGATCAGATGCACTCTGGCATTCAAGTTGTGAATCTTTCTAAGAGAAATGGTGTTGGACTGTAAAACTCAGCTCTGATACTGGTAAAGCAGAGAATTCCAGTCAGACCTATGTGACAAGCTGTGCAGTGGAAAGCCTGCTGGTTTCTTCTCAGTTATGCTGCACGCATCAACCGCATTTGCTAAGGGAAACTTTGAAACATTCTTTAATCTTGCTGCATACAAAGATGGACCTTATAAGCTGAAATGTAAGTTGTGCCTGCTTGCCAGATAAACTACAAAATAACCTCGGCAGGTACTGTTCTCTTGGAAGATCAGTTCGTGCTCCGTTGGCCCATTGCTGAAGAAGACGAACGCCGTCCTATGCTGTTCTGGGGTGCTGAGTGCCGCTGTTCCCTGTTCGTGGGAGAGCAATGCCGACATGCTAGAATGGTGCTGTACCTGCCTGCCTTCGTGCTCCATCTGTTGAGCAATTCCCCTGGTGTCTTCATGCTAATTGCAGAAGTCATTTCTGGAAATGGCAGATAGGCTCCTAATCTGTTTGGACATTTCCTCTCCATATATAAAGGCCACCTCTTGCAAATGTGTAGAGACATGCCCAAGACCTTTTAGTTTTGGAAAAGCATTTTACCTTCTACTCCAGCCCTGGGCAGCTCAGGTGTGTGTTGTCTTCATGAGTCTTCAGGTATCACAGGGACTGCAGCCCATCTGCAGCACCATCAGCCAGGATCAGGGCCTAACTATTAGCTAACTATTTAGTCAAATAAAACAGTAAAGCTTTAGTTAAGAAGTTTTATATTTATTGTGATTAACTAATACCTATATGGCACTATCAATAAACATGCCACTTTCCAGAGTATGTAAATGGTTACATTCAGTTTTCATTCTCCATGGTGCTGTTTCTATTGTCATCTTAACTACTTTTATTCTCAAAGTTGATTTCAAAAAGGTCGTATATGCAAAGTGTAATTTTTTAGGCTTTTACTGATCTGTCACACAGAGCTGACTAATAGCACATCACCGGGTTTTGTCTTTGCTTCTTTGTTTAAAATTAGATTCTCTTTGATTAATTTTCCTGTTATTAGCTTTCTGCAAAAGCAAATGCTGCAGTGTCACTGTTGAGATACGTTGGACAGGTGACCTGTGTTTCTGAATGGCTGTACGTAAGACAAACCATCTTATACAGAAGACAAAGCACTTCTGAGAGTTTTTGCTGTGAGATATGATGATGATTTATGATCTGTCACCCTGAAAGTTCCTCTTGAGGACAAAAGCCACTAGAAACTCTGCAGGTCACAGATCTGGTGGTAGTATACATTTTTTGTTTTAACTGCACTGGCTGAAGTTTGCCTCAATCCTTTGTTTCTTCAGCTCGTTGCATGTACAAGTGCTCTCTCCTGCTTCCTAGAGCTAAGTGACGTGTTTTAATTTAAGTGAAAGGTGTTGTTCTGGAAAGATGTTAAACTGAGAGCAAGTGCAGCGGGCAGGATGGCGAGGAGCAAGCGGGCAGTGCACCGTCCCTGCTGCCCCTGCCAAGTCCGGCAGACATGGCTGTCACTGCCACCACAATGGAGTTGTTTGTTGTGCCAGACTGCCTTCCACTTTTCTGTCCTAAAGGGATCCGAGCACGCATTTCATGCTCATGATTTAAATTGCTCTCAGCTGATTTGAATGGGTGTTTTGGATGCCAAGATCCCAGTAACAGCATAGTAATAGGGAGTAGCCCGTCTCCTCCTCAGCAGTCCTGCTGATGGATGCTCCATCACACAACCCCTGTCCTCTCCAGCACAGCTGCTGGGATTTCTGCAGAGCTCTTATGGGTGTCAGGAAACCATATGCTGAAGTGCTACCCAGCCTGCTCATGGGGAGTTTCCTACCAGTTGGAAAATGTAAATTCAGTCCAAACCGTCACCGCTGAATCTTTGCTTGTGTAGACTGGGAGATACAGAGCAATGTGTGATGCTTCAAAGTAATGAAGCAAAAAATTAGCAGTATGTATTTTAATTACTATTTATGCCCTATAGTAATAGCTTGTGTTTAACTGTATTTTACCACTGAGATGTGCATGCTTTCAATTACTTTTCATTACTTTTTCCTTTCTGTGTCTTTTCTTCTTTATCGACTTTTAATTTACTCTGAATGTTTACACTTGATAGCGCTTGATGAAAGAGATAAATGTATAAACATTCACACAGAGGAACAGACTCTTCAGAAATATATTTGGAGGATGGGGGATATGGAGATGGATGTTGGAGAATTTTGAAGGACTGCAACAAGCAGCATGCCAGTGTGTTTTGCTAAAGTGACTTTTGTACAGGCTTAAAAAAAAAAAAAAATATTGTCCTTAGCAGTGTTCTTATCAGGCTGTTCCAGCAGCATGTTCTGAGGTTGTTTGGCTTTATCCATTCCTGCTCCACCTGTAGCTCTGACTGTGATCAAGACCCATGGAGCAGAGGGAAGGAGGAGTTAAATACTCCTCCACTTTTGCTTTTCTCCAATTCTTTGATTCTTTCATCCCCCTCAAACAGGGGTCGGGTGATGGTGCTGCCCCATGGGGTTGGCAGCATCACACCTGCCTCTTGTGGGGGATCCCCATGTGCAAGGGAAGCCCGTGAAGCAAAGAGGTTGAGGTTTCCATTCTTTGCACATCTTGAGCTGCACAAGACAAGAGCTTGGGCAAGAGAAATTACCCTTCAGCATTAACATGGTTTTCACACTGCAGAAAAACAATCTTCTTCTTTGCTGTTGTAGCTGGGGGTTCAGGAGGTTTCTTGGGTTTCAGGGATTTAAACACAAACTTGGTTTGAGGGAAGGGTTGGATCACAGCATTTCTGTCTGGGTTTAGTAGCTGGAGGCCTTGACCAAGTTTATTTTATTTTTGATTTCTTGTTTTATAGGCACCTGCATGATATTTTGGGCAAGCATTAGAGCTGTTTTTTTAAGTAGTGACCTCCTGCATCAAGACCTGCACACAGAAGCTGGCAGGCTCTGACCCGTGTTGGAGCCTGCCTTGCTTTTGAGCACACTGGGAAAGTGTTTATTTTCTGTAACTTTTGAAAACTGAAGACCTACTCTATCTGTGCAGCTCACATTCTACTAAGCCTTCTACTGGGAGAATTTATTGGAAGCAAGAATGTTTGGGTTTTTTCCCACTCCTTTTGTTCTTCAGGATACATAATGAAGAATGCTCCAGCTTTGCCAGTTAATTGCTTCATGGCTGTTGTTTGTCAATTTGCCAGCAGGTTTCTGCTTAACTGCTGCCATTTGACATTGCTGAAACACAAATGCAGAATGATTGAGTTGCCGGCATATCATTGAGTCTTCTGCAAGGGGGATTTTCAGCATATTAACGCTTCAGGCTTTTACGTCAGTATTGATTGCTGAAATAGAAAAGAAACCTTTGGCAGCATTCAGCATCGTGCCAGCATGGATTTAGTGGCAGGAAAAAGAAACTGGCTGATGCCATTGACTGTGACTTCATCCCTTCCTTTCTTCCTTTCTTACATTTTTTATTTCTATACACACCCACACAGAGTTTTGAAATTTAATACACATCATAGCCAAATGCCAGTTAGCTTCACAATAAACCAGCAGGGCAAATCAACTACTTGAGGCAGTCAGATGTCGAGGCTGTTTAGTTTTGCAGCCGCCTGCATTATGCCCGGTCAGATTTCATGGCAGCTGGGGAGGGGGATGATGGCAGGGGTTCCTCACAGAGAAGCACAGGTCAAGAGCTGGCTTGGAGGAAGGCAGTGGGGTGGTGGTCTCTGTCAAGCTCCCCACGGGACAGCCAGGCTGCCACCACATTGCTCACGGGATGCAGGAGCAGCAGGAGCAGCAGGATGCTGCTGGGGCCAGGCTTGGAAAGGGAGCTCCCCTCCCTGGACATAGTGAGGCAGAAGATGGCAAGATGGGGCCCCAGGGATGAGCAGGGACTTAGGCAGTGAAGCAGGGGGTGAAGTGCATGGTGAGGGTGTAGTGCAGTGTCTCAGTGTTGTCCACCAGCAGTTGTGTGGCAGTGCCCATGCATGGAACGGGCAGAGGAAGGGTAAGGAGGGTTTGCTCTGCTGAAGGAGGGAGCAAGAAGAAGGTGTGAGCCCTCCTTCGGTTGCTGGAGAATCACCTCTTTGTGCTTTGCCTCGCCTAAACCTTGCCTGTCTCTGCTTTGCTTTAGTCTGATCTCGTAGATACTTTATATCCTGTTAGATTAGAAGGTTTTGTAGGAAGGACCACCTGGGTATTCTGAAGGTGATGATTTCTGACTAAAATGCTGTTGCATGGAACAAAGACCTGAGGGGAAATAGGACAGGGCATGAGCCAAGATTTTGAACATAGAATGGGAAGGACATGCTCACCAGCAGGGCTTGGGGAGTTTGCATGTCAGTCAGATATCAGTCCTGGCTGACCACTTTTCCTTTGAATTGGGAAAGTCAAGTGAAGAAGAGGGGAGTGGAAAGGCCAGAATTGCCTGTACAAAGATTCGGCAATGAGGAAGATAATCAGGATCAGAGGATGATTTCTAAGAATCACATAAGCGTTCATGAGGAGTGACATTACAACTAGCAAACAGCAGCAGAGATTGTTTTCATTCTGTTTCTGAAAGATGCATAATGCTCCCTCTTTTCAGGTGTAGTTCAGAGGAACTTTCTGAACCTGATTTGCTTCTCACTTATGAATTAACCAAAAGTAGGAATAATAAAGGGAAACTTACAAAAATATGCTTCTTAGGGACCATTAATATAATCTGACCATGAAAAGTCCACTGAAAGCTAGATCTTTTAGCCAGAATATATCATCAAAGAAGCTTCAAGAGTTTATTTTGGGTGTTTGGGGTTGGTTGGTTGGTGCTATTTTTGGTTTTTATGGGGTTTTTTTTTGTAACTGTGTTACTAAATTTCTCTCTTTGGTCGATTTGAGCAGACCATTAAAGTTTTAGAACAGGACAAGTAGCTTTATTTGAAAAGGATTAGAGGGCGCTGTTACGTGGGCCACAGTAAATGTAAGGTTTACCTGGGATGCTCAAATCAAAATGGGTATGTAGAACCTTACAGAAAGGCTGGGAAATATCTCAATTACAGCAATTTTTCAGTAGGAGGGTATATTTTCCACTAAATAACATGTTCACCTTAAAAAGTGCCTCTATAGAGTTTTTAGTTGAAAAGCTGTGATTCAGAATTAGAAAAGCTGCAGCTGCCAATTGGAACAATTTGTTTTGGAAGTCCTTCCCACTGTCGGTTGCACAGATCTTCTCTGTGTAGGATAGTTCCTAGATGATGTGGTCCACAGATAAGCCCATGAAGGAGGAGAGGAACACAAGCACCTAAACTGCAAATTCCCACATTAAGGTCTCCAAATAAAACAATGCCAGATTTCAAATTTATGTCTGGCAGTTTGTTTGTTTTTCTTAAAAGTCTTCATTTGCATCAGGTGAAGGTAAAAAGAGGGACTCGAATAATCTTCTAGCCAGATCAATTAATTATCAATAAAAGCCCAGCATGTGTTGCATAAGAATTTCATTGGTGAAGTGTGCAATGGAGTAAAATCCACTTTCTTTTTCTGTAGCACTGGGGGCTGTTGCCTTTTTACACAGTAGAATGAGGCTTGGGAGGAGAAAGTGGCTAAAAAGTAAAGAAATTGATGTGACCTTGAATTGCTTCAAAGATCTTGGGAATAGGAGGGTCCCGTCTAGGGTAAGTGATCCAGAGCGTGTTTGCCAGGCGTGTGTCTGGATCAGCAGTGTGCACCTGGCAGAAGTCTTACTCTTACTTTGACAAATTGTCTTCTCCCAGCATGAGTTAGAGTAATGAATCTTTGACTTCTAAATTACTACAAGGCTCTGTAGTCTTTCAGCTTAAAGTGGGGGTTTTTTCCTAGTTTCAAATGAGTAATGCCATCTGTGCCTTACCTAAGGAGTTTGATGGCATTGTAAGCTCAGTCTTTAAAATGCTGAGTAGGGGGGGGCAACGCTTTGCTTTCAAGGGAAATAACCATCCTGGCAGAGAGAAAAATATCAGTAGGATGCTGCCACTGATTTGGCAGAGACTGTTTGATGCTTTGTTAGCTGGCTGTTGATTTTATGCTCTTTTTAGTTATGTTTGAAGGTGTTTCCAAAATAACTGGTCTTTAAGTGGATAGCTCCATTTGGATACAGCAAAATCCAAAAGAATGCAGAGCAAAAAGAGGAACTGCAAATTGCTAATGAGAAAAGTTAGAACTGGGGACACATCTGAATGAAATTAAATTCTCCCTCCAGACAACGTGGACAGTGCTCTGAAGAGCTGTGCCTGTTTGCCTGTCTCCCTCACTGTGGGCTGTAGGCAAAAAGATCTGCCGCACAGCTTTCCATGATCCGCACAGCTACTAAAGCCTTTCCTAATAAAAATGAGTAGGTTAACGCCTGTGTGTGAAGGTGCATTAAAGAAAGTTACTCTTTGATCAGTGTGCTGTCTGCCTGCCTCTGTGACCTTCGGGCGCCCAGCAGTGGGCGGAGGCGCCGGCAGGCAGTGGGCTGTGCTTCTCCTCGTCCTGCCGAAAGATGCAGGTGTAAGAGCATAAAACCCACCCCGCCAGAGCAGTCCATTTAATGCACCCATCGGGACTGAAAAATGCCTCCGCTTGTGGCTTTAACAAATACCGTGAAAAGTCATCCCAGCATCTCATTTTCTGGAAATGCAGTGTTCCTATCGGGCCATTCCACCTTCCCCTTGGGGAAAGCATCTGAGTGCTATTTTAGGCGCACGAATGTCATCCAGAAGTACAGGCATAAGAAACACCTGGGGGAATACCAGGGTGTTTTATTAAATATAGCTTTACTTTCTCATTGTCCCTATAGGACACCCCATCGACAAGCATGATGCACAGCAGGGAACAGACTACTTAAAGGCATGTGTGTGCAAAGAAAGCCGTGTCATTTTTGTAAATACAACTCTGAAAAAAAAAAAGATTCTTATGGAAGGTTGGCTTTACAGGACCCCTCTAACATCCCCTGAGTTACGTGCTGCTACATATTTGCAAGCTGACTCTTAGTTTGAATTTAACAATTTGAAAAGTGGAATAGGATAACGCAGCAATACACCTTTTCTACTCCCGTATGGGTTAAAGAGCTGTTATAGGACCAAAGCAGCAGAAAACTGTGTCCAGCACAGTTACCCCCTGCTCTGTGGGATTCAGCAAGAAGAGGAGCAAGTAGACAGGGAGAGCGAGGGCTGCATAAACCAGTACTTCCACCAAAACATCCATGCAGTTGCAGCCTGGGTAAGATAATCTATCTTTCACTGGGACAAAATGAACTCTGGGAAGAATTCTGCACACGCAAGTGGCTTCCATCAAATAGGTTTCTCTTTTCTATCGTACTAAACTATGAACTTTTTAGGCTTTTTTTTTTCTCATGGGCCATGATTTTTTAGTAAGTTTGTTTAATTCTTTTAATGAGAGTGAAAGCCTCAGAGCTCTTTTTAGCTCTAAAAGAAAGATTTGAGGCATTCTGCCTATTCTACTTTTCCACAAGGACATTAATTCATAAGCAACAAAGAATATTATAACTGTTTACAGTAGCCTGCAGTGAGTAGCATGAGACTTGGGGATTTTGACAGAAATAAGAGTATTTGGTTACAGAATCAAAAGCTAAACAAAAAGCTTCAAACTCAAAAATGTTTGGAGTTGCTCAAACAAATGCAATGAAAAATTATCAATTTGCCAGCTTTTATAACCCTGTGAATCATCAAACTTGTATTGTTTTGTTTCTCTTCTGAGTTTCAGAAACCAAAGCAACCCTGAAGGTCAAAATGTCTAATATTTTACCTTTAGACATGTCCAAGTTTACTTGTTTAAACATATAGTTCTGCTTATGTAGGATATTTTGCAAATTAAGTGATACTGCTCGGTGGTGTAAGAGGTACTGAGGTTTCAGCTGAGCTACATGAGATGGACAGTGCCTGCTCTGATGTAACACACCTGCCTTCTCAGGCTTCCCATCAGGTACATCCTAGCTCTCCTAAGATCCAGGGTACAGCATTATGTGGCAGTCAGCTGCAGTCGTTGGGGCGATTTCGTTATGACAGATCAGTTTGCTTCTAGCTAAAAAATTACTCTAAGGAAGATATTGATGCTGGCTGGAGTTTGCTTAAAGATGTTTATTTTGTTTCCCCAGAGTGTTTCTCAGCTTCCCTATGGCAAAGCCCTCTACACTTATGAGGGAAAAGAGCCCGGTGACCTCAAGTTTAACAAGGGGGACATCATCATACTGCGGCGCAAGGTGGATGAGAACTGGTACCATGGGGAGCTCAACGGGAACCATGGCTTCTTCCCCGCCAGCTACATCCAGTGTATCAAGCCGCTCCCACAAGCTCCACCTCAGGGCAAAGCACTTTACGACTTTGAAATAAAGGATAAAGATCAAGACAAGGATTGCCTGACCTTCACCAAGGTAGGGGAATAGGTTTTTAAAAAATGTTCAGAAAGCTGCTTCTGTAGGAAGTGATGGGGCATATGTGGTGCTGGCAGCTGAGTCAGGAGCACAGGGGTGCTTGGGCTGGTGGGACACCTTCCTGGTCGTCCTGGCCTCCCTGGCCTATCCTGCACTCTCTGAGATAGCTTGTGCCATGGATAGCAAGGCTGGTATAAAGCTAGTGAAGCTCAACAAGTAGAACTGGCTACACGCTTTCTGAGAGCACCTTTTCTGTCTAAAAAGCATGCATTTCATCTGCATTCAAATGTTCCCCAAGAATAACTCCAATTTCAGAAAAAAAATCTAATGAAAATGTGTATTTTAATGTTCCTTATTGAATCAGATGTTCCAGTGTTTTAAAATTACATTCAGCTTCAAAATGTATATTGCATCATACCATACACTAATTAGCAGTTGAAATACACTATCATAATATATCACAGTATTTCCTGTTTTGAGAACATAAAGACAGTAAAAAGCAGACATTTAAAAAACAGTCTTTGTTTTTTGGTTTTTTTTTTTAACCAAAATGTTTAATAAATTCTCGTTGGAATGAGAGAAAACTGAGATATTGTAATTCCTTTGGATTTAAAATGTCACGTTTTCCCTTTCACCCACGCCTCCCCACCTGCTTTTTGCCTCCCCCTCCCCTCCCTAGCAATTTGTGTTGACCTTAGATGGGTTTCATGGATATCAAGAAACTCACAGTAAAATAAAGCATATCCCCTATTGTTAATTTATGGCAGTGAATCCCATAGAGAACCTGTTCATTGTCATTTTCTGTTTTATTTCAGCTGTCTATGGCTGTTACAGTATCCCATAAAGTAATAACAGTTATGCTGAAAATGAATATGAAATAGATGATAAAAATATCCTTCACTGGGATTTTACTGACCTCCTCTTTTGAAGCTACTTATTATAGCTGAATGAATTACTCGCAGCATATAATTTTCACACCGAATGTAACATCTTTTTCACTCATGCAGTGTTTCTCAGCAGAATGCAATTTCCTAGACTGTATACTTTCTCATATTTATTTAACAAAGGATTTGTAAGCACTTTTGTTCCATAGCAAGTGAAGTGTTTGATTGCAAACACTGCAAACGCTGTGACTAGCCAGCCTCCCTGGAGCTGTGAATCTCTGCGAGGAAGTGGGCTGCTTAGTGAGAAGTAACAGCCATACGCTCACAGAAAGTTAGCCACAAGTTACCTCTGAGACCTTATCAGTAAATATATATTTTCTGGTGCCTTGTTTTTCTCACTGCCTGCCTAGAGGTACACTGCTGACTTCTCTGAGATGCAATCTTCCTTCTCCGCTTAAAGTATTCCTTGCTTGCTCAGTCTTAAGAAATTTAATAGGTATGCCAGGCAGTTGTGGTCTTTTTTGTTAGATCGGGTCCCTTCCTAGACACTTTTGTATTTGATATATTTGGTGCCATAGATTAGAAAACCTCCTTTACAATAACTGCCTTTGTATAGTGATAGTTCTCATTTTCTCAGCTGTCCAGTGTCATTCTCACATGGTGCATTTCTTCCTGCTGTACAGCTCTACTCTCAGTCTCTCAATTTTCCTTGTTTTCACCCCTCGTGTTACTGTCAGCATCCTTTTAGCCCTGATGACTGTGTTTTGCCCAAGGGGGTTAGGTTTCTCTTCTACTGCTATTTTCTTCTTTAGCTCCTTCCACTACACACACTGTCACCTTGTAATGGTTTTTATGTCCTGCCTATTGTTCTCCCTGACAGTGAATAATCTGTTTTTCATCTTGGGACTTTACCGTCATGTTTTCATCAGTTTTGTCAATGCTAATTTTAGCTGTCACCTGTGCTGATGAAGGTTCCTGTTTAGCCCAGATTATAGATCATCTGCTGATGCAGTCAGTTCCTCTGCACAGAGCCCTGAGCATTGCGGTGCTGTAGATGTGATTTGTCAAAATGCATGGCTTGAATGTCTCAGTTTGCATCTCAAGATGCTGGACCAGGTCTCAGTTTCATTTACACTGTTTGTTCCTTCCTCTGGCGGAGGGGTTACGTTGGCATACCTTTTATTAAAACTAATATAACCTATTTGTGTTCTGCAACTCATTTAAGGCTACTAGACACTTGTGATTTGATTTTACTTATAAACATATAATAAAGAATTGTTTTCCTCTAAAGAGAACCTATAAGAAGGAAATTCAAAGATAGGGATCTTCTGTATCATTACATTTTGTTGTTCTTTTGCTGGGCTTTGCTTCTTCCCATCCCCCTTCTTACTATGCACTCAGAATATCTATTGGTGCAGTGAAAGAAAACAAAGGAAGGATATCTGGTGTTTCCCCTTACTAATTGGTTTTGCTATGTTCTTCAAATTTAAAATGTCCCATTGTTCCAGAGGTGTGTTGCAAGGAAATGAAGTCTACTTTACACAGATCTTCATGAGCAGTGCTGCAGGGTGCTTCTGCCATTTACCCATTTTCATCTCCTGTAGATACAACACTTTCCAAATAAAAGGCCGAAGATAGATCAAATGTAATAATTTTGTATGTATAAGAATGAAATCAGGAGGGGCAGAGAAAATTCTGTCTTGAGTATCCAGTGCAACAAACAAAGCTCCCACCTGTCATTCTTTTACACCATTTGTGCTCCCTCAAGTCCTCTTCCCAAATAAACCATACATACAGGCATAGGGTCTTGCTTCTGTTCTCTCCTCTGCTCTGTCTTTAAGATGATAGAACATCCTAGATTTGCTACTTAATATGTGTTCCCTCAGTGTTTGGCAGTGATTAGCCAAACTAGGCAATTATTCTTTCTCTGTAATGACTGGTTTCAGCCTTGTGTCACCTTTGCACCAACTTAACTCCAGTAGTTTCAGGAGTTTTACTCCTGATGTTCCCTAGTGTGGTTGCAGTCATGCTGTGGCCCACAGAGCCTAACTGCATGCCCTTGGAATATAATTATTGGCTCAGCTTACTAAGCTCTCCTAACGTGGTACCACAGTATGGACCTGGGATCCTGCTGTCGCTGTTTTGAAAAATAATCTGTCCTCCTCTGGGCTATGAACGCTGGTACAAACCATGTGCAAGAGGATTCTGCTCTCAGGTATAGCAGTGCAAATCTGAGGTAGTTGCATGGTTGTCTGTATAGTTACTCCAGCCTTACACTGAGTCCGGTTTCAACCCACAGGTTTGTTTTGGTGTTCAACCACCCTTTGCATGCATCTTCACATGGCCATCAGAAGGCTGAGTGATGCTGGTAGATGAGTCTCAAACCTGTCAAGGTAGCATCAAGTGTTCGTCATGTTTCATTGCTCATCACATTTTTAGTAACATCAAGTGTTTCCTTCATTTTCCAACACTTTCATTCCCAGCCCACAGTGGTGTCTAACAAGACCTGTGCCAATCTTAGAACCATCACATCCAATACTTGTTCCTGGCTGTGGAGCAGCCCCTTAGCACTCAGTTCCAGCAGCATTTGCTGTTCACAGAGGGACCATCCCGGCAATAGCTGGTGACAGGGATTCTCGTGCCAGCTGGCAAGCGCTGTCGCTGGACTCACCAAGCACCACGTGGTGCCATCCTGCCATCACTGAGATCTCCCCAGTGCTCTAGATGGAGTAGTTATCTCTGCAGAATAGCAGGCACAGCTGCTCTGTATTGCTTCGTTAATGGCCATTAATGACTGGAATAAAAATCAGGCTGTGAATCATGACTGTTATTGGACACAATTTTGTGCTGTTTTCTCAATAAAAGGATTCATTTCTCTGTCAGTCAAATTACTTTTTAAGCGATTTATCTTTGACTTCTTTTCTGATAATGATTATAAACTGGAACTGCAGGTCCCACATGCCTGTCACAAAGCTGATCCAGCCCTGACGAATAGAGAGAAACTCGAGCAAGAAGGAGAGAGCAAATAATTAAAGGCTCTAGCAAAAGGCATAAAAGGAGTACGACATGTCTTTGTCCAAACTACAGTGGGTACCATTGGCTTTTGAAATGAGATTTGAGGCTTGGATTCCTTTATGCTGCCTGGAAATCAATTTAGTCAATGTGGACTAGTGAAGTTCAGAAAGCTGAAGTGGTATGCCAAGAGATCTGTGGCGTTTTGCTATTCATGATCCTTTTGGGAACCTTTCTAGGAATTTATAAGTAGCACGGCTATACAGCTAATATAAGGTTCTAAAATGGTTCATGTTGAAGCTTTCACCAGCTCACTGTATAGAATGATGTCGTTGGCTGCGAATTCAAAGGAACTTTCTGGTAATAAAAAAAATTTCAAAAGATTTTTTGGGATTTGCTGTAATTCTGGAGATTTTCAACACCCTTCTTAAAAGTAATTATGTAATGGAATTCTCAAGAATTTGCACTTTGCTCTCCCACAAAGATACTCATTTTGAATGTCAGCATATCTCAGGATGCTTTTCTCATATATGACCCTATTCAGCAGACAGACTTGGCTGAGCAGAACTAAGTTCAGTGTATGGAAATGCTTCCAGATTTCATACATCCATAGAAGGTAAAGTTGAAAGGGATCTTCAAAGGTCAACCATTCCCTACCCCATCCTTGAGCAAAGTCAACACAGGATAAACCTTTCCTGCCAGGTGTCTGTACAGCCTGCTCCAGGGGTGGGATTGCACAGTGCCTCTAACAAAATCTGGTGAAAAGCTTCTGGGGTTTTACAGTTTAAAATTTTTTTCTTCATTTCTTACGTGTGTATATAGATGCAAATATATATATACAGATATAGATATAGATATATACACACTTTTATATGCAGTGCTAGGTTAATGGTTGGACTCAATGATCTTTGAGGTCCTTTGTGACCTGAAAAATCTATGATTCTATTCATACCCATATGTATGCACTTAACACAGACATAATTATATATGTGCATGTAGTGTAGACCCATCACACTTTGTGTTTTTAAAAAACTCTTTTAAGGAAATAGCTGAGCAAATATAAAAAGTAGGAACACTCATAGCAGGTCCCTGAAGTGATGTAGTCGTTTCTTTTCCTCGTTTACAACCTTTACCTAGATTCTGAATTTATGCTAATCGGTCTTTTGTAAGAGCGTGTGGAAGCTTTGCAGAGATGCATTACTGTCAGTTCTTTAAACAGATCAAAAATGGTCTGTGCAGACAGGGCTTTGGAAGGGAATGCTTTCTGTTTCTTCAGGAAATTAAATGCACAAATTCTTTTTGCATCCTTCCAGCTGTAATAAATAGCTGAAGGACTCAGTTTGTAGCCGTTTCTATGAGCTTCCCCCTAATGGATCATTCAGATGAATAATTCAAAGGAAACATTTAAACTATTTCAGAGTGCACGTGTTCAAAATGCACATGTTCAAAAACTACAAAGTACATCACATCACATCTCTGTTCTGGTCATTTTTCTATCAATGCAAATCCATGGTCTGAACATCCTGAATCAGGAATTTGTAGGGGTTGTTTTTCTATGTGAGAAGTATCTGCAAAAAAACAGCTGCTCTTGCCTGGCCATTTGACATCAGTGTCTTGTTACATGGAGCGTGGTAGACCATATGTAGCTCTTATTTTCACAGAGTGAGTAGTGGAAACAAAGTGAGATCGGCAGGGAGCCCTGTCTCAGCTTTCTGGAGGAAGAGATTTTCTTCTTTTTTATGAATTTCTGCACAGGAGCAGAGGAAGGTTGGATGCCATGAGGGAACAAAGCTGACTTCCCAGCTTCTCTCAGCCCACTCCTTCCTTTTCTCATAGGAGATCTGAACATCCAGGCAGAGTCCCATTGAGAGGGCTGCTTTCCAAAGCTGCTCTAGAAAGCAGTGCTGGTTCAAGCCTGAGTTTAGGCTTGATGACTGAGTTTAGGCAGAAGACAGGAATGGTGGCAGAAGTCCATTGACAAACTGAGTTGTTCAAACTGGGAAAATTCAGGGGTTTGTTCTAGTCACTTGAGCTTTCCTAATGACTTGTATGTTCTAGGTTTGAACTATACCAAGAGAAAATTTGAGCAGTATGAATCTAGTTTGTACTTTCCCTTATCTCTGGTTTGATAATCACAAAGAAGTTCATCATCTGCTGAAATTTTTGTAAGATCCTGTAGATTAACTATAATATTAAAATGCCATTGGTTTTAGGAAATGAACTTGTATCTAGACTGAAGCTGATCCAACAGGTGAATGCAATTTGTTTTTTACTATGTTATCTTTGGCCTTTTATCTGCTTTGCAATTTTACCTTATAATTTGTGTTTTTTAAGAAAAACTGACATTCAGTGTGTCAGCAGTGTAGGCTTGTTGCTGAGCACCTTGTACTATTCCTTACACTCCTTGTTGGAAGTGTTTCCAGGACTACCTGTGCTGTACTGGTGCTTCCCTTTGAATTGTCTTCTGGAGCAGACAAGCATCCCAAACAAACCCTTGGATGCACAGGGGCAACTTCATGCTAAGAGGTTTTCACCTCTGATTTATAGGTGACCTCTTGGGTCAGACATTCTTCTCCCCCCCTAATGAAGCCAGGAGTTACCTATTCCCACCTGCTGTGCCCAGACCCTTGGAGCTGCTGACAGCCAGCATGAGCTGCACCAGTCTGCAGGGTGCTTCAGTGCACTTTGAATAGGATGCCTGGGGTAAGATGCTGGGCCAGGGATGCTGCTAGCCCAGGATTCAGGAAACACTTTTACCTGGCTTATGACCTCCTCTGTGTGCTCACTCTCTAAGCTGTCATGTGGGTAACTAAAAACTGGCATCTTTCTACTGAAAATACCTGATGATGTATTTTGTGTATCTCTGATTTTAGGATGAAATTTTGACAGTCATCAGGAGGGTGGATGACAACTGGGCAGAAGGAATGCTGGGTGACAAGATTGGCATCTTCCCTATCCTCTATGTTGAGGTAAGTTTAGAACACATGGTGGTGGATGCTGGTCTTGACATCTTGTGGGGGTTTTGTGCCTCAGAGGGCAGGATAACATCAAATATTCTTATATGAGAAGGATAAATTAAAACAGAATTACTGAAAAGGGAATTTTTTGATTGCTGTCTGCTAAGGCACTGTGGGAATACACCCAATTCAATTTAAAGTGATCAGCAAAATATGTTCCATGCACTACTTCTAAAGGCTTCCTCTTTGGTGTAATCTCCACAATGCATGGGGAAATAGGGGAGGATGATTGCAGTTGGGATACCTTGCATGCATCTGAGGAGAGATGTGAGTTCTGAGCTGGTGGAGAGCAGAAGTGCAGGTTCAGCTGTGATCTGAAGGCACAGACCTTCAGAGGGGTGCTATGGGTGTCCCCTGCCCCAGCAGGGGCTCAGACACCTCCACCCATGTGCCCAAGGGCTCTCATCCCAAGTGTGCCAGACCCATCTTGCTCCCAAGCTCTTTCCTGCTGTAATTTCCACTAGAGTCGTATTTCAGAGTAAATGCTGAGACTTCATTTCCTCTGAGCAGACCTGTGGTGCCACCTTTTCCCAGTGCTGCCCGTCCTCCTGCTGGTGGTGCCCTTGCAGCCAGATGCTGCTTGGGACCAGGGCTGCAGCCAGCAGTGGTGGCCTGTGGTGGCCCTGCTGGTGCAACTCTGTTGTCCAGGTGCCAGGCAGTGCCTTCGAGGAGCCTTCCTCCTTCATGGGTGAACCAGGGGTGCAAAGAGCAGATGAGCACCACATGCATGTGTATTTTTCCGAGGTGCTGCCACTCTGCACCCAGTACTCAGAGCAGTATCACCCTGACTCTGCTCCCAGACGTTGTCTGGTGCTGCTCTGCAGTGAAGCATCTCTTGTGCCCACAGCAGAGCCTGCTCTGCGGTGTGTGGCTCTGGTGCCTGCCTCCGAAATTACTTCTCCAGATTTCTTAGTTAGTGATTGGAGACAAAACAGACATAATTAGTGCCTTACTACCTAATTATTAACTCTGACAATGACCAATTTGGAATAAACCATCATTAATATACATTGCATTCCCACAGTTGACAAGAACAATAATATTAAAATCAGAATGTGTAGGAGCCATTATTGGGAAACCAGCTGCCTTGCATAAGTTAATGACTAGTTTTCTTCTATTCCGAATGTGTAAGACATGTTCAGTTTGTTGTGATTAAATGAGAAAGCTGGATTTCTCCCAGATTTCATCCTTTTTGCTTTCTTTTTCTTGTCCTGGGGAAGTGCGATGTTACTGTCCTGAATTTTGCTGCAGAAGGAGTGAACTGGGGACCCCTGCACAGCCAGCCATCATTGCACCTCGCCACCTTTCCCCAGCTCTAGTTTCATCTGTAGGCTGGCACTGCCTACACACTGTGCAGCATCCTGATCCTTCTCCCACTCCTAGGTATCTGTTCTCCATAATTACTGCTCTTGAAGGGTGAAGGGCTCATAACCTCAGGAGAGCAGCCTGTAGGGAACATGTGCAGTGTCTTGCTGAAGTTCCCCAAGCACTTGGACATGCTGGGTGGCCATGGAGGAGCAGGAGGTAGCACTGTGCAGAGTCGGAGCAGTGATGCTTGCAGATTCTAAAGAGATGCAAACAGCTAGTTAGCCAGCACCAGGGGACAAGAGCACAAGTAGGAATATCTGTGTGCATATACATTCGTACCAGACGCACGCAGAGTAGGTAAAACAAGTACAATTATATACACTTATGTGTATATTCATGTGTATACACACATACATATATTTAATCGGTATAAATTTGAGGTCTGGAGACTCAAAAGGCCTATTCAAATGAGATACTTGGGTGCCATGGTCATAATATTTGTGCAGTGATTTGTAAAGCTGAAGGGAAGTGATGCTCCAGACTACAGCATTGGCCACCTGTTTCGTCCACATGATGGATGAAGGCCTTGTGCTGAATATGAGATGAGCTTATGCAAGAATTCGAGTTATACAAGTATGTTGCTGTTGCCAGCTTCAGATGTTACTTTGCATTAAAAATTTAAAGGAACCAGCAGGTCAGGTCCCAAAGAAGTTTTGAAAATCTCAGTGCTGATGTTTATAAAATAAATCCGTTAAACAAGTAGTACTTGAATCTAAAAACACTCCTCAAATCTGTCCAAGTCCATTAAGTGGTTTTCAAAATCTTGGCAAAATGTGTAGAATAAGCAAAGTTTAATTCTCACAGTAGCCTTCCACTTGTGTCTGTTGATTGGTTGAAGTGTGTGGGATTTCACACGGCATCCTAAGCCCTGCACTCTGGATAGAGTGAATTCCAGCTTGGCAGGCTCTGATGTCCTCAGTTGCTCCCACGGCCCAGACAAGAGCTCTTACCCTTGCTATGCAAGCCAGAGCATTAGAAAACAAGCTGGTCACTTTGAGGATCTCAGGGTTTAGCCTGCCAGGGCCACAAACAGTGGATATAATCCTTGTTGTGGCCCCCTTGGGTAACACTTTGTCCTGGCAATGTGCTGCCATACCCTTCACAGAGGTGCTTGCTAAAGGCTTTTGCTTACAAAGCTTTTGCAACGAGTGGTGAGGAGGGGTGGTTAGCAAATTCCTCACCACGATCACCACTTCTGTAAAGGAAGCCTGGGAAGACAGCTTTTAGAGCCAGACTGTGGTGGCAGAAAGCAGAGGCACAAAAAACCAGCAGACGTCAAAATATACCTTGTCCCTGCAGTATTTTAGAAAGTCTCTATCTCAGCATTATGTTTAGTTGTCTGTACAGCCATATGAGTGTAACATGGCATGGATCTTATTCTTTATTCCATACAAGTGTTTTGCAAGGGTGCTTGCATGTCTGCAGAGAGGCTTTTTCCTGCCTCTGTAGTGTCATCCCTGTCCCAACCTCAGAAAAGCTACAATTGGATGAGGAACAAATATTCACAGCTCACAATGATCACTTTTACAGCATGAGTCACAAACAGTATGTTCTGTCAGGGAGAGTTGGGACTATTGTTTCTTCTTACCTTATTGCTGTCCTTCATCTTCAGTAGAAGTCATTTGGGCTAATAATTTATGTTTTAATTTGTCTACAGAAAAAAACCCACAACATAATCAAATTAATCCTCAAGGTGCCTTCTGTCCTGAAATAAACATCTTGTTGATAATCTGTATGTCATATTCTTGCTAGGAGGAGTTTTGGATCTGCAAGGAATTCAAAGCCCTGACAAAATTTCTCTCATTTTACTGTCTTCAAGCCAACTCCTTCATTCTTAATAACTTCTGTTATTATCTCTGTTTGAAAGTTGTGTTCTGCTGCTATGTGTAAAATTGAGAATAATGAAGAATAAAGTGTGTCCTAACAGATTTAAGTGTCTGGGAGTGAAATTTGGGGGCAATGGTGTGCTGAGTATTTAGAGGGATGCATCCTACTCAGATGGGCAGGAACTGGAAATACAAAAAACTGAGCTGTTAGAGCAAAATTTCTGCATGTAACCCCCAGAGCAAAGAAGTATTGACCAAGATCAAGAAGCCTTATGAGCCAGTGGTAGAGCAAGGCAATTATGTTGGGCGCTACTGTGACTGTAATATCAGCAAATTACAATTGATGAAGTGCCAACCCATTGTTACAATGTTTTATGGCAGCAGGAGCACTGAAAGCTGTGATTAAGTAATATTAGGAGCTTTAAAATTCTTTTTACAGAGCAGTGAAGCAGGGTAATGAGGATCTTCTCCTGTTCTTCACAGTCAAAAAAGAAAGAAAAAAGCAGAAAGGAGGTCTAGGAGAAAGAGGGAGGAGGAGAATGGGCAGAGCCAATGGTTTCAGTACCCTGCAGCATAGGTCCAGAAGACTCCCCAGGGAAAATAATTCTTGCAAGTCAGTGTTTAAAAAGAGTTCAACCAGAATTGAAAATAAAACTAAATCTGAAGCCAAATGCATTTCTTAAAGGAAACAATGATTTTTCATTCCAAAATTATCTTTGCAGAGCAGACCATCACATTTAACAGTTTTGTACTGTACCACAGGATCTAGCAGTCATCCTAAAACAGCTTAACCCATACAGAGGAACCCAAGCACATTTACCAGGATCCCAACTGGTTGTTGAGTAGTGTCACGGGACACATCTTCCCAGCAGAAGAAGGTCCTTAGCTGTGTAACTGTGTACTTTGCTGGGGGTCACCTTTAGTTAGCTTGCAGATGAATGCAGATGGTTTACACTTTCAGTCTGGATGGCAGATTTTGTCCTTTATTTCTTTATATACGGATTCCCATCAGCCATTTCCCACTGTGCTGGTGTCCCCAGTGGCAGTCATCACAGTTATATTCTTGAAAACTCAGATGCGTGATCGTGTGTATTTCTAGCTCTAATAGCTATTTTGACCATTTTCAACAAATAATTGCTGCCCTGTTCACTTCTTGTCTGTGTTTTCTCTCTCCTCAGTCTGCTTGGTTTCTCCCTTCAGCTGCAGGACAGATGGGTCCCTATGGGACTCTCATAATGAATTCAACCTTGATGTCTTGACCCGTCATTTATGTTTGTGTGGTCTTGGTGGCAGCACACTCTGAATCTTTCAGTATCTTTTATGAAAGCCTTCCAAAAAACCTGAAGCATTAGACATTCATTAAATACTAAAGTTTGTTTGGTGTCCTCTTCAAAAAGAACATGCAATCTCTGTTTTTAAGGACTGTCAAAATGGTTCATTTTAGCCTTGCTAGTATCATTTAAAGTGAATAAAAATGGAAGCTTTTGAAAGGTGGGTAGATGGAAACTAATGTAGATGATTTTAGAAAAGCTGACTTACTAAATCTCAGAGGAGCAAATTCATCCGAGTAGTAAGTAGCTGTAACACTAATGAGTTAAGAATTATACCCATTAACATCACAATTGATTTTTTTCTGTTCTCTCTCCTTTTGTGTGTCAGATAAAAATGGAATAAGAACTTTGTAAAGCTGACAATAATGTAAGCTCTAAGAGATGTTCAGCCAATTTCTGTTGAAACACTTTATTGATATGCATGTTCAAGTTTAGTGCATATATTGTTTTAAGAATTTCATTCTTGCACCTTCATAGCTTCTAAAAAGTTAGTCCGACTTGTTTTTATGCTGCATAGAATATTGTAGAATATTCCAAGATACTTCTTGGTATCAGATTTCTATGTGAATAGAGTACAAAATACAGTTATCATGTTTCATATTCCAACTAAAACATGCAGAATTTGTGTTGTACACTGCAAGAGGGACCTCAGTAAGAACCTATCCACCTACTACTACTTTCATATCAATCCATGAATAAAACTCATTGATTTAAATTACTCTTACATGCATACAAAGTAAAATAATCTATGAAAGTTCAAATAAAGATGATGTTAGTCAGGAAAACTAAGATTATTACCTGTCAAAGGTGAGAAGAAGATTAAATATACAACATATTACAATATATAAATATAATTTTTTTCTATTATGCATATATTATTTATATATACACGTTCTTTTTAATCTGTGGCCCATCTTTTCTGCATAACAGCTTGATTTCTTATGTTCCCTTTTGCTTCTATAAATAAAGAACCTTGTGCTCTTTGATTTAATTTCCTATGTAAAATGTAAATTAGCATGACTTTGGGCAGAAAAGTTTTTTTTTTTTAATTTGACTGATTTCTTTTAAGTTCTCTCTTGATTTCTAGCAAGAAAAAGTGATAAAATGATCGTTCATACAGATTCTCTTACATGTTCCTCCACCTACAGGATACAAAACTGAGCTGCACTGTTACCTTTTGAATTAAATGTCAGGTTTGCCCTGGACTAGCTGAGCAACTCAGCTCTATAGACCTTTTTGAGTCACTCTCTCCCCTCAGGCTGTGTCTGGACAAGTCAAAGAAGGGCTGATTTCTGGTTTATTCATCAGGGAACACCACGTTTACACTGAGGTTCATCTCAGGTGGGTGCCACAGAGGGGAAGCCTGCATACAGAGATAGGTAGGAGTACTATCATATTTGAGTCATCCTCCAGCCCAGACAATTATGAGATCTGTGTGAGCTGTGGTGAGAGCCAGCATGTAAATTTAGACATAGCTGTAGGTTGTGGAAATTTGCCTTTTGAGAACTGACAGTTTTAGTTACAGGTCTTCTCTTGATTTTACTCTTGGCCTACTTTCACTTGAATGAACTCATAATAATATTATTCAGATTTATATGTTGTGACCAATATTTCTATTCATCAAAACCAGATCCGAGTTGTTATCACCTCTTATTGTTTCAGGGCCTGTTAAACCAGAAATTTGCCAGCTGTCATATCCAGAAATATCTTTCCCGCCCACCCCTCCTAATTATGAGTAACATCTGAATTTCCTAGATCGTATTTTGCAAAAATAACTCTCTGGAGCAATTTATAGCAAAAAAGGTTTCCAGCACAACCAACTTAAGCACACAACCTTTGCAAATAAGCTCATTTCCTGAGTCTTTCAAAGTCATATATATCAATTCTATATCTGTACAGGGCATTTTTGAAGTGCTGCTTCCTACATGCTAAAAATTAGGTACCTAGGTATCTAAGTAAGATGGACAGGCTTTTGCTCTTGATCTGATAACAAGACTTTGGTCTCTAGCCACAATCCACTGAAGAACTTCCAGCATTTCCCCTGCAAAATCCTGTTTGTCTTCCTTGCTGGTGCAAATTGGCTGGGGTCTGGCCTACTATGTTTTGCATCTGCTGCCATTTCCCTGTGCTATCAGCACATCAGCCCTTCCCTTCACCTCCAGATCCCCTGAACTATGCTTGTGCTTGAATATATGTTTTCTGGTCCTGGATGAAATTCTGTCTCATTTCTGTTATTTCTACACTGAGTTTTGGGTTCTGCCTCAAAGGTTGTGTTCTTCTGCTATGGTTGCAGGGTTGCTTGTGTTACAAAACAAGCACTAGTGATGATCTCAGAAGGACCAAGTAAATAGATAGCACATTTCTTAAGAGAGAGCTTCTGCCTGTGCAACAAATGTGCTGGACTTGCCAGCGGTGCTCAGAAGCCCCACAGCACACAACCATTGCAGTGACAAACCCCAGCAATGGTGCAGGTTTCCAAGCACTAGAAATTAGCATTCTCCCTTGAGCATACTCACTGTCCCAGAGCTCTGAGTGGGGTCTAGAGCATATCATCAGTAGTCCATGCTCTCTAAAGAAGAGATCTTTTGTCTTTTGCAGCCTCTGATCACCTCTGACAGCTTCTAAAGATTGTTCCAGCACTGATGACTTCCTGGGATCTTTCACCTTTTGAAAAGAAAGTATATTTCAGTCTCACTTACCTAGGCCTAATGTATGAATGTATATTAAGAAACTATATGTCAACAGATACACTGTCTAGCACTTAATTAAACATAAAGTCCTAGAGGATCTCATTATTTCTCACACAGGCATTCTTCGTTTTGTTTCTTAGAGTCCTTTTTAGTGCATGTTGCACATCTTAATTAGCTACCTTCTTGGGGAGCTTTCCTGGTGTCTTCAAACTCTGAGTGGAGATCTTCAATCCAAATATAGACATGCAGGGTCAGTACGAAGGTTTTGGAAGATGCCCCTGGCTGCCTTCTCTGCCCCTTTGCTGGTGGCCACAGCCCCATGAGCAAAGAGCAAAATGTTTCCATGTGTCTGCCACAGCACTGATGCTGGGAGTGATGAAGAAAAGTTGGTCCAATATTAAAATCCCAGACTGTGAAAGGATCTGGAAGAGGTGGAAGCACATGTTATCCTTCACTGTGCCAGTGGTGGGTGAGATGCCCTCCATCAGAGGGACAGGAGGGACAGCTGGTGAGAGTGACACCAAAAGGAATTGCCAGGGAGTGCTTGTTAGAGCCCTTTCTGACTCTGTTTTCAGAAGATAGCATTTTGCATAAGTATTATGGAAAGACATGGATTTGACAGATGAACCACTCAGTGGATAAGGAATGGTCTGGGCGGTCCCATTCAAAGATTGGCAGTCAACATCTTGATGTTCAAGTGGAGAGCAGTGACGAGTGGTGTTCCTTAGGGGTCAGTGTGGATACTAAAAAGGCTGCTGGGCAGAGGATTTCTTCCATCTCCTTCATTTCTGTGGGAAATTTTGCTTTGCTATGCAAGCTATGTAAACAGTAAGATAGGTCTTTGCAAACAATCTCACACCTGTTGTTTTTTTCACTTATGTTTGGTATTGTAGAAGATAATAAACATTCATTCTCTCACTGGACTCGCTTGCTGCTGCATCTCTGAATCCCCTTAAGCATGCTACAGGTCAGTACTGGGACAGCTGATGTTTAACACCTTTGTCAGTGACATGGGCAGTGGGATCGAGTGCACCTTCACCAAATTTGCTGGTGACACCAAATTGTGTGGTGTGGTCAACATGCTAGAGGGAAGGGATGCCATCCTGAGGGACCTGGACAGGAAGTTCAACAAGGCCAAGTGCAAGCAATCCCAAGCACAAGTACAGGTTGCATGGAGAATGGGTTGAGAGCAGCCCTGAAAAGAAAGCCTTGGTGGGTGAGAAGCTCAATATGACTCAGCAGTGCAGAATCGCAGCCCAGAAATCCAGCCGCATCCTGGGCCGCACCAAAAGCAGCGTGGCCAGTGTGGTGAGGAAGGTGATTCTCCCCCTCTACTCTGCTCTCAAGAGACCCCACCTGTAGTGCTGCATCCAGCTCTGGGGACCCCAGCATAAGGAAGATGTAAACCTGTCGGAACAAGTCCTGAGAAGGGCTACAAAGTTGATCAGAGGGCTGGAGCACCTCTCCTGAGGCAGAGGGGCTGGAACTAGATGATCTTTAAGGTTCTTTCCAACCCAAACCATTCAGTGACTTTATGATTGTTCTAGCATGGTAAATAGTCACAAATGTGTCTGAGCTTGACCTTTTGAACTTTTAAAGAAGAGTAGTTTCAAGAATAAGAGGTTCGTGATAGGATGTAGTGATAAATAGTTTTTACCTTTTTCTCTGCTTCTTATTGTCTCAGATGCTGGAATGGTCAAACTGTTTTTATTCTAGGCACAAAGAGATCTGGGAGCGTGTGTGTGTGCTGAATGCATGCTTCAAATAATAAAAATAACAGATGAAGTTGATCTCTAGCCTGAAAATGTCATTAGCTGTGCAAAACCAGATGTTTAAGTCTGAAATCCTCTGACATTTTGTTAGGTGTTAGAGCCGAACATTGAAAAAACTAAATTCAAAAGGCCAGAGGAAGAATCCGCAAATTAAAAACAAAAATCAGAAACAGGGGAAGATAGTTGGAATTAATTTGGGAATCTCTATCTTTTTCAGATTTTCTCTAGAACACACAGGACTCTTGAAGGCTGACCCTTTTGTGTTTAGTCTATCCTGTAGAAGAAATTGCATTGGTTTTGCTTACTTTATTCCTTTGCAAAGCAGACCAGCCATTGTTTATTTTATCTCCTGCTGCACCATTTTTGAGTGTAATACTGGCATTATTTTAATCTGACAAAAGCAAGGGCTGCTGCCAAAGGGGTTGTCCTGCTTTTACCTCGTGTGACAATTCTTTCCTTCTGCCTTCCATGTTCCAGGACTACCAGATATCTCTGCGTGCTGAGATGGATCAGGGAAGTCACCCTCTTGAAAGCTGTTCATTAAGTTGGAGTTGTTGTTTTAATTTCCAGTCATATCTGTTTCATCATTCCATTTACTGCATAGTCACATGAACATCCATGTAGGGCAGAAAGAGGGAAGATGGAAAAAGAGGCCATGTGGCATCTCATGCTACAGAAAAACATGTCTGTGAGGGGCAGCAACCCCCAGCCCCAGTTATCCTGCAGCGATTGCTGCCATTGCACTGTGCTCTAAGCCATCATGCCAAAATGGTGAGGTGAGGAATGTGGGACTTTGTGCAAGCGAGCTCTTCTACCTCCTGGTTGTCCCTCTACTTACCTAATTATTTTATTAAGTTTTAATTTTATGACAAAGCATACTAGATACTCCATAAACCAGGTTAATAATATTAGGTTTTGCTTAAGTGAGGCTGGAGGGAGTGTCCTGCTCTAAATCTGACTTTGAAGTCTTCCGATCTGTTTAGACACAATTGAATCAAATTGACAGGAAATTTCATGAGAGAGCTTTCTATAATAGAATTTTTCCATAACAGAATTTTTCTGGAAACCTTGGGACAAAGCAGGAGAGGTGCCAGAGCATTCAGACAGTGATAGACTCATGCTGGAGATATTCTCCTCTTACCACATAGCTAAAGGGAGGTCACTGAGGGAAGAGGCAGCTCTGTTTCTCAAGAAGAAAGCAACCATGCAGGAGGGAGAGCACTCCCTGATGGTCATCTCCTTGATCCCTTTTCTCTGATCTGCTTCAGCCTCAACAACATAGTAAGGAATTTACACTCATGACTTCCTCTTGTATCCTTTTTCTTTTCTTTTCCTAGCCCAGGAGGAAGGATTACGAGTATTACCTCTGAGAAATAATGTCCTCAGCATCTTCCCTCCTTGCTCCAGTCTAGCGCTTAGACTTGCCTGCTCCCAGACAAAGCCTTTTGCTTCCATAGGTGCATTGCTCAGGAAAGAGATGTGTGTGGTTATATTGATTTGGTGGATGCATGGTTTTACTATCTCTCAATATATGAACTGTGGGAGTGGAAGAAGAGCTACAGAGATGATTGATACTGAATTCCTGGCAATCTCCCAGGCCAGACAAGAGCTGGGAGCTCTTGGTACTGGCACTGAACTTCTCTGCCCTACAGCACCTGGGGGGCTGTCGTGGTTTAACCCAAGCCAGTTACTGCTTAGGGCCATGCTCTGTCTCAACCACAAGGTTTTGTCGTATGGGGGTCCTTGAAGGCACAAAAGCACTCCTGAGGGCTGAGTTTAAGGTCAAAGCAAAGGCAGCTCCACACCACTCCAGTGACACATAGGTCTGCCTTTACACGGAGCAGTTCTCACTAAGCACATACCTGAGTTTTCAGTGCGGTACACAGTGCACGGTTAAGTGTGTTACTTTCTGTTTGGTCACTGGTTAAAGGGGGATCAGTGTACTTTCATGGCAAGTCATAAAGACATTGCCGTTGGGAATCACATCCTCATGCGTGGTTCCGTTCATCCATGTCGCTGGCAGTTCTACCAGTCTTTGTCCAGCCTGATTGCTGAACATTCGCAAAGATCAAACTCTCATCAGGTCATACCCTGGTTATGGCTACATCCTTTTTGCATCCTTAGCAAATGCGGACATGCCCCATTCATGACAGTCTGATGTGGTCATCTGCTGCTACTTCTTTCTTTCTCTCTGGAGCATTTTTCTGTCCTCTAGAGCCCATACAACTTGTCCTTACTTGCAAGCCTTTGCTTATGCATTACTCTCTCTGCCTATTGTCTTTTATCTACTACTGAATGCCAGCTATGGCAATCACTTTGTCAGATTTTTAAATCCCAATTTTCTTGCATAGTGCACCGTTCTTCTCTGTTGTGACGAATGCTTCAAACATCTGCATCAGCATTGCTCCTCCAAATTATTCTCTAAAATTGTTCTTGGCTGGGATGGCTAGAGAATATGTATGTTGTGCAAAATCCTCTGTCCATCTTGCTGGTAAGACTGTTGCATTGTATATTGTGTCTATAACTATACATTGTCTCCTGTCCTCATCCTAAATAGTACTTTCTTTGGGCCAAGAGATGTCTTGTTACTCTATGTTTACATAATGCTTCTCACAATGGAATTCTGATGTGTGGCGGGAGCTTTTCAGCATTTAATGGCAAAAATAATAAAAGTATGAACAAATGTCTCTGTGTGACTGCATCACGTGATGTGGTCACAGTTTGCAAAACATCGGTTTCCTTGGGACAAGTTGTCTCCCTGCCTACGGAATGTAGGTGCAATGCAGGGCAGTCCGTTTTCAGAAAGGAATGTGTTAGGAAAATATTTGAGCTTGAGTAATTCCACAAACAGGAAAAAAACCCCCAGTGTTCTGCACTTTCAGAAAGATTTCCTACTGTGCAGATTTTTTGCTAGCCCATTCATTTTGCCATCTCAGAGCTCAAACAGCATGGCCTAGAGCAGTGGTTTTCCAAATTCCTTCCGCTTGTAGCATACTAACATAAACAGCATTTGCATATGGATGTCATAAAAGTGACTAATGCTGGCAATCATCGTGCTTTATTGCAGTAATGTGACACATGTGCCTGAGCATCCTAAAAGATCTGCTCCAAGCTCATTAGTGCTGAAGAAACGGCACACCTCTTTTCTAGCAGTGACATCTGTGGCAGAGCAGGCTTGGACAGAAACCAGAACACGGATCCAGCTCTAGATGACTGTACAAGAGGCAAGGGCACTAGCTGCTTCACTGCATGATTCCACTGCATTGGGTACGCGTCCTTTACCCTAAACCAGAAATTGAACTCAGAAAGTTGACCAAATAACATTTTCTAGTTTGGTAGCCAGAGTTCACTGTACTTTTGACTACAGCTGTTGGCAAGTCAATGAAGAGACCTCTGACTCTGACCTCAGCCTTGTCCCCAATCATATTTTAACATCTCGGATTCTCCAAAGAGGTCTATAAATGGTTCTTTGAGGTGAGGGGCAGTGAGTCATGCCATGAGTGTGAGGCTGAATGCTGCCATTTTCAGTCAAGAATTTGCAGAGTTTAGGGAATTCATCACAGTTCACCCTTGACAGATTTTCCTTCCACAAGGTGAAGGGGGAGGGTTGTGAACCCAATTGCATCATTATATAGCACAGAAAACATATTTTCGTATTTTACAAACTGACTTTCACTTACTGGTCAGGCTTCCAAAAAAACTGAGATGTGCCTGTTGTGCAGTGGGCGATATGCCACGTGCCACAGCCCCTGCCCCGTAATGCCATCCCAATCCACTGTCCTCCTTTTAGCGGTGTGATGGAAGTATAGAGTTCTCCAAGGTAATACAAGGTTATGTAAAAATAATTTTAAAATAACTGGTTACTGCACAGAGTAGAAAAGGATGCAAAGTAATGCTCCCACTGAGCAGAAAGAGGAATGCTGCTGTACCAGACATCAGCACATCTGTGTGGGAAGAAGGCACTTTAAATGTGCAGGGGGTTTCAAGCAGAGTTTGCACTGTTATAACCACATAGGGCAACTATGAGACGCAAATTCAGGCTGTCGAGTCATGTCTCTCTCAGCACAATTCCTTTTTTATTGTCTGTGTGCATAGGTAAGAAGACCAGTCTCCCTGTCACGCACACGATTCATGTGCCCTGGTGCTGCTGCCCATTTCAAACACATGGAGTTCATCTCCCATTTCAGAGAAACATCTCAGAACTCTCCCTCTCAGGAGTGATCTGATGGTTTGGTGAAACTGCAGCACATGTCCTGACTTATATTTTCACCTCAGCTGGCAAATAGTAAACCCAAAGGCTGGATGCATCTCTCCAAAGACACAGCAGTTTTGTGACAGATGGCTGACATCCATTGGTGCAGGCTGCTTCCAGTGAAACACACAGTGTGACCCTGGAGCTGGTGCAGGAACTCTCCACCACAACCAGCAGCCCTGCTTTATAGCCAGCTGTAGCAGGAGCTCCATGCACACAGAATCTCACTATACAGCCCCATGGGATGTCACACTATTGCAAATGCCCTGTACCACATCCAGCAGTCCTTTTCTGTCATGTATTTGGGAAGCAGAAGCCAGAACACTATGTAGAAAAAATGTCCCTAAATATAGCACACACAGGGCAAAGGCTGTTTATCATAACCCTTTAGTGCTAATGTCTGCTTGAATTGTGTATACCTTGGTTCCTTTTACAAGCAATTGAACCAAAACATTTTCTTGGCATTTGCTTTCATTCTTCATTTCTGCTTTATCAGAGATAGATAGTACAGTGCATTTATTTGTATGCGATTCCCCACAGGTAATCTTCACTTGCAGTACATAAAACCTAATTTTCCCCGATTGCACAAGATTTCTTATTCTACACAAAGTTGTAAATCACTGCAACAAAGACTCCTTGCTTGCTCAGTGTAGGCAAAGCCTTGCAGTACTTGAAAAATTACTCCGGCTTTCCCATGTGCTCCTTGTGCTGCAGTTCCAAGAGCTTCAAAGATTTATCCAACTTCATGCTTTCTGCAGGTGACATTGATGGTGTGGGGTGATGGTGTAGGTCTTTTTCTCATGACCCACCAGAACACTTTTCTTATCAAATTTATAAAGGACTTCAGCAAATATATGTTTGGTTTTTTCTTTCATCCTCATCTTTTGTCTTACTAAGCTGGGAGCAAGTGTTTTCCTTAAAAAAACGACATGGTATTGTTGCTTCCTTCATACAACTCTGATCATTCCAAAACCAGTGTTTTCAAAAACTATATTTCCAGGAACAAATCTGAGAGAATGGGCAAAAGGGCTCAATGTCATGTGTGGTAGGAAGTGTGCACAGTGCAGCTATCAGGAAGAGAAGGGTCTCTGCAACAACATGAGCATGATGTTCCTGGTTCACAGTCCCATTTATAATTACTTAGGGTCACACACCATAATTTGGAAGCCATTTGCTTTAAGACTCCCAGGCTTGACATATGCATTAACTCTGGAGACATCCTCTGCCCTTAGTTGGTGGTATTTAACTTGTCAATTTTCAGTTAATTCGTAATTTTATGGGTATTGTTGATCACTTGAGTAAGCAATAGCACCAGGAGCCTCGTTAAACATTACGGAAGGAAGGAGGGAGAAAGTTGCCTGAAAACTCTGAAAACACAAAACTTGGCTGTTTCTAAAGATATTCTTTAGTGTTTACTTGTGATCCACACAGCTCTGCTCCAGGATCTCAGCTATCTTTCCTATCTTTGCCTGTACTGAAGTTTGTAGGTACAGCTGGCACAGTGAAAGTTTTCACAAGTGAAGGGGTTTCTAGATTCAGCACAAAGGTGCTTCAGAGGGCTTCCCTTCCTTGCAGTAACTGGCTGTAATGATACAGGGCTCATACAGCTGCCAGGTTTCAGTGAGGCATGAGCACATCATCCGAGATGCCTGTGAAAGCCTTCTGATTCATCCAGGTCCCCTGCCGAGGTTGCTGCCCAGCGCAACGTTGCTCACACTTCTGCAGCACCAACCCCTTCCCCCATGGTGCAGGTGGGCACCTGGACTCAGGGTGGGAGTCACAAAGGTTTTCCAGTTTACAAGAACAAGAGTGAAGGATACTCAGTACAGCCAGAAAGGTGGTGGCTTTCTATTCGGAAAGTGTCAGTGTTGTTTCAGGTCTCACACAGCTGTTCCCCCACACAGGGACTTTCAGCCAGGAGTCCAAGTACCCTGCTGAACTCCTAAACCACTGTGGCTTTGGTAATTTCTTGTCTTAGCTGAGAAACATCATCTGAGAAACAATTCCCTGATGGACATCTTGTCAAAACAAGCAAGTTCCTGGGAAGTACTTAGGTTCCAATGAGTTTCATTTTTTGATGAAAAAATAGTTTGTCAGTAAAATCTACACAAGCTTCAACAGGGACTCTTCTGGTACTGAAATCGGTGCCAGATGGGCACCAGTCTTTCCACCGTTGAAGGCAGCTGGAGTTTTGCCACTGACTTCAAAGGAATGAGGATCAAGCCCATGAATTCATGACTGCACTTTTTATTTAGCTTTCTGAATAATTTATAAGTAAAAATAGGCTGTATTCTCCCACTCTTTCTGATGTTGAGTAAAGCTGTATTTGGTTACATTTCTTGCTTTCAAAGGAGCTTTGGTGCAGTCATGAGCATCTCATTATGGAAAAGGGTGTCCATAGGGGACAGATCGAAAGAAAAAGGAAATCCTTAGGCATATCGAAGGCACACAGCAGATCAGAGATTCAGAGATGACAGATCAGAGCAAGAGTCCTCATCCTTGGAGCTGAAGGCTAAATAGCTAGCATTGTTTCAGGAAGTGGAGGGGGATCTAGAAAGCATACTTCCTTTTGGTGAGTTCATCTATTTTTAATGATATTGCATTTAGTTTTATTTTCTTTATTCTCAGTTCTTTAGACATTAGTTTTCATGAGGTTTCTTGCTGTGCTCAAACGGGGCCAGTTCCTGAACAGACTTTGCAGCAGACTGCACATTTCTCTGGGATACACCAAACTTGGTTTCCATCACTGCAAACCATTTTCCTTCTTAAAACTATTTGAAAAAAAGGGGAAGGAAAAAAAATTCCCAGTTCACCACCCAGGGCTTAGTGTTTACTTCTGCTGCACGCATCATTTATTTTCATTCTGCAAGATCATGATGACACGCTCGTCCAAGCACATGCTGTTCTAATATGCTACATTCCTTCAGCCCCTCAGTGCGTTAGAAGTGACATTGCTGCTAAATGAGAAAGATCTTGTAGGACAGGCAAATAGATTGCTAAGTACTACTGCCTTTCAAAGACCCATGTTGTAGACAAAAATTATTGTCTTGCTTTTTCCGGACTATACATTGTTGTGTATGTGTATGACCATGGTTAGGAAGGCTCTCTGCTGCAGGGTTTTAGGGACTTCATTTCTTGAGAACATGCTGACATATTTAGCAGGCTTTTGGAAAACAGAATGAGATGTATGCCTCAGCCTATGACTGGAGGAACAGCACACTTGAAGTTTGAGATGTGTCCTAGGGAAGTATTTCTGACAGCTATCATTTTGTTTGAATCTGTTCAAGCAAACACATGCACTGCGCTTCTTATATTTTCTGGGTGCATGGAATAACTCTGCTCTCAATCACAGTGTGGGTTTCAGAAATCTATCTTCCATGATGGATAAACCACTTGCAGAAAATCTGTTCCACATTTGCTTGTTCCTCCCTGGCAATAAATTAGAAAAGGCAATAGTGGATTGTTAGAGATTAACACAAAACCATTAAATAATGCTTTGGTATAGCTATAATATTTTCTCTTAAGCTGTGCCTTACTAATTACTCTTCATAAGATGGTGCCTAAATGAATAATTGAGGTAGGATTTTGTAGGTTTTGCTGAATGAATTTAAACTATCGATGGAAAACTTTGGAGGCTTTCTCTAAACACTTTAAAATCTGAATTAACAAAACATATAAAAGATTAAAATTATAGATGCATTCAATATGACTTGGTTAAAGAGCCTTTAGCACAAATTTGTCTGCTAATATCCTATTAGTACACTCTTGGAATTGCTGTGTGTCCTCTGTACTAACCTACCAAGGAACATGTAAAGCATTAGTTAAAGTATTATGTACTTCCTCCTAATGTCCATTTGAGTCAAAGGCTGTTTTGTTACTTGGCTACAGCAGAAGAAAGATTGTATGCTGCATTTGCCAGTAGGGATAATAGTAAGGAAATGCTGTTTTAGCTTTCTGAAGGACTACTTTTTGGGTCTGAAAATGCTTTTACGGATGGAGTCCTCTCAGGAACCCAGCAGAGACAGAAGAATCTTGTATAGTTATGCCTTTAGTTACTTAATAACCTCACTGTGCTTCAGAACATAAATTATAATACTAGCAAACTAGTCTAATGAGGGCATATGAACTTTAATATTTCCTGAAAGCACCTACTCTGAAGTGAAAATGCAGTAATAAAATCAGACTGTTTATTTTAATCACAAAATCAGATATAGAACTGCAAGCTGCCAAAGTCTCCGCAAGGCATAAAGTAAGGATGTGCATGATCTTCTCAATATTTATGCACTGTAAAGTATAAAAATCAGCAGTCCCTGGGTGAAAATATTTTTAGTCTTTCGTGGGGACATTGTGAAGATGTTTTATTAATAATTTTAATTTTAATTTCTGCTCTGCTCAGTGCTTCCTTTCTACAAACTTGAGCATGATATTTTTTCTTTCCAATTTGTTCTTTTGTATTAGGTATGTAGAGGTTTGTGGGAATTTGTAAGTTTTTGCTTTCACAACTGGTTTGAATCTTATACCTGTATTTCTTCTCTATATCCTCTGATCTTACACCTGTACTTGAACAGCACCATTCTTTAGCTAATAGTTTCCATAAAGATAGAAAAAAATATTTTGTAGCAAATAGAAGTCTTAATAAAGTGTACTTTCTGGTCCAAATTGGCTTCAGTTTATCAAAATACTGAATCACGTGTGTAAAAGTGACAATTTAAGCAATCCTTTCTTATTTAGAAAACAATGACATTTTAGTCACACATTAGTAACACTTTGGTCTGCACAGTATCAAGAACATGCTGAAGTATATTTGTAAGCCACACAGTAGGGTACTCTCTTTGGTAGGGCAGATGTCAGTCAGAAATTAATCCCTCACCCAGACCTAAATGGCTAGAAAGTAGGAGTATTCAATATCAGAATTGTCCTCCGTCTTACAGAAGACAGCACTATCAGTGAAACGCCACAACCCAGGAGCTGCTGTTGTGACCGTGGTGTATCACAGTGTCCCTTGGAAGTCTAAACTGGGATAGAATAATTTTTCTACTAATATGGATTAGTAAATGCACTGGCATGTTTGTCCAGGGAGATGTAGTAAAGAATAATTATTTAAATCTGACCTAAATTTCCCATGTTTCTCTCTTGTTCCATAATAATAACAACAATAAATTCCAAAGTAATATTTTGCTATTTGGACTAAACCTAGACTTAATTATCACACACACTGGACAAGAAGCAGAGTTTTTTTACTCTTCATCCCATCTGGGGTATGTAAGTAGGTGCATAATGTTGTCCATTGAAACCGTATTTCATTAAGTCACATCGGAATACAAAGAACATACTTGGTTGCAGGTGGGGATAGTCAGTGCAGATGACAGTTTCTCTCCTGTATCCACTCACCCTTAAAAGAGAAATATGTTGAAACCCTTTACAGGTGGTCCCTTTTAAACCTACATGTATTAGAAATTGGAAGTGTGCGTGTATATGTGTGCGTGCAAGCACATGCAACAGAGACTGGGAGAAAGTCACCATAATACATCCTGCAGAAAAAATGAGATTTATCTAGAGACTAATAAAAAATAATTTAGGCAGTGGAGAAGTCCTGACTGACGTAGCTTAATATCTGTCACCTATGTGGTAAAGTCACAAGTAGAATATTTAAAATAGTCATATCTAAAAGCCAGAAGAAGGAAATCTCTCCCTTAGTTCATATTGCATGAGCTCTCTGCCTAGATGCTAAAGTCATGACAGCTTGCGTTGTGGTAGGGTAGGTAGGATGGCTTCCTGATCCAGGCCACCAAATTTTTAATGAACAGCACTTGATTAGTGCTCCCACTGTAGGAAAATGTTGTTTGGAGGTGAACAAGGCTCTGTGCACAGAGGTGTTCCACTCGCACCCTTCTTCACTCCCAAAACCAGAGATGTCTCCAGTACAATTCCTCACAGCTGGGGAAGGTCTTCCTGAGAAATGGGCACAGTAGCTCCGTGAACTGAGACTGGTGCATCCTTATTTCAGCATGCAGGACTCACAGCCCATGGTCACTGAGACCCTGTGAACAGTTTTACTGCAGCGTCTCATCACATCTCTTGCATGATAAGGTCCCTCAGATAATACAAGGCTTGCTGTTGCAAGATTTTGCATTTCTAGACAGGATTGCAGAGCTGCTGGGAACATTTGACTGGTTTGGCATTCAAATCCAAGTCTTATCCCTCTAAATCCTGTGTCAAGTTTTCTAGGACATCCCCTTTATAAAGAATGGATTTGAGGTAAAATCAGTCTTGCTGCAGTCTCAAGGGCATGAGTCTCAAGTCACTTTGGGCTTAGCAGGACCAGAATTTCAAATATAGGTTCTTTCTAGAGAAGGGATCAAAACTGAGCGAGAAAGTTGAGTTCTGGTATTAGAGATTTTCATAAGAGCTACAGACTTCCAGAAATGTCAAATTCCTGACACTGACTGTGGGTCAGAACTTTCCATTAAGTTTCTCATCTGGAAGCAAATCTGCCTGAAGATCAGATGACAGACACCAGAAAGCAATGGTTGTTTACATATTCAGTGTTTAAAATAAGAAATTTGCAATGATGTTTATGTTTTTAAAAGGGTTTCTAAAAGTTTTTTGTGAAGAGGCAGAACTGTTTTCTTTTACGAAGTAGTAAGCAGACTTTTCTCTGGTATTCATAGCCTATTTGGGAAGTACTTTCCAGCATCTGTGGGCAAAGCTGTTTAAAAACAGTTCGCTACAAAAATCAAGTCGTAAGGCTATAAAGCATTTTTTATCTTGGCAGACCAAAATATTTTTTTCCCAGTATTTCAGGAAGCCGCTGACATTCTCAAAAGTTCATTAGCTTGACTGTTTGGGAACGAGTTTTCTTTCTGTCTTTAATCTTCTACTGATATTGAGATTTACTTTTGTTTATATCAATACAGGGCTATTTTTTATCACTTCATGTTTAGATGCTTGCTCTCTTATTGGCATTTTAACTAGGTGCCACTTTGAACACAAAAGTAAGGCATTTTGTTGTTTTATAAAGAACAGCTTCAGTGTTAAACTGGATTCCAGACAGTGGGATTTATAATCTAATTCTTACAAGAGATTCAGAGCTTGATATCAAGAGCTGGAGCACTTCATTGTCCACATGTAGCATGTTGTAAAATCAGTTCTAAATTTCTTTTTTTTAACTCTATTTTTTCCTATCTCAAAGAGTTAAAATATATTATTTTTCTTCTTGCTGTTGATTAGTAAAAATTTCCTCACCCTCTGCTGTAGAAGAGTCATACATATTTGATAGCTTTATGCTTTTCCCCTTAATATTTCAAGTAACTCAGCTAGACTTTCTTCATCAATGGGGTAAGCGGAGCTGTAACACCTACTTAAGGGAGGGGAGCCATCTGGTTTCCTTGCAACTTGGAGTCTGCTGGCAAATATTGGGTTGTACCAATTTAGAGCATGATGAAGTGGGAAATAATGGACATTTCTGAAGAATCTGAAATAGGATAAGCTGTTATCGGCAAAAATTGGCAGGTGCAATGCACTATGCTGGCTGTAAGCATGGTCTCAAGTTGGAGAGTGCAGCTGGGAAAATGACTTGCTAATTGAATGGTTGCAGGACTCCCAGCAGCTCTGAAAGTAGTGGAGCATCATTAATTGGAGGCTTTTGCTTGACTTGGTGGAAGCTGTCACAGAAAGAAGGATCCTGCAAGTTGATGTTTACTTTCTAGGTGTTAGTGTGGTTTTTGCCTGTTACACAGAATGAGTCCTCATGGAGTCACAAGTGCTTTCAAACTCAGGAGGACTGGCTTAAGGCTAGCAATATATATTCTTTTATTTTTCAGCATGGTGACAGAGGTTGGGAGTTATAAAAACTATGTAATTGCACATTTGTTTAACTGCACATTTCTGTTGTTATTTTTCCCTTCCTTCTCTTTTTCCCTTTTATTTTCACTTGTGTTAGGTTTCTAAATTGGCTTGGCTTGGAGCAGCAATTCTTCTTTTTTTTTTTATTTAGAGCCTTGGAAGACCTTGTCCTCAACTGTTTCTTGGATGCTGCCATAATTCATAAAAGAAATTCTACTGGTCATAGAAGAAAATGGCCTGGTGTTGGTCCAGAACAGTATTACATACACCTCTGCTTTATGTGGGTCTCAGAACAGCAGCGAATGCAAAAGCAAGTGTACATTAGCTGTGGCTCCCTTTTTCATATGTTGTTTTTATTCATTAAATGCAAACATATTGCAGTGCATCCTAGTTTAATATAAAGGTCTGTTGGCAAAATGTGGCATTTTCCATCAGCTGTTAACACCCCTCAAGGGAAGATGTATTGGCAGTGAGTGCTGTGCAGAAAGCACTGCTGACTTCAGAGTGCACTTCACGTATCACTAGTGACTGTAGCATCCCTGTGCACCTAAAATCTCTCCAGCTGTGTACAGTGTGGCTTTCCTGGATGCGTTATGAAGGCTGGGAGGCAAGAGGCTTCAGTGACAGGGTTGTGCCACCCAGCATGCTTCTGGCCTGCATAGACACAAGGTTATCTGTGAGTGTGGATTGGATGAGGAACAGTGGGCTGAAAGCTGGCCTGAGCCTCCTAGTGTGGTGTTCATGGGCTGTAGGTCAAGTGTTAAACCATTCAAGAGAACTGATGATACCACTTTTTCAAGTTGGACCTGAGCAAGTCTTCCAGTGGCCATCAAGTTCTTCCAAAGTTTAGGTGATACAGCTGGGGAAAACACCTTCAGTTTGCATCTGCATGCGGATAACCTGTGTTAGGTGGGAAGCAGGGAGATGAAACCGGAAAGATTTGGAAGCTGTACACTTGGATCAAAACCATGTGTGGAAAACATCAAGCACAGGCAATAGCAAATAGCAATTGATGAAGAGGCTCCTGCCTCCTTCCCCAGGCTCTGACTCAGCAGCCTGGGACAAGCTATTTTGGGGAATGACATCTTTTTAAATGTTATAGCTTGATGTGGACCAATTTATTATGCCTGATTCCAGCCTAACTCTTCTGGATGCTTACTCTGCCTCTTTTGATCTTCCTGGCATTAACAAGTGACAGAGACAAGGTCCCCCCAAGTCTCCTTTTCTGCAGTGGAGGGAACCTTATCACTCTCTACAACTGCTTTTTTGTCTTTCCCTATTCCTCCCCACACAGCTGAATGAATCTGCCAAGCAGCTCATGGAGATGGACAAGACGTGCTCGGCTGCTGCCTCTGGCTGTGACATGCCGCTGGCGACAGAGACGGTGGCAGTGGCAGCGGCCGCGGCGGTGGGTCTGGCACCGTGCTCCACGCTGGCCAGCGCAGGGGCGGCCGGAGCAGCCCAGAGGCAGGTGGAAGGCAAGAAGAACGCCAAGAAGCGCCACTCCTTCACCGCCCTCAGCATGACACACAAGTCCTCCCAGGCCGCCAGCAACCGGCACTCCATGGAGATCAGCGCCCCTGTCCTCATCAGCTCCAGCGACCCACGGGCAGCTGCCAGGATCGGGGACCTGACCCACCTCTCTTCCAGCGCCCCGGCCCAGGTAAGGTGGAGTGCAGGTGGGGTTTGGGCAGCCTTAGCAGGTGGCACGCCCTTGTGTCACCTCTTCCAGAGTGGCTCATCCTCGCACAAAGTGGTCCCACAGTGCTGTCATCCTGGTGTGACAGTACTTGGCATCTGCTATTCCCATCTTTGCATTAATCAGTGGGCAGGCGTGAGAAGCCGGAGGATAAGGCCAAATTGGATTCACAATAGTGCAACATTTTAAGAAACAAAAAGTAATCCTACAGTTTGTTAGAAGTAATGCAACTGTTGCACCAGTTTCTGTTGTAGAAAAGAGTAATTTTGAGTGATCCCATTACCCTGAACATATCTGTTACTCTGCAGGGTAGCAATGTCAGTATGAAATTCACACACTGGGGATAAGAAAAGATTTTTGGAATAATTATTTCTGTACAGATCACTGGAGGATGGGCAAATGTGCTGTATTTTGACAAGTGTTGTACCCAGCAAGTAGCTGCCGTTCAGAAAAACCAAAGTTTTTAAACCATCACACATACTGAGAGTGCAGCCCTCTCCATCCTTCCCCCTCTCGAAGGAGGATGCAGAAGAGCACCCTCCCAGATATCCCCACAGGTGCCAAAAGGAGCTTCTAAGAGGCTGCTTCTGGGGGGCTGGCAGAAACAGGAGCCAAACTCACCAGGGAAGCACTGCAACTCTTTGCAATTGCCCGCTGTTTCTATGGATAAGGAAATCCAACTGGCAATTTGCAGTTAGAAGGTGTAGAAGAGAAGGGAGAATAGTCACAGTCTCAAAGCTCTTCTGCCTAAGGCTTCCTGCCCTTCACTGCCCTTCCTGCCCTTCACTGTGTGTGCAGATTAGCACCCACAGGTGGTTTATAGACCAGTTCCTCATAGTCTGTGCTGCTTGTTAGTGCCAAGATAACCTAAGCAAGGCAGGGACTTACCATACATCATTTCTCTGCTGAAAAAAGCCATTCTTGCCCTTTTCCTCTTCCTGGACATGCCTTCTGGCCCTTCACATCCATGTGCCCATACAGGGACAAACACGGGTCACTTTCCATCCCTGTGGTGGCCCAGGGCAGGAAGCAACCCATGTTACAGCCACTGCCCTTGCTGGTATGCACGTAGATGGCTGGAAGAGGAACAAGCAGCAAACTGTAGGCACTGCCTTGGGCAGAAATACCTGTTTATGTCCATCTGCAGTGCTGGTGGGTCTCCCCTGTGAGGCCAGTGTGGTGCACCAGACCATGGGGTCACTCTTGATGGCCGTGCCCTGCTGTGACCCATGACATGAGCCCTAGGCCCCAGCAGCACAGGTTTGCAAGGACACTGGGGGAGGCAGGGTCGCTGCATGCATGCCAAGAGTGCTGCAGGGCAGCCAAAAGTGTACTGAGGGGACACTGCCACAGTGGTGCAGTACCCTCTGCTCCCACCTCAGCTGCTAACCTCCCTCCACTGCCCATCCACATGAAGGGGCCAGAGAGGCAGCTCAGTCCGACTGTGATAGGATTCATTTTCTTCCACATGCCTTTTCCAGGAAGGGTTTCTGTGGTGTAAGCTCTTCCCCCCTTTCAACCCCCAGCAGGAGGGTGAAGGTGAGGATGTGGTCCCCACACAAAGCAGCATGGGTGTCAAGATGTACTGGGACATCTGTGAGGCAGCACAAGCATTACACTTGGGGGAGGGTGCCAAACTTGTCAAGTAAATGACACCCAGGTTTTGGGCACTGAGAGTGACACATTTGGACTTTACAGAGACATGAGAGACAGTGGCTTTTCTGTTCCTGTGCTAGTCAAGAGAAACATAACACACACCCTTTTTTGTTAGAGTCATGTGAAGACTCTTTCTGAGCTAGTAAACCACGAAAGCTAGACCATGAAACAAAAAGTGCCGTGATTATTCTCCCGTTTTAACAGAACAACTGGTATGTGAAACCCCACCGATTCCTCAAACAATTTTGTCATTTGCACACAAGTGGTAGAGGACAAGAAGGGGCCAGTGTTCCCAGTGACAAGTTATGATTATCGAAATCCAGCCCACAGGAAGGTTGGTTGGGTCCCTTGCAGCAGATGGGAAGACATGTAATTGGTGCCATGGTCAAAAGCTCATCTAAGTCTGGGGTGTAATGAAGCCCATGGTGGGAAGAGGTTTGGGGAGTGGTTCTGCCTCAGGGCATAGAGCCGCAGACAAGGCAGCTGAGCACATGCCTCTGTCACTGCTGGTCAAAACTGTCTTGGCCAAAATCCAGGCAGGGGAAGAAGAGTCTTGGTGGCTCAGATCAACCTTAGTGAAAAGAGGCTTTCCTCTGTCAAAAAGTGTTGTTGCACCCTGTCACCCCATGTGTGGCATTTACACGTATGAATACATATCTCTGCTTTCGGGAACCTTGCTTTCTAATTTGAGGGATTTAAACATTTTCCTTTGAAAACTTTTCAATGAATGTGAATCTATAGGGGAAAAAAAGTGGGGCTGAAGTTTTCACTATGTTCTCTTGACTGTAGGAGCAGCCTTCAGAAAAAAGCTTGTAAGATTAGCAATAAAATCACAAGAGCTACCAACATGAATTCACCTGCTTTTAAGCCTTAGTTAGGTCTGCAAAAAATACAGAATTTGTCTCTTACCAAATAAACATTAAAATTGTGCAGCTATATTTATAGAACTATTAATCCCATAATAATAGAGGTTACATTTTAATTAAAAATGCCAGAAATTCAGTCCCTTCTCTGCCATCTGCTCAGACCTGACATGGCTCTGAAGCAATTAATGATGCTTCAGCCTTAGACAGAATATCAGTTCAGCACTTTTCTTTTATTCACATGGCTGAACGCCAGCCAGAGTAGCATAAACAATGGGCCCCATGAGCTCTTACATTAAGGCATTCAGGGCAGTGAGAATCTTGTCTTCAGATTTTTTGCTCTAAAATGCATTTGGCATTTCTAAGGTAAATGCCCTGTATGTCTTGTTCAGGGTTTGACATCTTGACAAATCTGCAAACTGATTCTACTGCTTCTTCAGAAGTGCTCAGGGGTGTTGCTGAGAGCATGGGCAGGTTGGTAGGAAGGCTGTGCATGTAGCTGCCAAGCTCACCGGTGAGCTCTGCTGCAGGAAGATGTCTCACCTTTTCTTTCCTCGCTCAAAGAGGACCCTCTCTGTCCTGCATGTCATTGTCACAGCCCTTGAGTGGTTCTCTCTGTACCCATCTCAGGCCCTTGCTGGTCTGCAACAGCAAATTCAGCCAAAGCTTATTTCTCATAGGGGATACAACAAATTTACAGTTTCAGTATCTAGCAAATTTATGCCCCTTTTTTAACTAGAATGTAAATTTGGTTTATTGTGTCGTTATATCATCCTGTCCTTGAAATTTCCAGGCACTTTTTCATTGTTTACTTAATAGATCTCTTCATAAAAAGAAATAAAGGAATTTTTTTCAGTTTAGTAGGTATGAGTGTTTCTTGAACATATCAGGATTGGTATTTAGCTTGCAGGGGGATTCTACATTTTGAAAAAGTTCAACACAGTTTTCTTATAGCCTGTCCTTTGAACGAGCAGAATTCAATTACAGGAGTTCTTGAATGGCATCCAGTTCCCTACCTCAAGGCAACCGGCTGGTGCCCAGCGAAACAGTCTCCTCGAAACAAGCATCCATTTTCCTTGCAGACCTGAGGCACCAACATCTGGAGCACCTGCTTTCTCTCTGCTGACATGAGAGGAAACAGAGACATCTAGGGCTTTCTGCTGAAGTTACTGCAGGAACTTAAAATTTAGGTGCAAATTTTACATGTTTCAGTAAATGTAGCATATATTCCACCCCTTAGAAGTTATTTCATGCGTAGTACTTTATTCTTGTGGCTTTTGTCAATTCTTGTGAATTGAAACCAGACTTCCACACTGAGCTGACATGTTTTTTGTTTTTATGAGTCGTTAGACTATTATAAGCCTCCAGGAGGGCACAGATTTCTACGTATTGTGCACTGACATGCAGACCAGACTATGAAATCACATGTTTTGAAAGCAGTTCTGCATATCATTAATTTAATAATCAAAGACTGCAGGCCTTCCATAATATGTTCATTGTTCTTTAAGCAGAACCAACTCAGCTGTTTTCCAAAAGCCAAGATGTGTTTTGAAATGAATGATGGTCTTAAAAACATCTTTACTGACTGCAAACTTGGGGATGCTTGAAAGGTAGAAGAATCAACTTCAAGTCACCTCAGCTAGATAAAATAGTGACTGGAATTCCACAACAGCCAGGATATAAAGCATTTTATTTAAAAGAGGCAATGCCAGAATCCTAATTTTGCCTGCAACTTAGTTTGCTTATATGCTTTTTGCTGCATGCTGAGCATCACTCATTAAATGTAAGATCTCCATCTGAAAGGTAGTAGTGCCTGTCCATCATGCAGAATGTCCTATACATACTGGCAAAATGGATTTTTATTGAAGATGTAAGTAGTGCCACAGGCCTGTGATGGAGCTGAAGCTGAATTAGGTTACGGGTGCAGAGGAGTGGTTTGTAACTGAGACTCCTTGGGGAGTGGGGAAGGTCCCCCTGGAAAGTAATCATGTCTAGGCCTCAGATGGCTTGTCTTGCTTCCATTTGCACCCCTTATGAATTATTCGTCCCTGCTAGTTGAAAAGGTCATGGGTCAGTACTGCTCCAAATCCCCTGGATTTTGACGGAAAAAGCATCTCATGAATAATGAAGTATGGCTTTGTGCACACCAGGGTAACAGCTGAGTGAGGAAGAAAGGATCCTCCCCACAGAAGGAACATCCGTGTGTGTTTTGAACAACTCATCACCATGCACAAGAAGTCAATTTGTATCTGCAAGTATTAATACAAGCTCCTAACTAGAGGACACATGTTCAAGGAAAGCTGAGAACAATGTCTTGCACATTCCCAATCCCAAAGAGTGACAGTATTTGAAATGAAAAATGTTCCTTGAAGTGTCTTGCTGTATAAATCATTTGGAAGTGTGTCCTTATCAGTTATTTAGAAGTGCTGAATTTTAGCTGAGAAAATGTAATAGCAGAACTCTGGTTGAGCCTTGACTGATAACCTAAATGTGCTGACCATGAGAGGCATACAGATTATACCTAAAATCCAGAGACTAAAAATGAACCTTGAATTTTCAAGTGCACAACAAGCTCTGGGAAAATAAGTCAAATTCAGGTATTTTTCAGCTTTGGCCGGGAGTCCAAATTCTTTCCAACCTGCTCTGTTGCTGGCTGTGAATGACAACTGACTGGACATGAGAGTGAGACAAGTGAAACCAAGGGCAGCTACTTCAGGAGGCTGCACCAGTCAAAATGGCAAAAGAGAAGAAATATTGGTCCAACCTGTCTTTCTGTCATTTAGATCAAAATATGTCACAAAAATGCATAAGAGCCTTTGCTAAGGTCTAACATAAACTAATTAATTGTCTTTGTACATTTCCAATTCTACTCATAGTTATTTATAATTGGTTCCAGACATTGCCTATTCTAAATAACTTTATCTTGTTGGGTGGTGTTGAAGGTGGGAAGGAGTTAACTTCTTTAGAACAGAAAGTTTTAGGCAGGAATGTAAGCAGCTTTTTTTTTTTGGCTACCAATAGGTCTCTGAATATACTCTGTGCATATTGGGATATATTACATTATTTTTCAAAACTGTTGCAAATGAGACTCATGAGCTGACTCAGTCTGTGGACTGATTACATAAGCTACCAGGAATCCAGGTCAAAGCAAAATTGTCTTTAGGGAATTACCAGGTTAGAGACAGTGTCTTCTCTTTTTCCTTTAATATGCCTTATCACAAATACATTTTGAAAGATTTTTCAAGAACCACAAAACCTAATTCTTTACAGGAACTAGGAAGAGAAAGTTGTGCTTTAGAAGGGTTATTCAACTGTGCATGAAATCCCATTGCCTGTAAAAGAAAAATAATGGGGGTTTTTTCCAGATGCTCCTCAGGGTAGTAACCCAAAAATGTTTTGCCACTGAAATAATTTTTGCACACAGCTAATCTTGAGGCATTATGGTACCTGCAGTCAACTGCTGGTCTGGAAGTCTCATGAGCAAGTGAGACACTGTCTTGGTATTTACCCCATACCATAAAATCCTGTTCATCTGGTACACACTATGTGTACATGTATGACATTTGAGCAGAAATTACTAAAGTGTGTATTTTCCTTTTTTTTTTTTTGCTTGGAGGTTTTGTTTATTTGTTTACCGCTATTTTCTCCCTGGAGGGGGACTTCCTACAGGAGGCATTGCACAGGATCCTGGTGAGTTTGTTGTACAGTTATCAAAAGGACAATTATGAGTGTGGGATTAAGTGAACATCATTTACAGGTCAAGCTTTCACTTGAAGCCTTCCTGTGTCTCTGCCTTTGATTTTTCATGTTCTTTGATCCCAGGATCACATGGAACTATTTACTATAAACCTATTTAAAATCTTGTGGTGGAGAGCTATACCCTGGTGTTCAGTGCTGAAGGGGTTAGTCTGAGAGAAACAGGGCTGAATAAAGTATAATTCTCATGATGCTTATCCACATAATGCTTAATTAGTCCTCATTTGGGGAAACTGAGAAGCTGTGAGCCAGAATAATCAGTGCTTTTATGGATGGTAATGTCAGATGAATCTTTGGAAGAAAATGACAACAAGTTTTTGGGTTTCTTTTCTTCTAACTTTCAGGCATCATTCGATTGCAGGATACTGGAAATGGAAGGTCAGGAAATTAATTTAGTTGACTTCTCCAGCTCTCTGCATAGCTCTATGAGCTACTGAGAGAAGACATGGTCTAGAGTTTTTGGTCTATTACAAACCAAAAATAATCAGGGCCAACCTGGTGCCAGAACAAGTTGGCATAATACTCTGCCTCACCCTCATTCACAGCAGCAGATACTTACAGGTTGTAAGAACCCCTCAGTAAATCTTATAAATCTAGCTCCAATTTTTGCAGGAAGGAACTGGGTATTTATGCAGCTATTTATGCAGCTGCAGCTGTTATCCTGCACATTTGTTTGTTTTTCACACACACCGTTATGGAAAAAAAAAATTCTTCCTCTAGAATTGAGAAGTCCATTTCAACCCCCACTTTAATAATTAGCATTTGATGAGGCTACTTGATCTTGCATGTAACACTTTTCATCAATACTTGGTGGCACTACCATGCATTAAGTGCTAATACATTATTTCTAGGAGCATTAAGGTCCAGAGTGATTGTCACAGTCATTGTTTTATGGAGTCAGCAAATTAGAGAAACGAGTCACAGGAATCTTAAAGACCATTAGCCTGTTTTTATGATATTTCCAGAGGATGATATGTCAACTTATGTGAGTTGAGTGGGTGTTTTTCTCTTATTTTAAAGTAATATTAAAGAGAAATTTAAAGTAAGCTGTAAATATGCATTCAAGACATTAAAAGAATTTTTCCTGAGAATTAATGAATGTGATAAGTGCTCTGTGGTGAGAGAGTGCTGGATTTTCTTTGAAGTCAAAACTGAGAATTCTGGTTGGTGATTTTCTAGATGATAAGAACATTTGTCTGATAGCAACAATTATTTCTCAGTGAAGGCTACTGCAACCTGCAATATCATTGTACTCTGTTCCTAGTTTTATCACTGTCTTCTTGACTTCTATTCTGCTTGAAGACTGAGTCCCTTGCTTTTGCAAGGCACTTCACTAATCCCTGCAGGCACCATGTCTTTTCAAATTAAACCACAAATGTGGTTTTAAAGTACTGGTGAAAATCTAAAGTAAATCTGCAAGGGAAAGAAAAATACAATTTATGCTGGAAGCCCAAACTAGTAATTCTTATGCTTTCATAAAGGTGTGGGTAGGAAAAGAGAAAAGGAATGAATTTGAGATGTTTCAGCCCAGATGACTAGTTATTACCTTTAATTTCCTGGTCTGTCTGGGCTTGACAGTAATATTTGGGGGGGAGTTGTGTTTCAGTGGTCACGAGGAACCTGTTGCATTTACGGGGTAAAAAAGCAAAAAGTCCTCTTATATTACTCTCCAGTCCATGGGTACATAATCACCTACTACATCAGAGTAGCTGGTGATAAAAACAGAGGGCACACATGAGCTGGGAGTGAAATACCTGTCATGCTGCACCATGGTGCCTGTGTGTGTAGTCTGGGAGTTTTAATCAAGATTTAGCCTTGAACAGTACAGGTGGTGCTGCTGTGCTACCAAGGGTCACAAATAAGCAGAAATTAGTGCAGAAGGATCCAGAGGTGGCTTTCAGCACACCTTTGTGCAGCTGCTTTTCCCTGCTGGCTGGAATCTGGGTCTGTAGTGTCCAGAGGAAGAGAAGAGCTGGTGCTGTTGAGCTGAAACAGTGGTAAATGGTGCTTGGAGGATGACAGATTGAAGTGGGAGCACGAAGAAGTCAGATTTGGCTGTTCAGTGGCCTAAGTAAATGGGATCAGAGTTGGCAGTGTCTAGTTCAGAAAACTAGAATGCCACCATTAGAGTAAACGGCCTCCTAATCAGGAGGCATGCTACATGTGATCACCCAGCAGGTCACGTCTGGAAATTCAGTGGCCAAATGTTTAAAGGCATTAGAGGCTCATAAGGATAGAGAGGAGCACCAAATGGTATTTTCAGAAGTGACTCCTATTACTTAAATTGCAATAAAATCTGTGGGAATCAGGTAGTGAAGTACTTAATGCCTCTCCAAGAAAAGTCTGCACGGTGCCTGTTTTTATCAGTAAGTGCCTATGTGCCTCTTAAAATCCTGGCTGTCAGAGACATCTCCTACCTGTAAGGGTTTAGCAATGCTGAGTAGCAGAGATGGAAGAAGGATTAAGATACAAATGCTGCAGTGTTTGAGCCCTCCCTGTGTAATGTCTGTGCATGGCTCTATTTGTGTGTCTGGTGCCACGGGAAGATGGATCACGTAAGGACGTGCCATCAGAAAGCAAGGATGTGGAACACAGACTTCCTAAAAGGTATCAAAGCAGAGAACAAAAAAATCAAAGCATTGTCTTGCATTCCCATTCCCCTGAGCAGATGAAGAGGAAAGGAGGACATGTTTAGTACCTTGTTCCTTAGATCACAGGAGCAAAAGTACAACCTGGCTCCAGGGCTAAATAAAGAAGGAAAAACAAACTAAGTCCTGCTACCAGCTGTGATGGAGAAAGGCCTGCTGTGTTCTCCAGGAGGATTATTGGTATTACTGGTGACTGGAGAGATGCACATAAAATTGTGTGAATGAAAAGTAGAAAGGTAAACTTCCAACACAGGTAATCAAAAGTATAAAGAAATAGGAGATTATTCTTTTGCAAAAACCAGTCTCTTCAAAATCTTATCGCAAATACTATCTTGCAAAATAATCTATCAGTGTTGTATTTTTTAATATGAGCTAATTAGTGATACATACAAGAGACAGCAGGGCCTTGAAAGAGTCAGCTTAGAAAGCCTTCACCAACTGTGTCAGGGACTGTAGCTTAAATGCAAAGCTGGTGAACATTCAGATGCATAGTAGCAATCAAGCAGCCACTGAGAGAATTCAGGAAGGAGCACAGAGACACATGAAGCTGCAGAGCAGAATACTTGTGTGACAATGAACGTCAAGATGTGAACAGAGGAGCTGAATTCAATATGTGGAAGGCCAGCAGGTCCTGTAGAGTAAAACCTGATGATGAAAAGCAGGGTCATAGACAGACTGGAAAGTACACGGTCATGTCATAGCCTATGGGGAGAGCAGCTAAAGAAAAACCAGAGCACAATCAGGAAGCAGGCACTGATTTAGAGTTTGGATGTATAGGATACTAGGCTGTGCAAAGTGGCAAAAATTAATGGTTTGTAGGTGCCGAGCTGGCACCAGATACAGCAATATTTGAATAACCAGATGTAGGCAAGAAAATAAATGGCAGGTAGATAGATATATACAGAACTATGGAGATATTTTTGGGATTATTCAAGGGAAGAAAGCAAAATTGTCATCCAGCAACAGTGAATGGCGGTTACATGATTTCTTAATCCCTTGGACTGTATGTTAGTACAAGCATGATAGAAAGCACTTGTGATAATGCTTTCAGTAATATAGAAGACACAGAAGGCCCCATTGTCAGTGCAAACAGGCAAATAGATGATGCTTTGACAGCTGCTCTGCTCTCTGGCCTTGAACTCATCTCTCTGCAGAGTCAGACAGGCTTAGCCCAGGGTGCCTGCAGTGGTCACTCCAGGCTGGGGTAGCTGCATCTCTGCAGACTGACTTTGCTGCAGTGTGCAGAGAGAGGATCATAGGAGCTAAGGAAGGGTTGGCATGTGTCTTACAAAAAAGATGAAGCATTGGTCAGCTCCCAGAGCTGGGTATCACTGCTACTCGTGGAGTGAGTCCCGTGATTGGAGTGCTGCACCCGACCAGGCTACAGGCTTCGGAAGGAGTAGGCAGGGCAGGTGAGGGGGAGGTGTGGCACTGTAGGTAAGGGAGATGTTTGATTGCACAGCCCTTAAAGTTAGTGAGGATGTGGTGAAGAGCCTCTGGGTTAGTAATCTGGGAAGATTAGAGGGAAGGAAAACAAAGCAGATACTGTAGAGGGTGTTTACTACTGATTGCCAAGCCGAGATGTAAGCACCAGTGAACAATTCTATTGAGCAACTGGGAGAACTCTCTGGATCAGTAGGCATTGTCCTTATGGGAGACTTCAACTTCCCAGATATCACCTGGAAATATCATACTTCTGTGACAAGTCTTGGAAATTCTTGAGGTTTATAGGAAAAAACTGCTTGTCATTCATACGTAGTGAGCCAGCTAGGAAAGATGCCCTCCTGGATTTGCTATTTGTGAATAGAGAAGGACTCATGAGAGATATGACAGTAGGTGGCTATCTTAGCTACAGTGTTCATGAAATGGCTGAGTTTAAGATCTTCACTGTAAAGACAAAAAAGGATGGCAGAGTTGCTACCCTGGACTTCATGAGAGCAAACTTTATGCTATTTGGGGAGTTACTTAGCAGAGTGCCCTGGGAGTCTGCTTTTAAGGACTTCAGAGTCCACATGTGCTGGCCAGTCTTTAAGATTCACCTTTCAGAAGCACAGGAGCAGACAACTTCACCTGTTGTAAGTCACGCAAGCAGAGCAGAAGACCAGCTTGGCTGAACAGGGAACTCCTTGTGTAGGTCAGGAGTAAACAGAAACTGTATGACCTCTGGAAACCAGGTTAGGCTTCTCAGGAACCTGAGTACAGAGCTGTGGCTCATTTGCACAGGGGGAAGACATGAAAGGCCAAAGCTCAATTGGAGTTGAACTGGCCAGTGTTGTTTCAAATAATAAGAAGGGCCTTTTGTCAGATGAGGTCTAAAGAAAATATTGGACTGATACTTGGTGAAGGTGGTCATCTGACTGTGTTTGTCTAGTTTGGAGAGAAGGAGGCTGAGGGGTGACCTCATTGCTCTCCACAGCTTCCTAAGGAGGGGAAGCACAGAGGGAGATGCGGAGCTCTTCTCACTGGTGTCCACTGAGAGGATGCATGGGAATGGCTCTAAGCTGCCCCACAGAATGTTCAGACTGGACATTAGGAAGCATTTCTTTACTGAGAGGATGGTCAAACTCTGGAACAGGATTCCTAGAAAAGTGGTTGATGCCCCTAACCTGTCAGTGTTTAAGAGGCATTTGGACAATGCCCTTAACTGGTCAGCCTTGAAGTGGTCAGGCAGTTAGACGAGATACTTGTTGCAGGTCACTTCCAACACAAATACTCTATTCTACTCTATTCCACTCTGTCCTATGTTATCCTATCCTTTCCTGCTGTGATCTTCTCTGCCTTTATAATTGCACCCTGAGGCTGTTCATTCAGGTCTGGTTTTTTCATGAGGTAAAATCAAATTTTTTTTTTCCTAGCAAAGAAGGGTGGGGACTGATGCATTTTCTGTTTTCTTAGAGACAGCTTCTCTAGTCCAGAGCAGGCATACAGTGGTAGCACAACATGAAGAAGTTTGAACCAGTTGATTTCCCACTTACCTCTTGGATGAGGCAGCTGCCAGGTGTCTCAGCCCACCATCTTCTGTAATCCCTAACCCCATTAACCAGCTCAACATAACAAATGAGGGATCATTCTCCAGCTATCCCTAAATTTTTTAGTGAGTTGTTGTGTTTTTCTGTAAGTTGATACTAGCTCACTGACGTGACAGGCAGTATTAATAAAGCCTTAGTCACAGAGATGGAAAGAATGCTTTGTACACATAGGACCAAGAGCTGCCTGGATCCTTCTTTCTTTGAGCAAGCAGCCAGAAAGTTAGAGGAAATAATGAGAAAAATGAGATGTACTTGTCAATACAACTTCATGACTGAGTGTAGATGTTGGTGAGAGATGAAACATCTTGCTGCTTTTTGCCAAAAGCTATGGAATCACAGTGCAGTGCCTCCATGTTTTGCTGCACAATTTCCTAATGATACTGTGTTCATACACAGCAAACCAATATAGCTCAGCAATGCACTGTCAAGACAGAACACTAATAATTATGTGGCTTCTTTGGAATGAGGTAACCTTGAAATCCGGTAATTAAGTAGCAGTGTGTGTCTTGGTTTAATTCAGTGTCATTTTTAAGTGCAAAAATTGTCCCTATGTTTGTGTTCCAAAAATCAATATTTACTGTTTGTTAGAATTTTGAAACAGAAAAGCTGTAGTGGAGGCCTGTGAACTGCTCAGGATCTTTGCTGTGTGTAACACACTCTGCCTGAACCTGCAATTTCTGAGTATTGGTTCCTACTTTGTAGAGCCATTCTGCATATGGACATGCATACAGCATATGGTTAGACTTACTAAAAAAGCTTCTTGCTCAAGTAAACCAGTACAAGTCCCATCAGCCCAGCTCTGCCCTGTCTGCATTGAAGATCTGTTGCTACAAGCCTTGGCATTAGTTCAGGAGATGCTTCCAGTCAGGATTCATTTTTGACATAGATGAATGAGGACTTTGGTGAGAAAACTCAAAAAGAGATTGCCCTACATAAACTGGCTGAGCATTAGGCCTTTGAGAAATGAATGATTACATGTAGAATTGCCTTTCACATTAATAGCTGGAGAAGATCTGTCCAGCTGTCTATATGAGAGTGGAGATTTATTTTCTGAGGTAAAAGTGGAGTGAACTACTTTCTCCATTCAGAGAAAGTTTTGGGTTGGGTAGTCACCTTTTTTGAAGGAGAAGAATATTCCTGGTGATAAAAAGAGTACATAGAAATGAGACTGCATTTTGGAAATTGAATAGTATCTTTTTCTCCAGAGATCCATAACAATTAACCAAAAGAGTACCAATTTAAAAACAAGTTTTTGAGGGAAAAAGGTTACTTTTATCATCGAAGGTACTATTGCAGAGATGCACATGCTGAGCTGACTTTACAAAGCAGTTAAGTAGTTTTACATTGTAAAACTTTTAAGATCTGCATACAACACACGACTAAAATTTCTCTGACAGGTACGTGGAAATTCTGGTAATCCTTTGTGTCAGAAATGTATTTTTGGAATGTGTAAGGCTAGAACACATCTTTTTTGATGCAATATCATGAAGTTAGAAAATCTAGGTATTCATAAAATATGAGGTTTTTTCCTCTGTGCCTTCATCCTATAGCAATTTAGGAAATGACGGGCTTCATCTTAAATCCTTGTATGTTCTTCTTTGTGTATTTTCAGGATTCCTCTTTGATTGGAACAGCCACAGTGGCTGGTCCCAGGACAAGTGCAATAATTGGAGATCAGGGAACACCACCGAAGGTCCAGCTCCCCCTCAATATGTAAGCAGCTCATCTCAGTCACTGTGTACTCTTTGTTTCCCATTGTGTGTGTGTGTGTGTGAGTGCGTGTGTGTGCTTGAAACCTGAATGCCCAAATCTCAGCTCAGGTGCATTCTGAGAAGAGAGAGAGTGCAATTTCAAACATGAGGCAGCCCCTGCTGAAATTGAAAAATTAATAGAGGAGGGCAAGTCTTCCCCCTTTCTGTGTGAGCCCTTTTAGACTTTATTTCTTTTAGCTGTATGGATCACTGTGAAGCAAACTGAATACCTCTGAGCTAGAGAAAATCTTCCTTCATTTAAAGCTATTACAAAGGTGTAGTCCTATGGAATCAAACACTGATATATTCATCATTAACCAGATAAAATGACCCAGTTGCATTTTTTGGTGCCATTAACAATGACTGAACAAAGGCAATGAAAGAACTTCACATCTTTGGCATATGATCTTACTGAATAGTGCCTAGAATAACAGAAGGTTTACAGAACAAAAAGAGTACACTTCATTATAGCAAGTCTCTTCTAGCCTGGTTGGTTTATCTGATACTTGTCTAGTTAAACTACTGAACCCTTTCCTCTCAACACATACACCTTTGTAAAGCAGGGCAACTATACACACACACACACACACACACACACACGTGCACATCCATATATTTGGGTTTTATGATATGGATAAAACAAGGTCTTAATTCACAAAATCCTAAAAATAATTGAGGAGATCTTCTTTAAGAACAATAGGGGTGTTGGAACAGAACCAAACAAATTTCTTCTTGGCTACTTATTTGAGATCTTTATACCTGAGGGATGCCACACATCCCTGAATGCTCCACAGAGAGGTCTCATCATCACCCTGTGGTCACCCTGTGCAGCCCGTGTGGCACATAGTGGGGCACATGTTTATTTCAAGCTTTGCCCTGACTAGGAAGCAGTAACTGGCAATAGTTGAAGTACCTAGTTCTTGAATCAGGACATTTTCCAGTTCTCTGGCAATGTCCCTGACTCCATGCCTCAGCAAGCCTCCCCTTCTCCCTCCCATGCTTCTCCTGTCATCTCCCTTGTGAAGCAGCCTTGTAATCCAGTCTGTCATTTTGCATTTGCAAGCCAAGTTCCAGTCAAAGCGGATGCATTATTTGAAAGCTGTGGCAGTAGTGGGGAGGTGTAATTCTAGACAGAGCCCTGGGGCTTCAGCGTTATAAGCAGAGTCACAGGCAGCTACCCAAAGCTAAGAACATAAGCCACCTTCACACTTAGACCTTTTTTTAGGGAACTTCTAATAAACATTCTGGGTTCTTCTAGGTCCCACTCCCTAACCCTTAGCCTCACTGTTTCACATAGCCCAGAATAATCTGATACTACGTTTTGCAAGATTTCAGATTGTTGTTTTAACACTTTCTTCTAGGCTGTACAGAGTTAGCTGGTGAAGTTTCACACCTAAAATCTAGAGAACAGTGAAATATGTCCAAATCCAAAGATTTTGGCTTAAGGCAAAATCATCTTCAGCAAGTGGGACCACTAGACCCGATTTCCTGCCAGAAGAAAAACCCAGAAACAACTTCTGAGGAAGGAAGCTGCTTGCAATCAAATTGTTTTCAGCCACAGATGAGAGCAGGCATCCCCCCAGCTCTCCCCTCTCTGCCAGCAGTGGAGCTTATGCCTGGCCACAGGGTGGGCTGCAGACCCAGGCTGAGCCTGTTGCTGAGTTTGGAGAATGCTGTGCCTCTGCAGCTAAAGAGGAGATGCCCAGGGATGGGCATCCTCACTACCCCACACAGGTGGTGGGATCACCGGCCCACAAAGAAAGTGCTGATCACTTGTGTTGTCCCAGGGCCACCCCATATGGTTGTTGCACACAAGCTTTCATTGCTTTAGCCATACAGAGACTGGTCTGTTTTGGTATGGTGTCCATGCTGGGCTGGTGTACACCTTCTTTTAGTCTCTGCAAGGATTTTGATACTCCATCCAGAAGATGTTTAGGCTCATTGTGATATTGGATATTCAGACTTACTGGTGGCTGATTTGGGGGAATTTGCTGGGTGAAGCTAGTAGGGGAAAACAGAAAGAAACTAATAGGAGAGCTGGAGATAGCTGCAAGGCACAACAGCCTATGATCCACTTAGGATAATTTTCCTTGCACCTTCTTCCAGCATCTCCACCTGTAAATTACATTATTACATGTAGCCCCTTGGGGAAAAAGGCTGAGTGAGTCTGTCTAAAATGCTCTATTCCTGACCCCCTGCTTTAGCCATAGCTTCTGAATCTGAGCCCTGTGTAAGCAGCATTTTCAAAAGGGACAATCAAAGCCACACTTTCTGCTCCCTTGAGTGAGTGCAGTCTGGCACTTTCTGTTACATCCTTGCAGAGCACAGTGCTGAAGGATTACCACTGAAGCATGCAACCTCATTTCTTGTCAGGGTGACGCATTTTAATGTTCTTCAGATCATATGTAGCCTCATTTCCATCAGGTGAACAGCTACAGACCTGCTCAAGACCACCTGATTATATAGGCTAAAAAAAGGATGTGCAGGGTGGTTTCTCCCATCTGTTGACTAATGAAATACAGTTTCTGATTAGGTCTTTGTACCCCATGCACGTGGTAAACAGAGCCAGGCACATCAGCCTAAGATTCCCCAAGGAGCTGTTACCAAATATTTCATATTCTGCTCATTACTGTCTGTTTATTTACTACCTTCAGAACAAAAATAAGGAAATCTACGGTACAATAAAGGAGTAGAATCAAGAAAAATAACAGGATTTATTCCTCAATTATATTTCCTGGAGAGCAGAAGTAAAAAGTCATGTATCATTTTTATTGGCTGAAAATCTACAATCACAGCTGTTATAGTTTTCATTTTTTCTCTCGTTCACTGCTATAAGGTGGGCAGCAAGCCTCTTCTCACCCACCCTTGAGCCTAAGAGCATTCTGCTGCACTTTGTAGTGTAAATGCACTTTCTCTCTTTTCCCATTTCTCTTAATCTATCTTCACTGCCTGTAAATCACAAATAAATAAAAAAACTCAAGGCACAACCTTGATCAAGAATTACCAGAAATCCCTTTTTGCATCTGTAGAAAAGAAACAGCACAAAAAAAAAATCTAGTATTTACAAAGTGTTGTTCTGTGTGTGCACTCTTGCCATTTTATCCCGACTTTCCATTATTTCCCGAAGTGCAAGCAATCATTCTTAATTTTCAACAAGAATCTCTCTAAAGAGAGAGAGTATCTGTAGGGATTTTAAGCTGTAGTCTTTTCACAACACTAGACACATCCCTGAAGTAGTAACAGAAGAACAAAAGAGAGATAAATAGAAAGGTTCTAAACAAAGGGAATAAATAAAAGCCGTGATTAAATAAATAAAAAGTTCTACATATTGGATTCTATACTAAAGATTTATTACAATACTTGCATGCAAAACATCCAAAACCAAATTCTACCGCTTCACTTACTTAAGTAAAAAACTCCTTGCAGAATGTGGCCCTTTCTCACTTTTTGTTTTACCAATATAGTACAAGAATTGCTGTACCAGATCAGAACAATTTGGTGTGTTGTTTCTAAACTTGGCCAGCATAAATAGCATTGAGAAAGCTGGAAGAACAACTTTTGAAATAGCCTACCCGTAAGAAAAGTTTCTTCTTAAACTCCACAACAGAGGTGGATCCCACCCTGAAGCATATGAATATATACTTCTTCCAGATGTCAGGATTTGCAAAGTCCTCTTACTCGAGGCCTTGTTACTCTGCCTGTCTCTGTAATTGTGGTGTTTTGCTGAAACTGTTGCAAAGTCCTTAACTTTGGTGCTGCTTTATGGCACTGTTTTGCTTTGGTTGTGCCCTGAGTGAGAAGTATGTCTCATCAACTTCTAAATTACCTTTAGCTCTAATTAGTTATTCCCTTATTGTCTTAGAATCCAGTCTCTGCCCTTCCTTGTTTGTGAAGCAGCCTGTAATGATGTCCCTTTTTAACTACCACTTCTGAACAGTGGTTCTGCTCGCTTTCTGCTCTGTGGGGCTGGAGTTGGAGCAGGACAGGTGGTAGTTGATGTCATCTGTGTGCCTTCTCCCTGTGTGACCTCTTCCCACAGCTACCTAGCCCTGTATGCCTACAAGCCTCAGAAGAACGATGAGCTGGAGCTCCGCAAAGGGGAGATGTACCGGGTCATTGAGAAGTGCCAGGACGGCTGGTTCAAGGGCACCTCTCTGAGGAGTGGCATGTCCGGGGTCTTCCCAGGCAACTACGTGACACCTGTTTCAAGGTGAGGACCACTGACCTGTACTGGGGCTGGGAGGGATTCTGGATGGCACTGAAAACAATGCAGCTCTGCTTTTAAATCAAATTCCCCTTCCAGAAATTCTCTGGTGGTGATGCCTTGAAGTGGCTACCTAAAAACAGAGGCTAGACAAAATAAGAGAATAAAAGTAGGTATTTATTTGAAGGGCCTTCAAAGGTACACCCTGGGCAGTCAAAGGGCTGCACCCAAGATGGACCCTGGGTCACGGGTTCTTCACACTTTTGTAAGTTTGGTCCATTTGCATATCAGGGTTAATTCTCCAATTATAACTACAGTTAATGATGTAATTACCACAAGTTTGCCCCTCCTCTTCAGAGGCTTTTAGTTTACACATTTTGGGGCCTGGACAATCGAGGTATCCTTGAAAAGCAAACCTAGAGAGGCTTTGTTATGTCTAACCAGCATGAGAGGACAGCAGCTAACAGGCCACACGAAACTTCAGAGTTACACACTAGGCAGTACAGGATTTGAAAAATAAAAAAGTTAAAAGCTCCTCTGGCAGTGCAGACTTCAGTAACGAGACTTGGGGATTGCAGCATTGGAGTTATCCATGTCCTCACGAGATTGCACTAGTTGTATTAGATGATGGCATTTGTAACCTCTCATAGGCACAGGTTTTACTATTGTAAAGAAACTGTTGGCTAATAATTTTGTTGTTATAAAACGACTGGATTTGTAACAAAATTAGAAGTAGCTCCTCATGTCGATTTGTTCTTTTTAAAGCAAAGATCTGGAATGGTTTGGATCTGGACTAATGTTTGAACTGTTAAAATTCCAAAGTGGTAGGAGAGTTAAGTAAATTGTCTGATTTTACCTACCCCCACCTCAATTGCAGAAGATAAGAAAAGGAAGCAATGGCATTTTGTGGGGAGGAATGCCATTTGTCAGAGTTTGCTATGGACAACACCAAATCAAAGCTGAGAAGAAAGTCCATCTCTGTGTCCCAGACTGTTTGTGCCACGTGTTCCTAGCAGGTGAATGCTGGCATTTGTATGCCCATATCTCCTTCAGAGCAACTGTGGATCTGCAAACTGAACTCATTCCTTCTCTTTTACTCTCAGTCTCTCCTCTCACATGAACACTGTCTCCACCACCTTTGACTCCTCTCCAGAGAAGGGCACCTTGCAACTCAGACACTGTTGATCTTGAAAAATTGATCCAGCTTTGTTGCATCTACAGTTTATGTCAAGTCTGTAGCACGTGTTCTGAGTAACACCAAAAGTTAAGAACAGATCAGAAGGCAATAACTAATCCTGCTGACAGTCCTAATATTGCATTTCAGTAAGGAAACCCCAAACATTAATTCACTGTTCATCAACCTAAATGTATTTACCTTATTTTATAGAGCCTCTTGGCTGCCTTCACTCCTTGCCTCTTCAGCTCTTAATTAGTAAGGAAGTTTGTGCTGAAGGTTGGTTATCTGAATCAGCAAGACTTTATTAAATGCAGCATGTCACAGCTAGAACAAGACAGAGAAGTGCTAAAGGGCAAAAGTACTTTCCACAAAACCTGAAAGCAGCTTTATGATTATATTTATGATCCTGTGGGCTAATTAAGCTTCTGTATAAATCACCCTCAGTGAGAACAGCAAGAAAAATCTGATAGCAACAAAATCTCCTATTTGCACTACTTTCAACATACTTTGTTCCCCTTTGACAGCAAAGCAGAGGATTAGATTCATACATGTTTTTCTGCCACTCCCTACAAAACCCAAGGAAAAGAAGTTGTGAATTTAATAACACTGAACTATATTTATAAGCTGCCAAAACACATGTGTGAGTGGAGCATTACAGGAAAAGAACAAAACTCTTTAGATGGACAGACAGGCACAGGGCAGCAGAGAAAATTTCCCCCATCCAACATCTATCCACCTCTATTGGAGTCACAGATAGTTTCTGTACTTGTTGGTGTGCATGTTTGCCTGAACACAGTTCTCAGTGGACCGTTAGATGTGCTTTCCTGGCAAACTCAATCTAGTGCAGATGGCCAAGCCAGCTCCAGCTGAACCTTCCTGCCACCCTGCCAGCTCTTCACAGCAGATGACAGACAGTCAAGATTTCCATCTGGTGGGATTCCCATCTTTTCCCAACGTGGAGGCTTATCAAAAAAGATTGAAGAAAAGAAAAAATCAGATTTATTTAGCAAAATGTAATCCAGGCAAACCTTCCACCATGAGATAAGTGAATGACACCACGGTGTTTTCTTTCTTCCTGTGACTTTAGCGAGGAGGGGATTGGGCAGAAGGGATAGCTATCTTTTGCACTTTTGGACTATATCCTCCAGCCTGTGCTTTGGTCCTTTTCCATCAGAATTTCACTCTTTTGGCTATCCACTCTTTTCTTAGGGTTATTTCTTCTGTCACCCATGTCCTGTGAATCAGACCAGATTGTTCAGCATGCTCCTTTCTGTTCTTCTCCTCTCTGTGTTCCTATACAATCTTGGGGACCCAGAGGTTCTCCCAGTTTCATACCCCATAGTTGACTCTCACACTTTTTCTGTTATTCTCTCCTCTCTTGCTAAACCCTTGTACTGTCTCATTTCCATTTCCTCCACCTTACTTTGTTCTGCCTCATATCCTCTGTGCTGTCCTCTCCTGGAAGAGGACCTTGGCACAAGAAGCAGCTGAGGAGAAAAGAACAGCACAAAATGATCCATCTGTTTCATGGCATCTACAGCTGGGGAAGGAAATTATTCAGGAACTCGAGTAAGAAACTCAGAGAAAGAGCTGCTGAGCAGCAGCTGAGTTTGTCCATTGATGTCCTTCTGTCCTCCTCAGTGTCGTTCTGTCCTGGTCAGAGTTTTTACCTCAGTGGTAAGAAGATCAAGACATGCTGTAGTCTGACCTCAGCTAATAGGAGAAAAAGCCTTGTCCCTTCCCTCTGAGGTCTACTTGGCCACTCAGGTGAAATACAAATTATGCGTGCAGTTAAAGTGAGAAGTGGGAGAGGCATCAATGACTGTTTGGATTTCCTTTTCATTCGGGTCAGCTGCATTCCTGTCCCTGTTGCGTTCCCTTAGCAAGTCTAAGCTAGGGCTGGTTACATGAATAGGGTGAATGTTCAGCCAAGCCAAGCCCAGTCAAGTCTGCTGCTTCTCAATCCCCTTTAACAGCCACACACAGATTTGGTGTTATACATCTTTGTTTCTCCCTGTAGGGCTGTATGCAAGTTTGGTCCAAAGAAAAGATCTCTGAGTCTGTTTTAATTGTCACCCCATGTGAAATAGCCTCTGGCACACAAAATGACATTTGGGAGATACCCATTTCCTCTGAATTAAGATTTGTGATTTTACTAGAAACTATTCAGACAGCAATGTAGCATAATAAAAGACATTACCCTGCACTTCTTCCTGTAGGATAAAGGTGTGAAAATATCCCCCAGCATGCTTATAAATGGGTCCTATAAAGATAAATGTATATCAATACCTCAGTTTACTTTAACAGATGATAGAGTATCATGTTAAACCCCCTAGGTAACTGGGGGTACTTATCAGCACTGTGGTTGGGTATTGGGGTCTTTGTAGCATGCTTACACTGTGCACTTGTCTCCATGCAGGGTGCCAGTGGGAGCTGGGCAGCCCAGGAACAGCGGAGCTGGAGGAGCTCCAACAACAAAAGTAGCCCCAGGAGCCATCCACCCCATTGTGGCTGGTCACAGCAATGCCACCACGGCTGTCAGACCGGTTGTTCCCATCACTGCTCCCCAGACGCATCCGCAGCTGCAGGCGGCCTCTCCGCAGCTGAACAACTGCCTGAGGTACTCGGCTCAGCAGCCAGCCAGCCCGCCCCGCAGCGCCATGCAGATGGGTAAGTGCTCACCCCGGGCCTCCCACCCTGCACTGGCAGGATGGATGTGGTACCCCTCGAGTGCAACCCTCCAGAGTGTGCCCAGGCCCACAGCTTCCTTCCTCACTTTAGTCACAGCCCAGTCAATGTGGAGCTTGTCCACTGGTGATAGAGTATGTTTTCTCTGCTTGTAATATTTATGGGTTTCTATTGATCTCTGGGAACCACGTTGTGTTTATCAGATTGTTCTGTTGCTACAGCTGAAATAGACTGTAGTGTTTACAAATATTTATACAATTTATCTGAGTGAAAGCAAGCGCTCTGTATACTGAGGAGATTAACAGTTACGAGTCCGGTTGGCTTGCTGATAAAAAAATACTGCCCTTATTGCAGAGCAAGTAACACATGCCTTGAAATTAAGAAGCATTTCATTGGGCTTCAGGGATGAAAAGTATTTATTAGGCAGAACGGGACCCTGTGTTAGTGATAAAGCAAAAGATCTGAAAAATGCTGCCACCTTTTTGAAGTGAGAATAAGAGCTGTGTGCACTGCAGGCCTCTGTTCCTTCCAGGTTCCCTTTCTGATGTACAGCACAATTTTCTAGAGTAAAATTTATTCCCCTTTCCCTGATGTTAACAGCTTCTGATGTTGAATAAAGTAAAAGTAAATCCTGTGGTGGAACTTTATAGCAAAATTTAAAACATTTTGTTTCTGATATTTTATAGGGATGTGAGCCATTGTATTTACAAAGGCAGATCAGTAAGGACTGTGACTGCTGAAAACTGAGGTCTTAGATACAAAACAGAACAAACACAAATGAGAAATACCCTGCAGAGTAAGTAATGAATTCATGAAGCCAGGTACCTTTTGAAGCCAGAAGGTACCATTATGACCATCTAATCTCACCTCCTATACAGTCCAGATCAAAGGGAAGAAAACACAATCAAATACCTGTGAATCTCAGTCTTAAACAGTGGAGACTCCTCTGCTCAATAAACAGTGCAGGGCTTTACACAGTATCCATGTCATTCTGGGGAATAATCGATTTATCCTCTTTTTGTCTACTTCAGAAAGTGCTGCTCTCCCCTCAAGTCACACCCTTCCAAAAGGTCTCCTGCTCCCACAGTGCAAAGGCAAAAATGCACCTTTTGGGTGAAGCGCTCAGGAAGTGTTTGGGTGCTCCTGGTGCCTCCTGTGCCCATGTCAACAGGCAGGTGACTCCCCTGAAACCAAGGTGACAGATTGCTTTGTCCCACAGACCTGGCCTGCCCCACACCTTCTTTCCACAGTGCTGCTGTGCTACACCTCCAGCAGCTTCCCTGATTTAAGACTGTTCGTCCAGGTCATTCTGACATCTCTAAAGTGCCAAAGTCTTGGCAGGCAGGGTGATCCAAGGACCACAGAGCTGTTCCAAACCTCCTAGGCAGAGAGTTTTCCAGCCTTTCCAGAAGGTTCATGAGATTGTTGTTTTAATTAAACAAACCTTTGCCAGGATAAATAAAGGAAGTTTTCACACTTATCAGTAATTCTCTCCATAATGGCTGTCCTCACCAGTATCCTGTGGACCAGAGCCCCTGCAGGACAGGTCAGTGCACTGACTTGTGGAAAAGCTTTCCAAGAGAGGCAAGCTGGTGCAGTATTCAAATCACGTTTCTGTTGGCTTGCAATATACATGAGTAACAAAGCAATTTTCTACAAGGCCACTAATGTAGGAATACACCCAAAATGAAATATGAGTGGTGTAGAACAAAAATAGCCTTCAGTGAGCATTGCTAATTAATAGCATGTTTGATGCAGCACAGTCCAGATCCAGAGATCCCAGAGCAAAGGCATACATTGTAACAGTAAGCAGATGAAACTACAGAATAAAATGTGAGAGCTCTGCTCAGAGCAGGTTTTTCTCAGGCCATTTCTTTTACTGTTTCTCGTCTTCCTTTGTGTATGGAAACATCAAGTCCTACACAAAAGAAGTGATGTGCCTAATTTGATTATCATATCGGGGTTCTGCATCCAGGTACATGCAGTGCAATTCCATTAGTATGCTTTTCCTCTAAATTTAGGAAAGCCATTGCTCCCTACAAACAGCAGTTCAAAACCTAGATCCTGCAAGTTTACCCATTCCAAAAAATTAGATTTCTGATAGCAACAGTTGCTCATCACTCAGGTTCCAAATGGGAAAATCAGGGGGGAATCATTTCAAGATAACTAGTGGTACCTTGCCAGCTTTCTGGAAGTGAATTGCACTTTCAGTGCATGTTCTTGGTAGTCCTGGGAGGGAAAGATATTAACTAAGAGTAAAAATAGTCTAGAAGGTGTCTGTAATAACAACTTTTAGGGCCTTCCTCATGCTACATGGTAAAGTTATCAAGTAAAGCTACATGGTAAAGAGTTGGAAGGGACCCACAAGGAAGATAGTTTAGCTGATTTGCCATAAGCAACATCAGTAAAAAAGAGATGTTATAGAGTCAAGGAGCTACTGTGAGGGAGAATCATATAAACTTTGGAGGTGCTAATCTGATGATGACTGGCCCATCATGTTCAGTATCATGTCAGATAACAGGGCATAAGGCTGGGAGATGAAATTCCCTCCTGGCAGGAGTGCTCAGCTGGTGTAGTATGATTAATGGCACTTTATCAATCTAACCCCGGTTAGTGGGTGCCACTGATAACCATAGGAAGAGAAACTAGTGGTTTGAGTTGTTCTAGCATTGTTTAGTTATAGACTGAGTGAACTCCAGCTGCATAAAAGTTTGTCCTTCAGATGAATTTGTCAGAAAATCACAGATCAAAGTGGGTCAGAAATTTTCCAGTAAAATGCATCTTGGTCAAAGTAAAGCTGATTTGCTGGACTCAAAGTTTTTTGTCAGGAATGGATGTAGTTCAACCAGACCAACCATGAAGCTGTACTGGCTTGTGTTGGTAAGGGAATTGATGGCTTTCCAGAGCTGTTCTCCACATAACAGTGCAATGATCACAATCTATGTTTTCACATCCCAGGTGAATAACCAGACCAAAACAGAGGCTACTGTGGGGTGAGTGAGCATGTTATGCTCAGAAAAATATTCAGAAGTTCAAATTTTGCACTGAGACAGAACTAAACAAGATTATGAAACCTTAAAATCATTTATGAAATGGGCACTTTCCAGCCAGTCCTATTACTGAATCATTTATATGAGGGAATGTCTCAGTATGGACTCAGCTTCTAGGCTGTACATACTTGAAGTGGAGCTGTATTTATGTAACACCTAAGCAATCAACCAAGCTGGAAGTCATAGACAACATCATTGTGGAGATGGACCCAGAGCTTTGTCACATTTTTTGCAACCTGAAGCATGCAGCAGGCTCTGGAATCCCTGGGGAGCTGGCCTCATCAGTGTGTCACAGTCACCGTTAAATGGACGAGCTCTAATTCCTGGTTCCCACTGCTTGCAGGCAGGGTTTGCTTAGCAGGAGCAGCCAGACTAAAAGGCACTGCATAGTCCCTTAGGGACTTTGCTGGCAGAGAGGAGGCTGAGCTCAGAAATCCTCCGGTGGATTTCTGCTTAATTTATCCTGTGCAGCACAGTGATGTGATGTTGATCATTTTGTTAGGGCTGAAACAAGAGACCTCCCTTTGTAATTGCTGTCTGCAGGGTCAGCGTGGATCATCTGGGCTAACCTCTTAGGTCCCGTGTTACATTGCTCCAAAAACCTATCACATTAGGAGGGGGGCCTGGGGGTGCAGAAAACAGCTCAGCTGGAACAAGATAATATATTTTAAAAAGACAGCAGGCTAGGTATTTATTTCCAGGCATGGGCAGGGATAGCGAACTTCGTTCCCCAGTGGCATCACTGCGGGGAATAAACCAATTTTGGTGACTTCGGACAGGCCTCTTGCAACCAGGAGGGGAATTAGCCAAAAACACTTGCAAGGTGAGATACCCTGGGCTAAGGCTCATGTCTCTATCAGGGCCTTGGCACGTTCACAGACAGAATCACAGAATATTCTGAGTTGGAAGGGACCCACAAGGATCATCGATGCCAACTCTTCAAGTGAATGGTCCCTAAGTGGATCAAACCCACAGGCTTGGGGTTACTGGCACCGTGCTCTGACCTGCCGAACTATGGCCACTGAAGGGCCCATCAGGGCAGTGCGAGGGGAATTTAACCGTGCTCTGTCCCTCTCCCGCAGCGCACCCGGCAGTGCCGGCCCCGGAGCGACCCACGGCCACGGTCTCGCCTCTGCGGACGCCCAGCTCGCCCTCCCGCCTGCCCGCCGCAGCCATTCGGCCTCACCCCGCCGTGTCCCCGCAGCACGGCCACCAGCCGCCCGCGCCGGGGGCCCGGCCCCTCATCCCGCTCACCTCCGCCGCCGCCGCCATCACCCCGCCCAACGTCAGCGCCGCGCACCTCAACGGGGACGTGGGCGGCGGGCCCCTGGGCCCCGCCACGCCCGGGCCTGCCGGCAAACCCGAGGAGAGGAAGAATGAGAAGGTAAGGGCCGCCGTGCCTCTGCTGTGCCCCGTGCTCCTGCCCCATCTCCCTCCCACGGGGCTGCTGAGGAGGCGCCTCGCGGAAACTTGTTTCCATCGCCAGACAGCTTGGGCATCCTCATCTCACACTATTTCCACACTTCATCCTCCCCCCCCCACCACCATCCTCAACACTGCTCTCACATTACCTGCTCGCGGATGGGAAACAAGGTTGAATGGGCTGAATTTGTGTGTTTCTTCCAATGATCAGCGCTGAGATCTGCAAATTTGCAGTGGTGCAGTGAGATGCTGGAGCAGGCTCTTGGCCGTCAGAACGGGATGGCCGAGTCAGAATCCGTCTGCCTCCCTGCGCCAAAGAGGCTGATGGTGGCACCAGCCGCGCCCCAGGTGCCTCAGGCACAGTAAAACATCGGCTCCTGAGCGATAGGAGCTGTTTTGCTCTTTCAGAAACATCTCCATTTCTTCAAGAAACTTTCACTGCAGTGGCACAGCCAAAAGAGAAGGGAATTGGATAGTGTTCATTGGGATGGAGGTTGAGTGCGCTGTAGGGCCAGTCTCCTAGGAGCCAGCAGTGGGACCCATAGCTGGTTACGCGTTCCCTGGCACCCTTGCTAAGGAAAGCCAGCGTGGAGAGCTGCTTTAAGCACCGGCCTTTTAGGTTCTTGGCAAATATTTTGCTTTTACCAAATGTTTACATTGTGTCAGCAGTTCCCATATATCAGTGCTGAAGATTATCTCTGTACTGGCTAGCAGAGCAAGATCCTGGTTTGTATCTGAGTAGGAGGAAGAGATGTGGGGGCCTGCTTTTCCTTTCAACCTGAAAAAAAATCCTTTCCATATGTTCCCTGAGCTTTTCCATGGTGACAGACGCATACGGAGTAAACAGTTCCTTTGTACATGGTAATACTGAGGCGGCAGGTCTCATGTGTCGTCAGGATCACAGATAACCCCTAGTTTCACAAAATGAGGAATACAAGTTTTACAATCCTTTTCTTAATCCTGTCTTGAATTTTCTCTGAATGCATTTTGGTGAAAGAAGGAGGGTGTAGAAATGCTGCCCTGGATGTAACATTTAGATACTTGCTTACAAAGAACTCCCAGGTGTGGGTCAAGGACTGCATGTGGTGGAAGCAGAACAACACCTGCTACTTCTGCGAGTCCAGGGAAGGGAACAGCATTTGGCAGGAGGTGGTAGATCTACACATGACCTCAGAGCTTTGTGTACTGGCTTGTTTAATACTTCCTAAAAAGCATTAAGTGATAGATCCATATATTTTAATTCATGAGATACTGCACACTGAAAGTCTGTAGGCAAAGTTATTTTGAATACAGTCCTAAGATACTGGTTAACCTTTCCCAAGCTGTTACAGCTTAAAGTTACTGAATTTGGATGCAGAGAAGTAAAGTTAAGAGGTTTTTGAACTCCATGGATGAACAGGAGAAGCAGATATTATACGACAACATTGCAAAGGGCATTGCCAAAGACCAGTTCACTATCTGGGAAGTACCAGAGAGAAGTGACAATAAAAATTTTCATTTCTAAGTCGATTGAGTAACACATAACTGCCTCGGCTGAACAACATATTCCTGAATCTTGTCCATGTTATAGTTCACTTTCATTTTAGAAAGATCTGAATTAGCATTGTTTCCTTTCCTTTTAGAAATAGCGACTGATGTTTGGCCAGATAAGTTGTGTTCTTACTCTTTGCTAAGCCCAAATATTTCTTTGAAGCAATTGAGATCTTGGATAATGCCAGACTGAAAGCCACATAACTATTCAGAAAGGATCTGTGAGTCAGAACTTGAACCATATCTGGAACTGGGCTTGATGTTTTCAAAGTGAAGGCTGATTAGGCAGGTTTTTTGGTAAACAGGAAAGTGTCATAACACTCTGAGGGAATATCTGTGGACAAAGGCAGTATCTGTTATCACTACATGTAATAGGAAAAAATCAGACAAGATCGAGGAGCAAAAAACAGAAGGAGGGACATAGGTAGCAAGCTGCCAGATAAGCAAATATCAGAAGCAATTTTTCTGAGTTCAGTTTCATTACATTAATCAGTGAGGTATTTTGAGATGAAAGGAACAGAGGGGAAGTTAGTAAGAGGAGAGGTAATAAGGTCTTCAGCTCTACTGAACACAGGATGGAAGAAATGCACAGGTAATTATCTCCTGAGCAACTGAGATTAGCGAGTCATATGTGATGTAAATTGTAATGTGCCGTAAAATTCGCATTGTTGTTAGAATCAACAATTTTTGGTGTCCCATGAAATTGTTAACTTTAATCCTGGCATAGACTTTCCAGTGTCATTTGTAGGATACCCTTGAGGATAAAGGCTGAATGATCAGAGAATAACTGGTTTAGGAGACATTTTCTTGTTATTAACCATGGTTTTCTTTCATGCAGGAATTGTCAGTGTGAGTTCACTATGGTACAAATGGCATATAGTACATAAGAGGAAGTACTTTGCATTCAGGGATGGACATGATGAGGATCCATTGTTTTTCATGGTTCTTTTGAGGGCTGTGGAGATAAATTGCAATTTTTGCATTTATCACTCTAGTATAGGGAGATATATTGGTCCTTGGGGAATTTTCTTCAGATTATAACTTTAGCAGTGTTGATTGTCTGCTTGAAGGCTGGGCTGGGAGATAGTGGGGAAAAGTGTTTTAAGATATGATCTTCGAAAAATTTGTGGTTTATGATTTCCCACGTCCATTCCACTCAGGGATACTAAATGTGACACCAGGAGGCAGCTTCTGCAGTGAGTCCATGTATGCTGTTTTTGTTGCTTGTTCCAAGATGGAATTGACTTCACCTTGGGAATGCCTTGCTGAGTGTTTGGTGCAGTCATCACTGTTAATGCTTTCCTCTTTGCAAACATTTATATGCCAATATCACAGGTTCCTGTTGGTGTGCAGCAGGCACATATAGGCAGATCCGAAGATTTCTCGAAAATCAGGGGGCTCCAATTCCAACTTTTACTCATTTCCTTGTGGTTTAAAGGCAACTGGCAGAAATAATCCTAAGGATTATGGTCTTCAGATCAGCATGAATGATTTTCTTGCTCATTTTCTATTAATATAGCAAATAAATCCTTAGGTCTATTTTTTGACATCTTTAGTTCTCTGCTTCAGCTTATTTCTTGAAGATCTTGATCCAAACTTCCAAAGCTGCAGGTGAACTTTGGTACTTACATTCATTTAGGTACCCTAATAATAGTGTCTTACTGTTATATTCCTGCTGACTTATTCAGGAGGTAAAATTCCACCTCCATGCCAGTCTTCCCTTGTTGGTATGCATCTATTCCCAGAGGATCCCATCTGCAACTGGGCTTGTGCTCCACACCTCAGCTCCCTGACCAGCCTCCTGCCTGCTTAGGGAACAGTTTTGAGTATGGTCTCCTTTATCAGCTGCTGGTGGTAGCTGACAAAAAAACTGTGCAATAGATAGTGCTGAAGTCCACTGTGCAACAGTACTTGGAAAGTACTCTGGCAGCCAAGCAGGCTGAGAAGTAGAGCACTTGAAAATCAAAGAAGTTTCAGTGCTGTACGGGCACGGTAGGAAGCAGCAGGAAAGGCGGCTCCCGCAGGGGTAGCACAGACACTGCAGGAATAACAAGCGGCCTGAGTGAAGGTAAGGGAGTGCAGCAGAAGTCGGAGAGGTAACAGTGGTCAGGGCAGCAGAGGAGAGGGAAGAGCATTGGTAGCTGCTGGGAGATAGAGCAGGGAGCACCAGAGAAGGGGTGCCAGTGGGGCATGCAGGTGAAGGGTGCTGTGCAAAGCCCACAGGAAGGGGTCCTGAAACAGGGAAGTTGAAATATTGGGTGTGAAATGTACCTAAAGAAGGCAGTTGAAGAGAGGAAAGTGTGAAGGAGACTTTATTCTTTTTCTCAAATTCTTCCCACTTGAGGCAAATTTTTCTTTTTTTTTCCAAGAAGGAGGTTCCTTTCCCCAGAAGTAAAATACTAATTTTTCCCCAGAGTCACTCTATGCCAGGTTAGGAATGGGAGCATCCCTCAGAAATCACAGGGTCAGGAGAGAGATAAAGAGCAAATGGACAACATCCATTTCCTTTAAGGGCATGGAGTCATAGCAGGGTTCCTTTGAGCTCTTTGTCATTTGTTACTAATATCTGCATGTGTAGCCATCTGGAACTCAGAAAATTCAGTCCCAGTCCCCAAACCTTCTGAATATCTGAAAGAAAGAGGTGGAGATCTCAGCTGTGGAACTGGAGCAAAACTGCATGGTTTGGGGGCTTTTTGAAACAGGGATCCAGCTTTTTCGGGCAGGGTGAATACTACCCAAATTCAACTGGTAGATTACAGCTGAGAGCTTGTAATTATGGTATGACTACTGCTTTGACCTTGCTCAATTTTTGCTATAATAGTTTCTGCTGTACATAATCTGGGTTGATGCTTAATACCACTGATAAAACCACTTGTTTGAATGAATTAATGCATTTCTCATTAAATGAGCTCCTCATTATGTTAATCAAATCAAGCAAATCATGCTGGGTGGTTTGACCACTGTAATTAAACTTCCTTTAAAATCCACTCATTTGGCTTTTGATGAGGATTTTGATTAAACTCTTCCAAAATGTCTGGACCAAGAGCTGACAGAGAGGAAAATAAGAGCTTGCACTATCAAGCAAGTCATTAATTCATCACTGAGTTACAGTAATTCCTTACTGATTCACCTAGCCAGAGTATATTGAAATATTTGAAAATTGGCAGTGTAAAATTAAACATTTCTTACACGTGTGCTGAGAGAACAAGTCTGTTTGCAGCTTTAAATTTAGGAACTGTGTCCCTGGAATATATAGAGGATCTAGAATAACAAGTCACAACAAATGGGAAAATACACTAGGCTGCTGTTTCCTGATGTTAAGATAAGAAGAGATACATCTTCAGAAAATTACTTTGAACACACACCAACAGTTTTGCATGTGAAGACTGAATGAGTAAACATCTGTCTGTTTTCACCAGTGTCACTCACTTTCTCAAGTATCAGTAGTGCTCAAAATAAATGCATTCCTCAAATGATACAGTATATTTGGCATGAGGTTGGTGTGAGAACTACACTGCAAAACAGAACAAGCCAAGGCGTGTTTTCTGGCCCTGAAAATGTCCCTGCATGATGTGCATCCATGCTTCTAATCTTTCTTCTGTGCCCAAAATAGGGTGGCTACATCCAGACTGCTCATCAAGAACAGTCCTGGTAAGTGGTGTGGCCCAAACCATGCTCCTGTATTGTCCTGGGAGAGTGCTGATTCATAGAATCATAGAATATCCTGAGTTGGAAGGGACCCATTAGGATCATCAAGTTCAACTCCTGGCCCTGCACAGGACAACCCCAAGAAGCACACTCTGTGCTTGGGAGCATTGTCCAAATGCTTCTTGAACTCTGTCAGGCTTGGTTCTGTGACCACTTCCCTGGGGAGCCTGTTCTAGTGCCCAGCCACTCTCTGGGTGAAGAACCTTTTCCTGATATCCCACCTAAACCTTCCCTGGCACAGCTTCAGGCCATTCCCTCAGGTCCTGTCACTGGTCACCAGAGAGAAGAGATCAATGCCTGCCCCTGCACTGCCCCTCATAAGGAAGTTGTAGGCTGGTGTGAGGTCTCCTCTCATTCTCCAAGATGAGATAAGCTCCCTCAGAAGCTCCTCACATGACTTCCTCTCAAGGCTCTTCACCATCTTCATAGCCCTTCTCTAGATGCTCTCTAATAGCTTTCTATGTTTCTTATATTGTGGGCCCAAAACTGCACACAGGACTTGAGGTGAGGCTGCACCAGTGCAGAGCAGAGCAGGAAGTTGATAGAAGCCAAACCCACAAAGGTTAATGGATGCAGACATAGGTTTGTTGCTAAATCCTGACCTCATCTTTTATGCCAGAATAGACATAACCAGAGAGACTTCCCTCTCCACCACTCCCCCTTCCTGTCAGTGCCTTCCTCTGCCTTCTCCTAAACTGCAGCCCAGCGCCCAGTCCTACCTGGCAGCATCCCTCAGTGCAGGCCTCTTGCCTGCACACTTAGTCGCCCAGCCTGGCTTTATGTAGAGTTGGAGACTAAATCTAAGGCCATTTAGAAATTTGGCTTCATAAACTCTGAGATGCTCTTTGACCTTAGTTCACATTACAGCTGTCCGATTAAGCTATCAGTTGGTAGACCTGAAACTGCCTGAAGAACCAGGCAGTTTCAGTTTTTACTTACTAAGTGTCAGTCTCTGCATTGCAACTTCTTCTCATATTAACTTGTCCCTGAGTGAAAAGGATTTGTTATCACTTTGTATCCCCAAAGACATTTTAATTCCTTATCCAGAAAATGAAACATCAGTCTCAAAAGTGAAGCGTTGAGCACTTGCAAGGACTTTGTAGATACAAAATGATGTGACAAAAATAGTGGTCATCTGGGACGAGTAGAGGAAGCTAAGGATAGAGTTGATGCAAGCAGGTTTTTCAGATACAAAGTCAATAAGGCTGACCCTGAGTTTCTGGAAGAGGAATTTAGTCTTCCTAGCAGATACGAAATTATTTAACATTTTTCAATTTGGGGAAAAATATTTCCCTTATGTTCACCTAAGAAAGCCCACTAAGTTGCACAGGTATAAAATGGAATGATAACAACCAAGTGATTAAATGAAAACAGTGCAAGACATAACAATAAAAATATTGCACAAGACCAGAAGCGCCTGACTTGAATTCTTAGAATAAGTGTAGGATGCATTAAGAGGAAGCAACACTGGAATAGTAATCTAAAGGTTTGCATCAAAAAGAATAAGTTCTGTGACACTAATTTTCCTGAATACTCTGTGAGACATCTGAATTGATCCTAGAGCCACTTCATTGCATTTCACTGGTCATTTTCAGAATCAGCTTTGACTTTTCAGTGTAACGTGTTCCAGGTTGTTTCTTGGTAAGGATGCTTTAGTCTGGAATATTTTAGCTCAGTTCTCTCCAGATTTGTGCACAGAATACATACTGTTAATCCATTTCCTCTCAACAAAGGCGAGGGGGCTGTCTTCATCACAAATGAGCCACTGCTTCCCATGCTCCAGAAAGTGAATCTTGGCTCAGTGACCAGCAAGTGATTCACCAGAAACTTGGCCAGGGAGTGGAAACCTCTTTTTCTGGTCATGTGAATTCAGGCCACGAAGTTCTGTTTTAGGGCAGAAAACTCATGCTTAAAATCTCTCCAGCACCTTCTCCTTCATCGTTAGAGCTCAGTTTGAAAGGACAAAAACCTGGCAACTCAGTGATGAATATTTTAAGGCTGGCAAATAACCCAGCCAAAAGCATGAGCCCCAGCTGTCAAAACATAGAAAACTTAAGCTTTACAATAAAACAGATTTCTGTTATTTCTGACTGGCTAGGATTCTTTTGCTTAGATCAAGGGCAATAAGTCATTGATCAAAATTTCTTTTTCTTCTTCACATTTTTGATGTTAGGAAATGCTTTCAAACTCCCCACAGATATTTCAAGCACTGACTTTGCTGCCAAGCAGTCTCCGAAAGCTATTCCTTTTTTCTCTCCTCTCCCCCCGCCTCTGCTTATCTGCCTCAGAGTGCTGTCACAGGATTTCTCAAGTGTCCGCAGTGGATTTCTCTAACACTCTTTTGAGTGGTTCTGTGCTGCATTCTGCGGCCTTAAGGGGAAGCAGATCCCAGGGAAGAGAAGATGGAGAGTGTTTTAACTTCAAGAGGAAATTCAGTTTATCTACTAACTGGAGATGAAGCTGTTTGGATGCCAAGGCACGTCATTCTCCTGGCACCTGTAGAGACCTAATTTTATAGCACAGAGGACCCATGAGCTTTTTCTAAATCCTTAGTAGGCTTGAGGAAGAAAGTAGAACTGACAAAAGAAAGAGCATGCAAGGGAGCACTGGAAGCAGAAGGCTGGAGGCGTATGTGTGTGCGAGTGTGTGTCTGCATGTGAGCATCCCGGCACTGGCGTTCCCATGGCATTCCCCTGCCTGCAGAAGAAATCATGCAGGACCAGATGGCTGGATGGGGCCAGGCTGTGGGTGGGGATGGCAAGTACGTCCTTGGATTAGTCGGGTGAAATGTAAGCGCTCTTGTGCTATCAGTGGGAGACACTGACACATTCTGCCTGTTGCGGGATCATAGTGGCCAATCCCTACCCCAGACCACACAGCTCTGCAGCTGAGCATCCCCTCATGGCTTCTGCCCTCTCCCTGCCCTGTTCCTGAAGAGCATGTTTTGATCTCTCATTCCCTCATGACATTAAGTTCCCAATTCCCATGCATGGGTTAAAAAACCCTGAGTGAGAATGCTGTTCCTGTCCCTGTAGTTCTCCTTTCTGCCTGAAGCAGTAACACACGGAGCTGGCATGAGCTGACGCTACCCCACCACTCCCAGGAAGGAAGACATGCAGGATGAAACCATTCCACAGAAAAACAGAGTAGGAAGCTGGATGCCTTGAAAACAATGAAACAACTTGCAGTGTGTCAGAGCTGGTGGCATCTTGGCATCCCACACGTTCAGGACTCATTTGTTTTCTTCAGTGGTTTGCCAACTGTGAATTCACAAGGCAGTAAGTCTTAAACCACCAAGAGGCAACAGAGATTACTTACTGAGATACAAGAATTTCAAGTGCCAGTGCAGTTTTTTTATGGAGACAAAGCCTGAACTTTCCTGTGAAAATTGTCTCTAACCAACTTTTCAGTGCCCATGTTTCTTTTTCTCGTCACATAGGTACTGGTATTTTTCCTAGGTGATTTAAAATATCTACAATCAGTGCAGAAATCTTTCAGCAAGCTCTGCTAGAAGAATTACGTAAACCAAATGAAATTGCAGTTTCTGACAAACATCAATACTGTAGGAATAGCATGTTACAACAGTCAGCAAGTATCTGTGGCATGTTTCTGTTTTTGTTGCATAACTTGAGGGCATAACCAAGTTATAGCAAAGGGATATTTATCTTATTTTGTACACTTTTGTTTATTATTCATATTGCAGAAGCAGCATAAAGATTCACAAGCCCTCGGCCTTTCTTTTGCCAAATGGTAAAGCCACTTTAGAGTCAGTCTGGGTTGTTATTTTTTTCGACTGAATGTCTCAAGCATCTAGTAATTCCCTTTGGACCAAGTGAAGACATGGTGTCGTTACTATTTTGCCCTCTGGAGAAAAGATAAGTCTCAGAAATTCAAAAAGTACACCATGCAAAAGTCACTTTTCTGACGCTACATCTGCAGGCTGCCTGTAATCAATTAATACAGTGTGTCAACCTTCTAAAAAGCAATTTATTATAAAGGCAGAACTCAACCTGTTGCTTTGCCTTTTTTTGCGTATATTTTGTTTGGTTCATATTCACTGACAATCTTCTGTAAGTTAAGACTGCAGAAGCTGTAATACTAACCTTCAGTCCCAGTTCACTGTGTTCAGCACACTAGAAGCAGACTGGCATTGGGCTTCATCACCAGATGCCTCAGAGAGAGAAGAAGTAATTTAATACGAGTCCGTGGCCAACTTATTTTGCAGTAAAGTAGATTTCCTGTGCTATAGTTTTTTGTCCCAGTTCATGATCAGTTCAGAAGTAGTAAATTTTAAAATGGAAGTAGCTGGCTTTTTTTTCTGACCTCAGATATCTCTGTTCCCTCCTGTACAACATCATGTTATTTTTCGTATATTTAGTTTTGAGACAGAAAAGGGAGGAGGTCAGGCAGGCAGATCCTATCAACACAATGGTGCCTGCTGTGGCAAGGGAAATGCATAAAGCTAGGCTTTGATCAGGACAAAAAAGAAGGAACTGATTTTCCAACTTTTAAAATTTTTCTGGGCAGGTTTTATATCTCAGCCAGATACTCTGGGTTGGCAGACTTAGAATGAACCTGGCTGAGAGATGCAACTGGCCAGCAGAGACAGTGGCACAGGGGAGGTAGTAAGGATGGTGGCCCCGAAGCCTGGGGTGGATTTCCATTCATCAGCCATGAGAAAGTCAGGTGGATGCCAACTACCCACCAAATGTCTGACTTTACTTGAAATTGTTCCACTAAGACCATTCTGCAACTTCCCTGAACAATCCATTCCTGTCCTTTCATATTCCTCGGGCCAGAAAATTCCCTGTTATCCCTCACGAATCTTTTATGGTTGTAACTCAATCTTGCTTCTTCATATCTTGCTCCAGATGGAACTACTGATCAGCTTTCTCTTGACAGCCCTTCACATGTTAGAGAACTAATAATGTGTTTAGTCCTTTAGAATTCTCTTCTTTCAACCTCACTGAGCCCAGTTCCCAACGTTTCTTCACAGTAATGTTTTCAAGGCCTCTGATTACACTCTCAGCTCTCCTCTGAGCAGTCTTCAGCTTGTTGGAGTCTTAAAGAGCAGTGTCCCAGAGTGGAGTAGTGCTGAGATCTTGTTAGTGCCAATTAGGATGGAATAAGCACTTTACATGACTTACATGTAAGTTGTTTACAGATGAAGTTTGTCTTTTTCACAGCAGCATCTTGACTCACTCCCAGTTTGTGATCCAGTGTATGTCCCTTTGCAAAGCTGCTGGCTGGCCTCCTCATTTTGCATCTGTGCATTTGATTTCTCGTTCCTAAACATTGCATATCGTGCTTGTCTTTGCAGATTTCATTATGGTGATTTGGGATAATTTCTCCATTTTAGGAAAATTCTTCTGAATTCTTACCCTGTTAATCCTACTGTTGTGGATTAACCCTGGCAGGCAGCTTAGACTCACACAGCCACTCACTTGCTCACTGCCACAGTGGGAAGGGGGAAGAAAATCTGTAAAAGTGAGAAAACTCATGGAATGAGATAGAGACACTTCAATGGTTAAAGCAAAAACTGCACACACAGGCAAAGCAAAGCAAGGAATTCAGTCACCATTTCCCATCAACAGGCAGATCTTCAGCCATCTTTAGGACAGCCAGGCTCCATCACAGTAAAGGTGACTTGGGATGACAAACACCATCACCATGAATGTGCCCCACTTCCTACTTCTTCCCCAGCTTTCAGCTGCTGAGCATGACACCATCTGGTCTGGTATATCCCTTTGGTCACTGAGGGTTGGCTGTCCCGCCTGTGTCCTTCCCAGCTCCTTGTGCACCCTCAGTCTCCTTTGTCGGTGGGATGGGTGATAGGCAGAAAAGGCCTTAACAATGTGCAAGGGCTGCTTGCTAGCTAAAACAGGGTGTGTTATTACCCTTGTGTGGTCACAAATCCAAAATATAGCACCATACAAGCTGCTATGAAGAAAATTAACTCTATCCCAGGTAAAACCAGGACACTGCTTGTGGACTCAATCAGCTCAGTACCCACTGCTGGTTTTAGAAGTAGACTCAGTAGCTCACTCAGCAAGTAATTAATGGAAAGATTGACTAGCACTGGGACTGAGACAAGCCCTGGTGGTACACACTTGAAACGTCCTCTTGGTTTGACAGAAAATCATTAACTGAAGAACATTGCAAAGCAACTGGTAGCATCTGGTTATCTGCAGATGGAATTCTTGTGTGACTACTGCTGAGTTAAAAAGAGAGAGACTGGAAGGGGGTCCTCAAACACACACATTGCTGTTCTAGCAGGAAGAAGTTGAAAGAACAAACCTGTGCAAGATACTCATCATGTTGCCTACTCTGCTCTGGGAAGATTGTCAGATACAGCAAAGTAATTGTAGTAGAGGACCTTGAAGAGAAGTCGTGATTGCTTAACTAATGGACAACAAATTCTGTTATCTTTATAGGCAGAGACATTCCAATCAAGCAGGATCAAATTGAGGATGGGATAATTCTAAGTTAATGTTTGCCCACTCTGTTTTGTTAAAATGAAAATAAGAAAGTCTGCCAGTCTGTCGATCAGCCCCTGCAGTCTTGCACCTTTATCTGACTTGTGTAAAGGGTTTTTCGTCTTCATCTGTGGTAGGCAGGCTCAGAGATGGAATGACAAAGCTGTCATTTCTGCTCCAGTGCAGTAGTGATTTTATCTTTATATAGTTTCCATCATTTTCAGATGTGAGATATATTTGCCCAACATCTTCATCGAAGCATTTTTAACTTACGTGTTAAAATTGACCATTTCTTTTCAGTGGTTGGCAGGATTCACCATTTATTTCAGGTCACGCTGGCCTCTTCTGCCTCAGTCAACTAGTTGGCAGAGTGAAGAGGAATATTCTGTGTATGTGCTGTCATTGGTAATTATTTCTGCAGTAGTTGCAAATGAAAACACCAAGCAGATGTCACTGCCTTATTGCATAGCACAATCCAGACATGCAACAAATTTGTGTTCAGAGAGCACTTGAGGTTACAGATGTGACTCTGTGTGTAGCGTATGTGAGATGCTTCTCAGTGGCTGCATCACTGATATTACCCTGCTGTCAGCTCTGGCATAAAGAATATCCTCAGATATCTTGGGTTACCCAAATCCCTTTAAGCCTGACATTTGAACTAACATGTTTTGTCTCACAGTTGGGGTAGGATGAGGCAATGGAGAACATTGGCTTAGGTGGCACACGTGACAAGTGGTAATTAGTTAAATCAGTGTAACTCGGTTGCATTTCATTATATGGTCATACCTGCAGGTCATGTGTCGGGGAAAAAGAAGAGGACTAAACAGACAAATGAAGGGAAGGTAGAATGGAGGGACAGGATAGCAAAGTAAAACCAGGGTGAGTACTAAAGGGAAAAAAAGCCACAATGCTATTGACTGCCCTTCCCTGCTTATGCCCTAGTTGTTCCTTTTGGTTAGCTCTGTTTTTCATTGCTGATCTTTCTTGCTCTGCACTTTAATTTAACAAAGAGGAATTTTTTATTCCTAAAGACCTATCTTCAGTACAAGGTATTTTTAGCAAATGATGTGGGGGGGTACTTTTTAAGCAGCAAAAAGGAAAAAGCAGAAACTAGGAAAAAAGATGAAATACTAGTTTTTGCTGAAGAGAGGATGCTCTTATGACATGTGCTGCCAAGACTTGAGAAAGCAAGCTTTTTGCCATTGCAAAGCTCACTAGTAATTACAGCCCAAGTGTTGTGGCATTTGGAAAGTGACAGTTCCTTGGTGATTTTATCAAAGAAATTGTCATTCACATGCCCGGTCATTCCTCTGACACTGACAGCCACTTTCTTTGCAATACTTTAAAATTATTCTGGGCTCTTTCTTCATTTATTTGAAGAGTGTACTTGATCAATTGATCTTCATGAGAGAAAACTACTTCAGCCATCTTAGTGTGTCCTAGGAGTAATTCACAGGGCTGCTTGGAAACAGAGTGGGAGTGAAAACGCCTGTAGCACAGCTGACAGGGGAGGTTGCAGAAACCTCAGCTGCTTTGCCTGCAAAACTTATGCACTTCAGTAATTGATCACACATCAGTGTGCAGGACAACAGTTCTGTCCCTGTGCAAGAAACATCCCAGTGAGGCCTGTGATGCCCGTGGAAAAATAGCACCTGTGAGTCCTTGCACAGCCCTGTGTGCTGAGTGGCTGAGCTTCTCTTACACCCAGAAAAAAGCCATCAGCTTGAGCATGTTAGTGTGTAAAAGCACTTGCTTTTACGCTGTCATGATAGTAGGAGGGAGTAGGGACAAGGCCTGATGTTTTTAGTGCATTAAATAAATCAGAACTTTTGGGGGGATGCTCAGATTTGATGCTGTGATAGCTGCAAAAACTGGAGGTCAGCCTTCAAAGAGAGCTAAATTTTCATGCTTGTGGCTTTGATGGTGTCAGGGACCTGCTTCTAAAATGTCAGACCATCTGAGGACCATCAAGGCCCCTCTCATTCCTGTCCCTCACTCAGTCCAGGCTGCCCCAGCAGCACTGCAAAGCCCAGATAATTTTCAGAAATACAAGCAAGAGGAGGTTCTGCTTTGATCCTCTCTAGGTGACAGTCCATGCAGGTATGGTGTATTCTGTCAGTCTCAGCTGACTCCTCAACCTCCAGCTAAATGCATCTTTTAGGAACTGTTTTATCTTTGGAAGGAATTATTTCACTGTAACGTGTTCCAGTGTCTAGTACACACAAATTCTGGCAATTTTACACTGTCCACAGTCAGACATTTTTTCTCTTCCAATGGGGAATTGATTTTGAGAGAAGAATATATGTCCTATGATACCTGATTCTTCCACAAGCAATCTTCCCTCTGAGTGCAGGCCAGCCCAATACTGTGTAGGTTGTTGGAAGTGCTGAAATTACAGCCTGAGGTGGCACAGCTGCTGGAACAAGATCAACCAAATGGGAATAGATACATCAGGGATGAGGCACAAGATGGCCTGCACTAATCCAAACCATTTACCCTCATGTTTCTGCTTTCCATAAAAGTGCAAGTGTCACTTGCCTGTCATTTAACAAGATTACAAAGCAAGGTCAAGCAATTTTAACTGTACTATGTTGAAACAAAACCTATCCCTTGTGAATGGGTAGAGCCAGAGCCAACTATGTGTAAGACTAAGGTATGTCAAAGCAGATTGTGACTTCTGCCATTGATTCTCTTTCATTCAGGTGTTCAGTGAGTGAGCTTGCTCTGGCTTTCTGCAAAATGTGAGTGTTGTTCCCAGTGCTTCCCAGGACCAATAAATCATTTTCACTTCCTTATGAGAGACAAGGAGCAGCAAGCTAACCAGTCAGTCTAAATCATCTTATTTAGAAACATTAATTTTAAGCAGTACGTCTAGCATTTAATTTATTTGTACATCTTTTTCTCATTTCAGAATCATGTGCTGTCAGTCAAGCTGTGATAGATTTTCCTCTAGTTTGAATAAATGAACCTAAAGTTTCACAAGAACGCTCATGGTCTGTCCAGCTGTTTTGCTTAAATTCTCTAGAAAGTACAGTTAGTCTACCACAGTTGCCTAAATCATTTAGGTGTCTTGATTTGAATTAAAACAAAGGTGTAACATTTCTAGGCTTCAGCTTAGGTTAGGTCTTCAAGACACGGTGTATCATAATGTAGGAGACCCCCATGGTTGCTGCAAGGAAGCCCTTGGCAGTACAAAGGCAGTGCAACGTCAGGTTAGGAAGCAAACTGGTATCCAAGAAGGAATAGGGCCTTGTCAGCCCTGTCACCGGTATTTTTATTGCTCCTTGGTTCAGTGTGAGTGCAGCAGCCCTTGATCTGTGGTTTGCACAGCAGAGATGGAGCTGAGGAATCCAAATAGCAGTTGCAGGGCTGTGAAAGTGCTCTGGGGTTGCAGTTCCCAACCCTTTGTGTCTCTTCCTTGGCTGACACTGCATCCTGATGGCTGCCTTTTGCCCTCTCTCAGACCCTTGCAGCTGAGGAATTCTCTGAACAGCTGATTTCCCAAAGCTGAGAGGGCACAGGGGAGGGCTCATTCCTGGTTTTGTGCTGTTTCCTAAGCTTTTGCCAAAATACCTAAATTTTTTACCATAGCAATAATTCTGAGAATGTTACTGTTTTTATGATCTCTTTATAGTGAGGTGGAGTTACCCTGTGTATGCTCTAAGTACTGTTTCATTTACCTGTTGGGATTTACTGAAGCACAGTTTGGATTCATACCACTGTTTTAATAGCCCTTGCTAGGTCTGTTCTCCATTAATTTGTCTAATCCCCTTTGAACCTCTTCATACTTTTGGCTTCCACAATACTACGTGCATGAAGTCTCCATTTAATTATGTGTTGTGTGAAAAAGTGCTTCCTATTTTTTAGTTTCAACCATTTGCCTGATAATCTCATTTAGGCTCCCCCTAATTCTTGTACTGTGGGAAATAACTGATCCATTTCCCAAGTACCTTCTCCACAGGAAGGGATTTTGTAGGTTGGTGTTTCCTGACAGTTTTCTGCCTTCCAAGCATCCCCAAGGTATATACTTTATGCCTCTCTATGTAGGCAGTGTGGTGGGCAGGAGAGTGGAGCAGAGAGGGGAGATCTCAGTGCTTTGAGCCGAACTTCCCTTACTTGTTGTAGGATAATCGAAATCCAGTGGAGTGCTGACCAAAGAAAGAAGCTGAACGTCAAATGTACAAGGATATCAGGCCTACTGCTTTCTTTTGAGTACCAAAGAGGTTGCTCACGATTTGAAGGAAGAGGTGAACTAAAATTAGGACTAAAACACATCCATCTGACCTCAGTTCTAGAGAGAGTGGGAAATAAGTGGAAATATCACACAGTCTTCATGAGAACCATGGTTACATCCCTTCTTTGGTGTTGTTCTGGCGTTTCAGTTTATCTGTACACAATTTTGAGTTACTTCATTACAGCTGTAGTTTTTAATTCCCTGTGCTATGTTTCAGCTATTCCCATGAAAAAGTAGCACTAAAACTGCTACAGTATCAGTGTAGCAGGTCACCTGTCCCTCATTCACCATTAACCATGTTAGGGTCCCTTTTATCTTCTACCTCTTCTGAATTCGGCAGCCTCCAGGAAGCTTAACAAAAGCTGAGACTCTCTGCTTCCTCTTCTGCTTTTTTTTTATCTTTGAGCTAGCCTTTAACTTTGCTCCAGTGTTTGAAAGATCTAATATTGCATCTAAATTGAATATTGAAATATATTTTGAGAGTCCCTCTTTATCTCTTTTTGTAGTCTCTAGAGCCTTGCATCCGCCTCAGTTCAACAAAAGCATGTGATGAAGTGCCTATGTGCTTTGCTGCATTGGGACCTGAACACTAGTTTCTTATTCTCAGTTTTGTTTTCAAAACATTTAAAATTCCCAGTCAAGGTCTAGCAAGACATTTTATTTATTTTCCCGTTTCTAATAGTATCTATCTTCAAATTAATAATAAATCAATCTAATATTTTTGTGCACATCTGTATGCATGTTACTGTCACTGGAATTTAAAAGCTAAAGATACTATGATCCTAAAATCCTTTTTGTTTCTTGGCGTATAACGTGTATACTGAGATTATAATAATAGGCTTGTGGCCAGGAGCAGTTGCCTCCATTAAAAAGTAAATCTTTGGCAAGTATTTCCAATATATGATACTAAACTAGTCCTTCCCTAAAATCAGAAGAAATTGTGTAGTACGTGATTGCTGTTGTCTTGTTCAGTACGTTATCAATGCCTCATGAGAAATGGTGGCAAATTGCAAATGATAAATACATATCCGAAGATATTTCAGACCTGAAGCTTTCCTTTGAGACAATATTGGTTTGCGGGCTTTTGGCAGGGCTTTTTGAATGATTATCAAAATCTCAAGTCAAATAATTTTACAGCTTTTAAAAAACCAGATAGCTTTTTTTCTCAGAGACATAATCCAAAATACAACCTACTGTTTCAATGCAAGCGTCAATCACCAGTAGCCACACTGGAATCAGAATAAAAATGCACTGTTCTCCAGCCACTACCTTAAATTTACTCAAACAAGCACTGACCAAGTTAAACAAGCAATAAAAGTGGTGGTTTGGGTTACTGACTGATAGATGAGTTCCTGATTTGTGAGGGCATTTGAGCCCTCGTAGGGCTCAGGGCAGCATTTAAGCAGTTTTGTTTCTTTCTTCTTCATTTTAAAATCAAACCTCTTCTTCTCCCTCTGGCTCTCTTATCTATTGATGTAACTGGTGTTGCATGAGAAATTATCTCATTTCAGTGACTGGAGACAGTTTTTCTATCAGCAGCGGTAAGGTTTCCTCATTTGTTTAATGAACCTGGATAGGTAGAAAATTAAGTATTAGGAGCTGCAGAGGAAGAAAACTAAACCAGAATGTTCTGTGTATTTGGGTGGTTTAAAAAAATATATCTATATTAATATAGCCAGTACATGTAATTGGTATTTAGATTGTGGCATGATTATTGCTTTGCAGACAGGGGACTCCGTTATCACTCAGTCATCAATGAAGTAGCTGCATTCTGTGCTCATCTCATCTCTGAAGCTGAAAGAAGAGCTAGTTATTATCTTCAAGTGAGTTATTAATGAGGGGAAAAATCATCCTCAATTACTGTGAAGCAAAATATTTCAACATTTACATATCTCAGACCTTAATTTTGATCTAATCCTTCGTGAGTTCTTAAGCTCAGATAGTATTCACTTTTCCAAACATTCTCACAGTAGCATATTGAGAGGAACTTACACCTGTGCAGGTGCTGGCTTCCCTAAGGGTATGCTACAGGGTCGCAGAAGTGCTGCCCATCCCATCCCTGTGCTGATAGAGACTGATTTCCTCTGAGATTCCTTCATGCTACACCACAGGAACAGAGCCTCCACTGTAAGCTTTGCCAGAGAAAAAATTCTGAGTTGTCTATACTGTCTCTGTTCCCAGTTAATTTTTTTTCTTAACTAGAAGCAGCCTGGAATTTGTTTGTAAGGGCTAATTTTGTTCTTTTGCTTTTCTTTGAATCCTTTTGAAATTAATGGTTTGGAAGTTTTGACTCTGAATGTCCTAGAATAAAACCTGGGCAACACAAAGGTGATGATTTAAATTCAGTTAAACATGTGGGCAGTAACCAGGAGATGGAAGAAGTGCTGTCCACACTGTGAATCCATCCATCAACGCAGATGTGAAGGTCTGACCTTGGCAGATTCAGGAGGCAGGGATGTCAAACACAGTTTGCAGTCAATTGGAAGTGTAGCTACTAGACAAAGAAAACTCAATAATTACACAGCTGTTTCAGTAGATTACAGATTTCCTAGGAAACAATAAACAACCATCTGTGAATGGAAAAAAGTGAACTATCTTTCTTTTCATTCAAAAACTTAATTTCTGAAAGTCATCAGATATGTCTACTGTAAACTTCTTATCTCTTCTCAAAAGTGGCAGAGTCTGTAACCAATCAGTGTAGATTTCTCTGCAGCATTTAAGCCCATTAATGCTTCATTGATTTACAGTGAAACTGCTGAAGGACTGTCTTGAATAGACATATAAATATTAATTTCTTGTGAAGGATGGCTGCTATTACACTAAATATTAAATGAATTCATAATACTTGGACATTTGCAATAAATCACTACTGGGACTCCACACAAACATACCATTCCTTTTTCTTTTTTTTTTTTTTTTTAATACTAAAGCCATGGAAAAGGGCTGGTTGCTCCCAATAAATATAGAGCTTTGTAACACTGGAATCATTAATGAATTCCCACAGCACAAGGAGGAGTTTCAACTTAGTCTGATATTACAGATAGAGGGAGGAGGCTCTCTAGGAGTGGTTTAGGTTGAACTGCTGATCACAGAAGGTTCAAACCCAGTCTGTTCCTCATGAGAGACATCACAGTAAATTATCAATTCCTGACAGTCCTTCTTTTGCTTGAAATGCGCTGAGCAGCGTCGGCAGAGGATCTGGCCATGTGATACCAGAAGGATGAGAACCAGACTCAAAGGGAGAAAGAGCTGGGCATAATGTCTAATCTCCACGCACACAAAGTGGTTGGTATCAGGTCACCTCTTATATCTTGTCCAAGGCCACGGCTGGAAGGATGGTACTGCTCAGGTTTTGACTGGGCTTAGCAATTGCATTAAGTCATCTTCTCTTTTCCAAGACCACAGATCTTAGTTTCAAAAGTTTCGTAAATTGCTTAGTGGGGGCTAAAAATCAATTCTTTATTTTTCCTTTTATTAAAGTAGAACAAAGGGTAGATCAGCAAGTTCATTATAGCTTTCTGTTATCTAAGGGATAGTAGCTTAAGAGTAGAAATTTATGCCAGGGCTAACCCTGAAGAGTGGAAGCCATTCTTGTAAACAAAATAGAATGACTGTCAGACTCATCTGCTTTTTGATGTGTAGGTGGGTGTGAGTGTATGCACCTCCTTCATTCCAGATAGTTTGGCTTCTGTGCCTTAAATGGTCTAAGTTGCACAAGGTTTTTCTAATGAAACCTTGCCAAGGTATTTAAATTAGAAGCAAAAATTAGAAAAGCTGCTACCACATAGGAATATTAATTGTTTGTTATACAGGGCTTTAATTCACATAGTTACTTTGCATTTGCAAGGCTGCCAATTAAAGAGGCTCAGAGTGCTCACTGCTGCACAATAGCCGTTTCTCCAGAGCCCCACAGTGGCTATTGTATTCTGTCACTGACCTTTGGGCACCTTCAAATGCATATTGACACAGGATGCTGGGATCATTAGAGCTATTGTTTTAGTGTGCCACGGGGAAAGAAGAGTTTTGCAATTTCGTGAGGAGCTGTAAAAATTTATATAATTATGACAGCCACAATATTTCTTATTTAGACAACAAGAGAAAAACTGAAGCATTTTTTCTGGTGTTTCAGGTGAATTGCAGAATGCACACTTTCCATACAATACCTTCCCACTGGGGAAAGAAGATATTTTTCAGGAGCATTTGGTCTGCTTTTCTGTTGTTTCCAGAGTAATTGATTACATATTTTTGACCTGGTGGCGCCATATGGCCAGCCTCCCTTAGCTACCATGGATTCTGCCTGGGTGAACATCTTGACAGGATGGATCCTTTCATCCTGTAAGTGCAAAACACTCTTTTAAAACATAACCAGCGGTATGCAGGAGACCAGGATCTGGATGCACAGTTCAGACTCTGCTCTTCAAAAATCAGTGCACTTTGGGTCTGTGACAACAACTGTGCTTCCTTTTATCTCTTCTATGTCTTGACATCTAAGGTATTTCTGTTTTCTTACCAGTCCATGACAGTTCAAGAGTGCAAACAAGAACTTTGGAAGCAGAGTTACCAGATACTCCTAGTACATTTACTGTAGTAAATCCAAGGATCTTCTAAAAGCTTGTATTTATTTTATTGTAGCATTTCTATTCTTTAAAGCTGCTTTGAGAAATTACTTGAGCAGTCAGAACATAAAAGAGCATAATTTTAAACCTAGTATGGGACATTTTGTCTACAGAGAATAAATAAATTACTGGCTTGTATTTCCAATGAGTATTCCTGCTTGAATATAGAGAGATAGTTTCTGTTCCGTAAGTCTTGCCATTTCTGGGTTTGATTTTATCCCCTGGAATCCTGTTATTGAGCAAATTATCAAATACAGCTAAACCTCACAGCCCTGAGTCTCTGAAGATAGTTTGAGTAATGGCTTGCACTTCTGACAAAAGAGTAAGAAATCTAATAGACCTTTGCAAAACCTCTTGTGTCATTTTTTAAAAATGGAAAATTTACTGCACAGCACTGCTAGTTGCAACTCTAACCTATCCTTGTGGAGCATGTACCAGAGTATGGCCAGTTTCTACATACAAACCTCTAGCCAAAAAACTTTCAAGATGAAAGACATAGTATTTGGTATTTGTGTGTGCTTGAGGTAAATGTGCAGCAGGATTTCTCACACTGTTATAAAATCCAAAAGGTCAGATGTGTTTCCTCAGTAACACAGGCTAAACTTTTTTTTTTCCCATTAATTGAAAGGGTACTGTTATCATCTTTTCATTTCTCTATGTCAGAAACCCTTGTAGAACTTTGAAACCTCCCATGCACTGCCACTGCAATTGCCAGTTGTGGATTTTGTGATCTATATTCAAACATCAAGGTGATACCCTTACCTTAACTCATGAGGGGAAGTGACCTGCTTCTGGGAGGGGGACATGAATAGTTGTTGATGTGTGATGCAGGATGTGAAGGGGAGCACATTCTGGGAAGAGCTATTAAACCAGACTCTTGTGCCCCCATTCTCCCTACTGTAAATCTGCATCAGACAGTAAAAGAGGCAGTAATGATTAATGCTTCTCTTGCAGTGGGCTGGGATCTGAAATCTCTCCTCAACCCATTGTGCTTCCCAGCAGAGGTTTTTAGCCATGGGTCCTGGTTTTTTACTTGTGGGATGTATCTCTATTGAGGGACAATATTCTCCTTGAAGAGAGAGGGCAGCACTCTGCTTGCTGTCTTCTCTGCATGGGAAGTTTGTACCTTTGCTGTACCACTGTAGCTGCACTCTTTCTTTCAAAAGGCACATGATCACTGCCTGGCTAGATTTGAAAATGGGGATAATCTTTGCAGTATGTTTGGTCCTTGCTCTGCTGGATGAGTTGAAGCCCTTTTTGATGGGGAGGGATTTTCATAGGATCTTTATTACAGAAAGCTCAAGTTCTACCTGGATCCACCTCTGTGGCAGTTTTGAGAGGTTTCCTGCCTCTCAACATTGAGGTTTTCCGAAACAAAAGCAAAGGGAGTTGGTGTGTCTCCTCACTGCCCTCATTTTGTTTGGTTCTTTCGCAGAAGGAGAAGAAGAGCGGGCTGTTGAAACTTCTAGCAGGAGCATCAACGAAAAAGAAGTCACGCTCCCCACCATCTGTGTCCCCCACGCACGACCCCCAGACAGCCATTGAAGGAGTTCTGCAAGGGGCAGTGGGTCCCGAGCTGTCCTCCCTCTCCAGTCACGGCAGAGCCGGCTCATGCCCTATCGAGAGTGAAATGCAAGGAGCCATGGGGCTGGAGCCTCTGCACAGGAAAACAGGCTCCTTGGATTTGAATTTTTCCATCCCTTCACCTGCCAGGCCACCTCTCTCTTCTATGGCAGCTATTCGGCCAGAGCCCAAGCCTTTGCCCCGGGAAAGGTAAGGTGTTTTTCTCCTGAGGTTGCCTGCATCCACAGGGAGCATTTGGAGGAGGGAGGGAAGTTTAACTTGCTCAAGGGTTGTTGCAGTTTAGGTGTTCTGTGGATTGACCAGAGGTGGCTCAGCTGTCTTTTAGGAAGACAGGGTTTACATGCCTCTGCCTATTGAAAATCATTTGGTGCACTGTGCAGGTTTAAAGAAGTGTTTAAGAGCACCTGCCCATGACACTGTACAGCCCTGTTCTAAATACAGAGGACAGCAGTGCTTTTTCAGCCCAAAAGGTGTAAATGCTGTTGGCAAATGCCACATTTTAAATGGGGTTCCTGTATTCTAACTTAAGGACTTGACATAGTATGTCTCATCTGGACATGTCCTGTTCTGCAGTACCGAAGACTGTGTCAAACTCTTCTTGTTTAGAATACTTACAGATATGGCCATCTTCAGTGACCTGTTACCAAAAATTTAGCTCATTTCTAGAAAGGGACGTGCCAGTGATTCTGGAGTTCATTTCAGCAGTCTGCTCTGCACCTTGGTACCTTGGAGTAACTGGCTTTGCAAACCTGGAAAGAGATGAATAGGAACACCAAAATACAAAAGCAGGTGGAGAGAGAGGTAACGGACCAGAAAACAGGTAGGGGGCTGAAGAAAAGAGATCGGTCTCCATGTGCCGAGTCACACTGTCTTCAGGTAAATGTTTTCTACAAGACTGTAGTTTGAGAACTGAGAAGGGAATAGATAATACACAGCTACGTTGCTGTTGAAATACTTTACACTCAAAAGGTGATTGAGGAAAACATGTTTCTTACAAAAGCATTGAAGAATTTTCAAAAAGCTGTTCAGGGAACACTCAAGTTGGTATTTAAAACAATTTTGGAATAACATTAACATCACAAAAGTTGGAAAGAAACTAGTTTTGTCTGAGTGTATGAAAGAGGCTGAAGGGGACGGGCTGGGCAAGCCACCTGACCCTGAATCCAGTTAGGATCATGAAGCAGATGATGCATAATGAGGGACATTACAGGACAGTCCATACCTTATACAATGTTTTCCTGAATGAAGGTTGGAATTTGGTTGGGAAGCTGACAGTGACACCATAATATATTTAAACTTTTCTAAGGCTTCTGGTTTGTTACCATAAAACCTCTTGCTGAGCAAACTGTATACAACCAACCCAGCACAGATACTAAGTGGATTCAAAATTGATTCACTGGCATCAAATCTAACTCTACATCAGAAATCACTAGAAAATTATTATTAATGTATGTAGTGTAGCCCAGCAAGAGTGGGGTCCTGAACCTGCACTGTCAACATAAAACCTTTGCTGTTGCAGAATGAGAAGTGAAGTGGGAGGTGGGTGATGGGTAGGGCAGGTCTGTCAGTACAGCGCTAATTCAACTCCTGGTCAGGTGTACACAGAGTAACAGTGTATTTCAGAAGAGGCAAATCTGACGCAAAGTGAAGTGGACTCAGAGAAGCGTCATAAGAAAAATGGAAGATTTTAAACTATATACTTGCAGTGAGAGACACAGGGAGCTCTGGCACACCTGGTAAAGAGTGTAGAATGGCATGGTAACAGTCTGTAAGAGACTGCAGTCAGGACAGACATGGGAATATTTTTACACTAGATTTGGCATTTTTTCTGAAAGAGATGCTTTTGTTCAGGTGCAGCTGTTAGACTTGAAGCAGAAATAAATACAGGCAAGTCCTTCAGCATTGTAATGAAGGCAGTGAGAGCAGACTATCACAGTAGTCTCTTGCTCTTAAAATCCATGAAAAAGCAATTTAGTAAAAGGAGTGAAAAACCAATCCCTATTTAGGCACACTTAATTTGGTGTACATCAGTTCAGATTAATGCTATAAGAAAAGTTAAATCAATATAAACCAGATTTAGCACCAGTGTAACTACATCAGTGGGCTGCTGCACCTTTAGTTAAATGTAACCATGAAAAGAAGCTGGGGAGTACAGCCCCTGACATCTCCAGAGCTGGGTGTTAATACACTGCTCTCAAAGCTTTACTATAGAGAACTCCAGACACATTATTTAATATGCCAGGGCTAGTCCCATACCCTACAAATTTCTCAGCCCACCTCAGAGTGGTCCAGGTTGGGAAACATTGAACTGATGACTATTTTAAGTGGCAGAATAGAACTAGAGAGACAAAGGTTACCTGCATTCTCTTAGCTGTGCTGGAATCAGGAGCAAATAGATTTAGAGTGCTAAAACTGAGTAAATACTTCCAGCTGCAGTATATAGTGATAAAGAACTTACTCTGATTTTATGTATTTTGATTCCTGAGTCTTAAATCTGAAAATAAGCTATAATTGAAGTAACCATAATTATACACAGCAGGCAAGATTCTTTAATTGATTTATGAATTAACTTCCATATCATTGGTGTATCTGCATTCCTTAACTGATCATATGAGTTTTTTCATGTCCATAATGGGAAATATTAATTACCTTCAAGCGCTAGGAAGGATAATGCTTAGTCCTGGAATAATCTGAGCAGATACATTAAACACTTGTCTGCTAGAAATTCATCCCACATCCATCTGTGCTCATTAAATCATCAAATTTCTCAGAAGTACCAAATTATATTTTTTTTAAAACAAATTATGGTTTTCAAACCACTTGTTCTTTTCACATCTGGCAGTGGAGCAACTTGCATTCAACGTCACTCAGCTCCATATTTTGCTTGTTTGCATTTTGGTGCATTTCATCCGCACAGTAGGAGCAATTCTCTGAGAAAGAAAAGGGAGGAGAGGGAAAAAAAGGTTAGATAAACAGATTCAGATGCTGGATGAAATTTTAAAAAGCTGCAAAGCATTTCAGTACACTTAGCTGTACTTGGCTTTCTGTCTCCCAACGCCCATCTGTGCACATAGAAACAGAGCACTGAAAGGTTGGAAGAAGTAGCACATTCCTTAATATTTACGGCATTCAAAATGAGGCTCATGCAGGCAGCAGAGCACCGCTACTTTTCCTATAGAGGCTGGCTTGCAGCTCCAGCACTCGCCACATCCAGGTTACTGATCAAACCCAGTGCACCAAGAGGTGCATTAAAGGGCTCTGATTGCTTGCAGCTCACTCACTATTTAAGGGATGAATTGCCTATTCTGCTGCCTGAGAGTGCAGACCTTTCTGGGAGTTGGCAGCCAGTAGACAGAAAGGTGGAGCAAGCAAGCTTCACCCTCTTGGAGGTGCTGTTAATGTTTATACTTTCAGTCTTCTTTTTTTTTTTTTTTAATTTTCTTTTTAATATAGAGAGGAAAACAATTTTCTTCTTCTTCTTGATATTCCAAAGCCTGGCTATGGATGACTGGACTAGGAAGGAAATTGCTCCTAGCTCTCCTGTCATTTAGCCTTCATATTTGTCTGGTTTGCTGGGTTAGTCAGAGCCCCTCTCTGCCTTCTGGGTGTAGTTCCCACTATCAGTTTATAAAACCACATTCCTTCAGCTGCTCTCTGCCATAAAGCATCCAGCACTCCAAGCAGCAGAGCAGAGAAATTTCCCAGGTGGTGTCCTTGTCACTTCACGTGGCAGTGATTGACTGCCAAGTGAATACCCTGTCAGGCTGTGTGTGCCCCACACACTCTTTTCCACCTACTGCTCCATCCAGTTTCTGCTGGTGTGAGAAACAGGACCAGTACAGGGACACGCTGTGGTGAGGCAGGCACTGGGCCAGAGCCTTGCCCATATCCCACCGACACTGTCAGCTCACAGGAGGGGTGTGCTGTGTGCCTGGCAGCACCAAAACAAAATACTTTCCTTGCTACCGCCTTCAAGAAAATGTGACTGTACATTAAGCAAAACAGGAGAGTTGAGTGTGCATGTGTGTGTGCGTGAGTCATGTTCCCCTCGCTGCCTGGCACTGTTCCCAGAGGCGAACCTGAGTAAAACATGTCATGCGTTGTTGACTCTTTTATAGTAACTGGCACTAACTCTGCCATGTTATATTGTGATAAAGCAGCTGTGGCCAGACTTACTGTCACGACTGGCATTTCTCTACTGTGTTTCTGTGGTTTTCGTGCAGCCTTCAACCAAGTCATAGCCGCAACAGAGCTGCAGAATAAGATGGGAGCAGTAAGTTTGACCTTTAAAACAGATCCCTCCATGTTTCCATGTATCTTTCTACAAATCACTGCCACATTAGAAATTGAGCTCCCTGTTCAAGGAAGCATTCAAGCATGTGCTTAATGCCCATTGACTTCAATTTTGCTATGCTCATATGTCTTCTTTGCCAAAAAGGAAAGCAGAAGGGTTCTTTTCATTCCTGGAAAGTGATACTAGAGAAATGACCCAAGGAGTAATTTCTGACTGAACAGTGACATGTATGCACATGATTAAGTGCTTCTCTGAGTAGGGATACCTGCCTTAGGACTGGGAAACTAGAATCAACCATCTCAAAAATTGAATCCTGAGATATTTCCAGCAGAAGGGTAAAAGACCCAGCTGAGACTTGTTCTTCGAAGGCTGCTGATTCAGACACCCTGCTATGGAGAAGCGGGTTTTGGCTTGTAGTGTGCAGAGGTGCTTTGCAGGTCCTGCAGTTTGCCAGTGAAAGGATGAAAATACACAGCTCCACTGGTAAACAAGAGCAGTGGCTAACTGGGCTAGATGCTCCATTAGCACTGATTATCCATTCCCTCCAAAACTAGTTGTGTATCCCTAATGCATGAGAGACTTGTTGGAGTCACAGGACTGGACTCATACAACCTGTCTGTAGTGCACGGCACTTCGAGAAACAGAAATTTGCATTAAGCATCCAAATTCAAGCACTCTAAATGGGATCAGATTGGAGGTTAGCCCTGAAGACCTAATTTGCCTCATTGCACATTTTCTTAAGTTGCTCTAGTTCCATCAGTGTCCTGGATACACATATTTACTCAGTGAGTATTTTGGGGAGTTTTTTTACAGTGTCTCGGCCTGAGTTCAGCCCTTAATTACTGATCAGCTCTGATCAATACTGTTCAGTGCCTGCCTGCACAGTCACAGAGGGCCTGTATGAGTCATTTAGACCAGACAGGACTCCTACACAGCCAGTGTGCATGAGATGACTCTCTCTCTGTGGAACGTGTGGCACGAGGCTTTGCAGCTGGAGGAGTCAAAAAAGCCACTTTCCCCACATCTGCACTACTCAGTGAATTTCATCACGGTCACTTGCTAGAGATATTCCAACCTCTGCAAAAGGTGGGGTGGCTCCCATGTCAGAGTCTTGACTCACATCCAGGGCAGCATCTTGTGCACTAGATGAAGCAGGCATCCTATGGGAAAAATAGTATGCAATCATATAATGAAAGATTATATTGCAAGGCAGCAGAAGTAAAGTCATGGGCAATTTTATTTGCCTGTTTCTTCATTTTGGATGCGTGAGTGTGAAACACTAGTGTTCTTTTAAGGTTGTAGATGTCTTTATGTATCTACACACATGATATTTTTAATCATTTTGCTTCTTTAAAAGAAACAAAACCAGAACTTCCATCATATGACATCTGTTTGAGGTTAGGAGTCTTATTTACACCTTCCAGATTTCAGTGGGAGTAGCAAACGGAGGGCTGGGTGGGAGAGGTGTTTATTTCGACTGTGAAAACAAGTGCTATGAAGACAGGAGACAGGGGGATTGCAAGGTCTTTGCTGGCAGCAGAGGATGGACCTATTCCCAGCTCAGTGAGATAATTGCTGCCAGGGTGCCCATCCCACCCTCAGCCCCAGTGCTAGCCTCTACTGATGCAGTCTCCTACTTCTTGGGATGCCATGTCCCTGCCCCAGGCTCCCTCCCACCAAGGCTTTTTGCTCTCCCAGACTCAGCTCAGCAGAGCTTCCCCCCTCAGCAGCCATACCCACACCTTCTATCAGGGCTTCCAGTTTTCATCACAGTCACATTTCTTCCTCTGCTCCCAGTTTTTCTCCCATCAGCCTTCCTCTTCCTCCACCCCGTCCTTTACTTTACCCCACTCTCCAGCTCCTTGGGGCTTCTCTGCCCAGGCAAAACCCATCCCCTGTCCTTGCTAATACTACTTGCAGCCTCTCCTCATGTATTATCTCTTGGGCAGCAAGGACCCTTCCCAGGCCACTGCCCATCCTGGACAGTGGCCTCCAGGGATGAAATGCTCAATCCAAGGATGCCACGGCAGCCAGGAGTGGGGACGTCCAACATCAAGTCTGTCCCATAAGAGAAAAACACAAGAGGGGCCCAGTGCTAAGAAATGAAGAGAAATGCAACCTCTGAGGTCCCACAGAGCTAGGACAGCTTGGAGCATGAATCAGCAGAGATTTTACTTTCAGTACTCATACAAGCCTACACGTGTGCCATTTTGGGGTGTTGTGAATGCTTTTAACCTGGCTGAGAGTGGGTGATTTTCTGAAGGAACACCATCCCTGACAGACTGGTGGGACCAGAGGAAAGGTCTTTGCTCCCAAATGTGGGGCCTGAGAGCAGTTTGTGGAAGTGCTCATATGGGTCCTGCTGGTGCTGCAAAACCCCTCATGTTATTCTTGGAAGTGATGAGGCCATTGGGCTGTATGTTGGACCCTTGGCCTGATACAGCCAACTGCTATGGAGAATTTGGGCCAAAATGATTAACATTTGGCAGAATTGTAACTATATAAGACAGATTTACACAATTTACAACAGAAAATACCAAATACTGTTAATAGTAGTCAGAGGTGGTTGCCACACTTGTCATCATAATTGTTGCCCAGCTAATTAGCATTTTTGAAAGTTGGTAATTTAGAGGTGCAATGTGTCACAGACGAAATTGGGAAGACTAAGATCCATCTAAAATACCAAGCGACAGTTTGGTATAAGAAAACCTACAATTTTATAGCATCTTCTTGAAAAAGAGACAGAAGGGGAAATAAAAAGGGGAGATATAAATAGAAGTATCCCGGACTGCCTTTTTGGGAGTGAGGGAGGATGTCTGGGAGAAGAGACCTTTTCTGCCAAAAAACCACGGCTAATAGCTGTCCTTGCAATTCCATTCCAGAGGATAAGCGAGGCTGAGGTGCCACCTGGAGGTGTGGAGGGGCGGCACAGCTCCCTGTGCCAGCGCGGTGCCCGGCTGCTGCCCCTGCAGCCCCTGTCGGGCTGCCTCTCCCAGGCCCCGCTTCAAACCTCTCGTGGCGAAAGGCATCGCAACTTTTTCCCATCTCTCACAGAGCAGTTCTTAACCGATTTGCAAGGTCTTTCGTAGCTAGTATTTTCTATCTGTATCTATAGTTGTTCTATCAAAAACCTCAAGTGCTATCTTGTGAGGTACTGTAGTTAATTAAATTTAAACCATAGCATTTAGGGTTTCCTGAATGGGAAAAAGTGCCTCATTTGGTAATGCAGTGACTGAGATTTATTTTTCTAAATTGCTAAGAAGATGCTGTGTGGAACCCCTTTTATGACAGTGGGCGCATTCCTGTCGAGCGTGGTCACCTGCCTCCTCATGTGAACCATCTAGGGACTAGCAGCTCATCACTCTGAGGAAAGCAAAAGTAGTTTGGCTTTAAAAGGAAGGCTCTGTGCTTTTGGTATGACACAAGGTGCTGCCAGTCCCACCTGGGTCTTTAGAGTGACCCTGCCCAAGACACCACCTTTTTCTGAGTTTCTGTTTCCTGACCTGCCAAAGCAGTCTGTGAGTACCTCAACTGATGTTGAGGTCCAACCTTTTTTCTTTCTTAAGGCCTCTTGAGTTCCTGATGCAGAGCTCCAATGTGCTGTGATTGTGCATAAGAGTAGTGAGATCTGAAACTTGGCATCATCTTAGCTGAAATTGTTCCACTCTGATAATTTAATTAATCAACACTGCAGCAGAGTGTTTGAAATAATGTGTGCATTCATTTGCATAATGAGTGTAATTGGCAAAGCTTCATAGTTTAAGTGTAGCAGTTCCACAGATGATAGCTTGATAGACCGTTTTCCTGCAGCCAGCCAGCAGCACACGTTTCAACCCCTGTTATTTGCTTTTCCACAGAGGAAGGAAGTGACAACTAGATTTATTAACCAAGGTACAGAGAAGATCGGCAAATTTTTGATGGCACTTGAACACATACATTTTCCATGACCGTGTTGCTGTGTCAAGATAAAAAAGCCATGGTCAGGTATTAGAACAGAACCCCCGCTCCAAAGGGAGTTTAATGCTTTTCCAAGTAATGGGTTGTTTGGCTGTGGAGATGTCCAGACAGAGTCAAAGCTGATATTCCCAGTGTCAGGTCAAAGTGAAGTGTCTAGTTTCAGAACGGCAGTCACTAGGCACCTGAGCAAAGCCTGCAAGGAAAATGGGTGACTGCCACTGGAGAGCCCCTTGCTTTGGTACTGTCTTACTGGGGATGGCCTCAGGGAGTGGTCCACAGCCTCCAGGGCATGCTAAAGTCCACAGGGACAGAATATTATCTTAAATATATACTCACCTTATTACAGACAGGACTCAGGCATCGGTGGCCAGGCAGAAGTTGTGGATATATTAATTCTCAGGAGATGGGCTTTAGGTAATCAATTGGCAACTTTTAACTATCTTACTATATTCATTACTTTGCAATTAGCAAGACAGTTATTGACTGTTAACCAAATGCCAGATGACTGAAAAAGTGCTGAAGGAAAAAAACCAATTGTGCAGTAGAAATATATTCCCTGCTCTGCACACAAGTGTGTTGATGTCAAATGGCCCAGTCTGTGCTCTCAGAAGGACGCCTGCTGATAAGCTCTGAGTGCAGAATAGCTGTATCAGGCTCAGACACATCATTACTTCATTGAAATGAAGTGACACTTGAAAACTAAGTTCCCAGAGAGCCCTGTGAATGGTTCAGGACTGGGGCTCCCCACTGGTTTGGAGAGTGCTTTGAAAGTCACTTGATACCTCTCCATTTTAGCTTCCCTTCCAGGTTTGAGGGACCCAAAGTACATTCTCAAGAAACATTATACGAAGAAAAATGCGAACCGCTTTAGCTAACATCTGCTGGTGTCACAGGCAGTGGGAGCATTGCAAACCCCATTTTTCATCATCAGTCGACAAGGGAAGAGAGCGTATCATATATCCGGACTTCTGTAAGGTCTTTGACATGGTCCCTCACAACATCTCTCTCTAAATTGGAGAAGGATGGATTTCATGGGTGGACTGTTTGGAGAATAAGGAATTGGTTGAACAGTCGCATCCAGAGGGTAGTGGTCAATGGCTCAATGTCCCAATGGACACTGGTGACAAGTGGTGTCCCTCAGGGGTCCACACTGAGACCAGTGCTGTTCAGTATCTTCATCAATAACATAGATGGCAGGAGTGAGGGCACCTCCAGGAAGTTTGCAGATGACACCAAGCTGACTATGCATTTGACATACGGGCTCTGAGCAACCTGCTTGAGTTGAAAATGTCCCTGCCTCTGGCAGAGGGGTTGAACTAGACGACCATTAAAGTCCCTTCCAGCCCAAACGGTTCTGTCATTCTATGATGCTATGATGTTCGGATGGAGCGGATGCAGAGCTAAATAAGACAGGTTACAGCAGAGATGCAGCACCAGGATAAAGCAGCCAAGTCCTGGCACAGGCTCAGCACACAGCTGGGAGCAGGGACGCCATGAGTGGTCCATCCATTTGACAACACATTCCTGCTTTCATGGACTGGCTCCAGAGTACGTCTTGGTCAATTCTCCAGCCAAGCTGGCCAGAAATTTCCATCTTACTCAGTTTTAGTAGAAAATGTAGCTGCATTGCATACAGGTAGTGTGAAAAAATGTAACTTACTGATATTTCCAGAAGTTTTTTTCCCAAGATCTCTGGTACTGGTGCCCCACTGCTCCCATCAAGTGCAGACTAACCAACCAAGTCTTTGCACTTTTCTCTCCAAAGGTACCGCGTTGTGGTCCCATACCCACCGCAGAGCGAGGCGGAGATCGAACTGAAGGAAGGTGACATTGTGTTTGTGCACAAGAAGCGAGAGGACGGCTGGTACAAAGGGACGTTGCAGAGGAACGGCAGGACGGGCCTCTTCCCGGGGAGCTTTGTCGAGAGCTTCTGAGGACGAATTGCCGCTCTCTCAACTGAGGAGCTTTCAGGGGAAACTGCATAGCACAAGAAGAGACAGCAAAGAGAAACTGGACTGATAACCACTGCCATTTTTATTTCCAAAGACTTCCCCCAGGCCCTTCAGTCTGCAGCTCTGGAGACACAGTGCCCCGCTGTGCTCCCGAGACCGTGTGCGGTGCATACAGTGGTATGTTGAAGTAGTGCCTTCCACCTGGAATCACAGACTGAGAGGATGCCCATCTGGACTGTAGTAACCTAAACTCTGGCTGTTAACCTTTTGTGTAAATTATAGAGAAGATATCTTTAAAAAAAATTTAGAGGAAAGCTGTTATATTGCTGTAACTTATTTGTCAGAGCTGCAGTGTTCTTATTACTGGCCTATGCAAGATGGATTTGAGAGTTCAAGGAGGTATGCTAGGAAGCTCTTAAACTGGGATTTTGTTTTTACCAAGGGAAGAAGAGGGGAGGGTGGAGAAAACCTCAGCTAAAGATCAGTGCATCATTGTGCAAGTAAGAATGAGGAGTCCAGAATGCTAATGTCATGCTTTCTATATACCTCAAAGATATACTGCGCAGGTTTGTCAGTGAGTGTGTTAGTACTCAAGAGTGCCACACCACCCCGTGTCCTGGCACTGATGCCAGGGAGGTCCTGGAGGAAGTACAGCTCCACTATTAAACTGTGGTTATTTGAGCAGAGTCCCTTTTGCCTGTCTTCTTGCCCGTATTATATGCAGCATGGATTTTTGTCCTTTGGTATCACTTTCCATTGCTTTTTTGTACAACGTACCTTTTTACTGTAAGAATTGCTCTACTTTATATATATTCCTACTAGATCAGACATTTCCTCTTTTTCATACATCTGGTGCTATTTTTTTTAATTGTTAAAGATTTGGTTAAACGGAGAGGCTGCAACAAGATTTGCATTCAACATACGAAATTAGAAACGTACCTGAAGATTGAGATCAGACTGCTTGTTCTTGCTTCGTAGAGGAAAAGAGAAAAAGCTGCATGGTCACCGATAAATATACCTGGGGGAGCTGCCTGTGCAACACACACATGCTTGCTCTCTCCTACATATTTAGAGTGGCTGAAGATCCATGCTGAAGCACAGCGTTCTGTCTGGAGAGTGATAATGACTCCAGAATTGGAAGTAATTCCCAGAGGAGTCATTTTAATTGACTTTTTCATGGCAATAAGAAGAACACTGCAGGTTCTAGCACACGCAGGGACTGTGGAGTTTTCCTCTGTCGTTGCATGACGGAGACGAGAGCTGATCTGCGACAGCAGTAATTAGTGTTATGGAAATGTGATTTCTTACTGTAGAAATGTACAGTTCTGGAGACTGTTGGATTTCTTAACGTCGTCAAGCTACAATACAAACTGTATCAGGCAATATAAGCTTCCATCTACCAGGGACTTAAAGGTGCAATAAATGTAAGGTGAGTTAAGCCAGTTATTTGTATGAAAAAGAATGAGAAAAAAAAGTCATAATGCAATTGTTGAGAGTATTTAAAAAGACATCGGCTCTTGAGGAGTGAATTGTGTTGAAAGGCTTTTCATAGCTGTATCCATACCTTGCCTCTGACAGCAGGTGGCTGTTTGCCAAAGCCCACATGTGGTGGGTGTTTAAAAGCGTGTCGGAGGCACTGTAACCTGGAGATGATCTTATTAAAACGAAGAGGCCCGGTGGGTGAACATCGTCACTGCGTTACCAGTATTTCATATGCGAAGGTGTAAGTTTTGTTTTCATTCAAGCCGTGTGTACTAGTACATATCAAAACCCATGTAAGTGAGCATTCCTATTTAAGTTCAGCTCTGTGACTTTGTTCTCTGTAAAATAAGTTCTTCTTGCTGTCACATGTTAACAAACCAATTCCAGAAACACAGTTCATGGCCAAGTATAGCACCTTCAAACTGGGAGGCATCACTTTCAGGGTGTTTCTTTTTATACTTGATGTTGCCGCATTTGTTAATATTCCAGATTGTAATGAGTCAGTCATGAAAAATTTAGTTACTGTTGAGAGGAAATTGCCTTTTTATAACCAATAAGAGACTGAAGAAACGTCTTCGGGAAAGACTTGCTTGAGATTAGAGCCATATCTGTTCCACTTATTTGGTCCAGGTCAGAACTGGTGTCACTGCACCTCAAACAGTAAACTGCACAGTTAGGCAGTCAGCAATGCCAAAATGTGTGTTATTGATTCCAGTAAAAATTCTGGGTTAGATCTGTCAGAGATGAGATTTTTTCTGACAACTTACAGTGGTTAAAACGCTCTTAAAATTCTGTTCCATGGTGTATTTACTACAGTCAGAAAAATGAAACAGGATGACAGCTTGCATGCTGCCTATTCTATTTAGCCAGATCTAAAATGGTTCCAGATTTTCACCTTTTTATGCTTAACTCTAAGAGGACAAAAGTTGGTATGTGAGAGTATCAAGGAAAACATGCAGATGTCGTATCATTAAATCAGTGCTTTAAGATATATTTTGCAAGGAGGATGATGGTTTTTTAAATGGTCGACAACCCTTCCAGTCATACCTTCTGCTAGGAAAAATATGGGGGGGAGGGGGTGGGGAGGTGTTCTATTTTGATAGCAGCTGTTTCTGGGCCCTCTTTATTGCTTATCATCACAGTTTGGGTTACTGAGTAATCTTCTTGGACAAATCACTTCCATGCCAGGAGCACAAGTATTAAGGTGAACTTAATACAGCCCAGTGATACAAAAACATGACCCAGTGCCATTCAGAAAGTCCTGGACTGAAAGAGGTTCGACTCATAATGTGGTCTAGTTTTTACCTGTCATGCCAGGAAAAGGGGGAGGAGGGGGCATCTCCATCTCCTGCAACAGGGTGGGGAAAAGAAGATTCCTTCTGGTGGCCTCAGTTTGTAAAATGCCAGGTTTGTTCTTCTGGAAATGGGTTCAAGTAATTGAACAATTCCTTTGAACTTTGCACAGCTCAGAAAATGTTTTTGTTATACATTGAATGTTAACGTGGTTTAGGAAATGTTGGCAGATATGAGTACAAATGAACTACAATGACTGTGTTTCTGATTCTTTAAATAAAATAAGTATTAAGGCAACTTGACTGAGGTTTCTCTCTCTGTTAGACAACAAGGTGAACAAGCAGTGTTAGCGGCTCTGAGGTTTGCAAAGAAAATAGGGAAGACTCCTCTGCAAACCCTGTAGTTATTCCCACATAAATAAAAACCTGTTACGGGTAAGAGATGCCTGAACAGCAGTCAGAATCTTTGGCTCTTTTTTTGGCACATCTGGGATTTCTTCAAAATCTTGAGAAGTTAACAACTTACCTGTGGAGAAGAGGTGTGTAGGTCCAGAGAAAGAGAGTGGGGATGGGCCATGAAGAGTAAGCAAGGTGGCAAGGGTAAGGCTGTGGCAGAGGGGCTAGGAGGGGATGTGGAAGCAGAAAATGGGCAAGGAAAAGAGCAGCCCCTAATAGTGTTAATGGGCTTCAGGAGTGCTCTGAGATCACAGGGTTGAGCAGGTTTGTAGGCAGAGGCAGGCCCCTTTCCTCCTGCCCTGGGTAGGCTTGGGTGTGGTGCCAGCAGGGTCCATGTGTCCCGCAGGCAACATACAGCCAAGGAACTGGGAGAGAGGAAAGAGCAGGTTGTACCCTGGGCAACTGAATGCCCCTTAAATGAGGGGAGGGGTGTGAGCCCATTTTTGGACAAGGCCTGAGATTCCCATTCAGCAGCATAGTGCAGAGCATCTGGAGAAGGAACATGAGTCCATGAGCGGGTCTGGATGTGTTTGCCTTGATTTGGCTGGGAGACACCTCTGGGAGAGGCACCCATGGGTGGTGATTCTTTGCACAGTTAGGGAGCACACAGGGCAGGGAGGAGCGAGGCACAGCTAACTCACCAGGCCATCTGCATGGCAGGTGACACGAGTCTCTCTTTGCCGCAGCTGGATCCTGAGTCAAAATTCTGAAACGTGGGAACAGCTAGAATTTAAATGTGGGCAGTCAACAACTCTCCCTTGGCTAGGCCTTGCTGGCTGCCCTGCCTGACAAGCAGTGTGGTGCAAAACGCTGCACAGAGGAGCCTGCCAGCTACTTCCAAGCTGGTCTGGAGTGCCAGTCCCCTCCACACTTCGCCAGGTCCTGTTCCTCTGGCATTTCTCGGTGCCCTGCTGCCAGCACATACCGCACACTTCACCCAGCCTTCGTGCCGCATGTTGCCCCATGCTTCTGCTCCAGTGCCTGATAGAAATTTAGGCCATGTTTTGAAAGAAAAATAATCATTGTAAAATTGTTACACGGTTTGACTGTTCCTAAATGCTCATGGAGAGCAGAACCACCTGGACAGCATCTGCAGGGCTTTTCTGCAGCCAAAAGCTCTTCCTGACATCAGCAGCTCTTTATACATGGTGAACCTGGCAGCTACATGGCTTGGTTAGTTGGGGCCAAACCAAATAAATGAGCTGTACTGGAAGGGAAGCCAAGAGGTGATACAGTCTGGAGAAGGCCCTGTCTTCGCGCCCCAGCCTTTCATGTAGCAAAAATAACTTTCCAAGTGGCCACAGATGTATTTCCAGTCACTGAGGCACGGGTGTCTCCCCTCTCTTCAGAGAACCACTTGATTTTTCTCAGTCACCAAGCAGCACCACCTGCGCCATGGTGCCGCAAAGGGGCCACAAGCCAGGACACCAAAGAGCTTGTACCAGGGTGGTCCCCTTGCAGCACATGCCAGACAGCCTGTGAGTCCCCCATGTTTACAGTACAGCTCAGCTGCAGGTGAGCCCACCTCTACTTGGGTCTCTTCTTTGCTCCCTAAGGAGACCCCAGCAGCCTCAGGGAAAGACAGCCAGCATCCTGCTGAGTTGGACAGGGAGTCACTCAAAGCTGTTTCCAACACAAATGGTTCTTTTGCACCAGCCAAGATGCAACACAGTGTTTTTGCAAAGGCAACAGGGACAGTCTTGCACACAGGATTATGAGCTTTGTGACCTCCTGTGTGATGCACACACACGTGTGCAGAAAAGCCCACGAGCAAGGATCGCTGCCAGGGAGCAGGGCTGCACTGGTGCTACCTGCCCACCCCTCTCAGAGAGGGCACTGGCGAGGAGAGGACTGGCTTTTTAGCTAAGGGCAAGTGTCCTTGGGGGAAATGCCTTGCCTGGGGAAACCTTGGGCAGGTCAATGCCATCAGTGCTTCGCTCCAGCAAATGACAGGGGTGAGCGATGGGGGAGCTGCCTTTGGTGGAGAGGTTGCTGTCCTGCAAGCAGTCCTCATGGGGAGGACTCACAGGAGTGATGGGAGCACAGCTAAGTAAGGGGGCACGGGAAAAATGAAGTCATTAAGACAGGAGAGAAGGGAGAAGCGTCTTCAACTTACACTGTCAGGGAAGGAAAGCATATTACATTTGTGTTCTGCATCTGCACAAGGGCTCGGTAGAGCTGCTGTCAGTCCTGTCAGCATGTGCAACCCCCTGGCCGGCCCCAGGAGTGCAGCTGTGGGCTGTGCGTGGCAGGAGTGGAGGGCAATCCACTGCCAGGAGGGCATGTCCTCTGCCATCCCGCCTGGCCAAGGAGGACCACAATGAGTGCTTAAGGGCCAGGGTCCCCAAGGATGGCACTGGCACTGGCACAGCACAGGGGACTGGAGACAGGGCAGTGCCTGACAGCGCATCTCCAGCTGCTGAGTGGACACACGCCCAAGGAAACCCCCTGGGATCCCTGGCTCTGCCACTGAATCAGGCTGGGAGTCAAAGTCTGACACATCCCTGGCCCAGGGGTGGTGACCCTGCCCCACATCACTGCTGCCTCCACGAGGCACTTGGCTCTCACATGTGATGCTGCACAGCCAAGGGGTCTGGAAGCTGCCCTCACACCTTTCTCCCCAGCAATAGCAGAAAGGCATTCCCTTTCTCTCTCTCATGGGTATGTTGAATTTGCCCTACAGCTGCCCACTGGAAAATCAGCCTTGAAGGCAGGAGGGCAATTTGTTAAGGTTTCTCCCACCCCCCTCCCCAGATAATTGTCTGGGATCTGCGTTAATGGAAACATAAATTGACTGCCACTCTGCTAAATGACAATCAGGTTTTGTTTGACAGAGCTAGGAAGTATCTTATCCTGAACATTGGCACCAAACAATCTAAATGCAAATTGCAAAATGTTTGGGGGTAAGGAGGCTGTTTATCTTCTGATGAGGTTATATAATAATGCAGAGGGGGTAGAGAATTGCCTTTCAATTCCTAAAGGCTATCAAGATGTGTGATGGTTAAACCGTGGGGCCAGTGTTTACATATTATTTTAATGGAGCAGATTCAGTTATTTGGCATGGATTTTCTTTTAACAAATCACTTTTTTAAACAAGATGCAGCACGGCAGCATTTCAACCATATTTCAGCAATTCTCAGGCACCCAGGTTAGCATGGAAAATGACAGAGCAGCCATCATTTTAATCCTGTTATGTCTATTGCTCCCAGCTTGTTCTCCTCTGATGAAACACACTGCTGTGCCTCGAAGAGGCAGAAAAACATTTGCTGCACTCGTGGCCTATTTCTCGTGTTAGATTACCAGGTTTATACATGCCAGCACGGCTCAGGTATCTCCAATGCTCCTACACAGGAACATTTACAGGACACAGCTGAAAAAGTGAAATGCAACCACGACTAGCTGCTTCCCGAGACACCACCGTGTGCTGGGGTTACTTCTCATGCTGGATGCCCCACGCTGGATGTGCAGCTCATTTTGTGCCAGTTGGTTGTAAAAAAATGTCGCTGCAAACGTCAAAACTTTCAGACCTGCTCAGCACGGCGCTCCTGCACAACTCCACACTCCCAGGGCACCGCCCCACGCAGGCAGCACCGGACCAGCATCCACAGCAGAGCCCACGCTGGTCTCTGCACCATGTGGCATTTTCCACAGGGAAATAGTTTTCTTTTGTCTTGTCCTGGGAGTGAAAATGTGTCCATAGCAGCTCAGGGGGTTCAATAACTCAAAGCTCTCAGCAGCTTGCAGAAATGGTCTCCCTGAAGTTTTTCCACTCCAAGTTTGTAATCTAATCTTCTCAGAGCTTGATTTAGACTTCTTCATTTCTCCATAAATTAAGAAACAGGCTTGAGTTTACTCCAAGAGTTTTGCTCATCTGGGAGGCAAAGGAAGGAAAGGATTAATGTGTCATTTTTATTTTCCAATTTAAATACGTCTCATACAGAAAAATGACCATGAATCTCTGCAAGGCAGGAAAAAAGCACTAGATCTGTGAAAATGACAGGACTTGTGTGTGTATAAATTGTTGGGCCTGTAGACCACTTGGTGTATACCAGCCAAATAACTCACACAAATCTGTGAATAAAAGGACATTTGAGTGTAAGTGGATACAACAGGAAAGGCCATGATAAGCTGGATTTGTAGAAAGGGAAATCAGTGAATAGTGATTGTTGCCCATTTCGGAGGGGGTAGCCAGGATTTTAGTTTCACCCACTGTTGCTGTGACAGAGACCTTTAGGCACCAGCCAGGGCATCCCTTGAAAGGGACTCACTGAGCCACGGGAGAAGAAGGACTATGGGGAGTTTCGCAAATTTGACCAATTTTAGAACACTTGTTTACCTTACTCCTGTTAGAAAACACAGCAGGTGATTTTCCAAAGGCTTTGGTGACGTGGCTGACAACCTGCAGCTCTTGGGAGCAGCCAAGATGAGGGACAGACAGTGGTCATTGCTCCACAGGTTGAACCCAGGGTGTGACATTTGGGGTGTCCTGTGCAGGGCCTGGAGTTGGACTCGATGATCCTTATGGGTCCCTTCCAACTCAGCTTATTCTGTGAACATTCTGTGAGCATATGACAGGCTTTGCCTCCCCTACTGTGATAAATACATATATATAACACATAAACCCCACACATGTGTGTGTGCATTTACATACACATCTATTTAGGCACATCACCATCACTCCTTTGGTACCAGAAAAGAGACAGGCACTCTTGCTGAGCTGCAGGCCATGTTGATTGATGTCATTTGAGCTGGTCCAGGGCTACCTGTGTTTGCAGCTAGAGCATGGGGTGCATTGGAAGGGGTTCAGACGTCAGACGTTGCTGTAAAGCAACATCAGGAACTTGAGGAAAACCACCCTGAGGTCTGAGCTGTGAGCGACTCCCTTGTCTGAAGGTCATAGCCATTCTGGCAGCTTCTGAATTTCCTCTGGTGACCTCCCATCAGTTTGAGATGCAGCAATAGGGTCCATTTAAGAAATCATCCAATGCCCAAACTTTCTGTTAATGTCAGAGGACTCTGAAACAGGTACTTTATAAGGAAACTGAAGCAAAAAATGAAGTCCTCCTTCCTTCAGTTCTCCAGTCCTCACAGAAGAGCTCTTAATTAAATAGAGCAGCACTCATTCAGATTTAAAGGCAGTAAAATGTATTCTTGAGCATTCCCCATGGCTTAATATGAAGAGCAGTTGCCATATTGTACCTCCATTGTACCATCCATTTACCCTGACCATAGGACAGTAAATTGCTCTGTAAACTCATACCAAATTAATGCTAGATTTTGCCCAAGACAGTTTGTTAAAAGCACTGTTTTGCTTTGTCTAAATACTCATTAGCCGAGAGAGGGGAGCACAAGAAAGCCAGGGAGAGTCACTGGGGTGGGGAGGATCAGGTCTGGTGGTGTCTGGTTATTTATATGAAGCAAAGAGCCAGTGAATGCCACAAAGCACCTTCCATCCTCCACATTCCCCATCCCAGGGGTCAGGCACTCTGCTGGGAGGGGAGCCAGCATCTCAGGAGGTTGTCCCAAGGATATGGAGAATCACATCACTGCCTCAGTACTGGCTGGTGCCTGAAGCAAAACCACCCCAGACATGGCTGGATACTCCAGCAGCTGGTGGGCCAGCACCTCCCACCGCCCCTTCAGCACTGCCAGGCAGCTCCTGAGGTTCAGCACGACCAGGAAGGAATGAAGCAGCCCACAGCACTTTGGCCCAGCCCCAGGAGTGCTGGGATGGGGCTCATCTATCAGTAACATCTATCAATACCATGGCTCCTTCCCTGTCGTGCCCTCCCTGTGCCAGCCCAGGCAGCGGCAGGGTGCAGGTCAGGTGAGGTCAGTGTCCGAGCCCCAGGGCAGCGCTGGCTCGGACACTGAGCCCCAGGGCCCACTGGCACCCACCAGCCCAGACACGGCCGTCGCTGCTACCGAACCACCTGACCCCTGGGGGGGCTCCGTCCAAAATTAGGACTGTGAAATGTGGGCACCCGAGCCCTCTCTGGGCTGTAGGGTGGGGTGCGGGCAAGGGCCACTGCCGGCATGGCTGCAGCCTGAGGAGGAGCTCCCCAGGGCAGCCAATTTTCTCACCAGATACTTCAGGGGTTCACACAGATGCAGAGAAGTTTTTATCATGCAGAAGAGGCTGCGCTTCTCAGCAACGAGCAGAGGAAACTGCACTCTGGAACCCCTGTACTGAAGCGTGCTGCTGGTTGCAGTGCTGGTGAGGCTGGCAGCAGTGCAGGCGGGTCTCACAGCCCTGCAGCCCGTGCTGATCCCGGCACTGTATCCCCCATGCTAAGCGCAGCCCTGGCAGGATGCAAGGATGCGATCTCGGTGGGTGATGGTGCGACAAGAGAGCTGCTGGTCCACCAGGCACGGCCATAGCTCAGGAAGGGACACCCATCCAGTACCTCATTAGTCATGAACCACTCTTGGTAGATGGTTATAAAGTGATTCATTTTGTCATTGGCCTTATCTTGCTTTCTAAAGCTGACTTAGTTTCTAAACTGCATTCATTTTTGCACTTCCATTAATCTCCTTGGTTTGATAGACTAAATTAACCTTTTTGAGGACAAATGAAATTTCTTTAACTTTTTTGTGGTCATACAAATTCAGGGGAATTTTTTTTCCTCAGTTATACTTTACTGAAATACCAGAATTATACTTGTGTGCATCTCTGTAATCCAAGCATTGGGGATTTTTTTTTTCCTGAAGCCTCTGCTAATTTTTGTACTGAAGCCTTCCTACCACATCCCAGATGTTAATAAAATTGGAAATGAGCTGCACCAAGAATGCAAGAGAGACAGAAAAAAACATGATGAGGGACGGTCCCTCATATCAATAAAATCTGCCGCATTTCTCCAGGCAGTGTGTGAAATATAGCGGGCACATAATCCACGCGGCAATAAAAGGCTGCCACATGCCTCCCCAGCACCCGGGGAGCTATCATTTTCAATTAGGAACAAAAGCCTCTGGCATGTGACAGCAGTGGCAGAAGAACTGAAGGCAGTTAAGGCAAAATTTAGTTTCATTACGGCTTGACGCCGATTACAGTTTTTTCTTTGTTTTCTCACTGAGTCCCTCTGTCATCGTATGGGAGGTAGTGTGGCAGTACAGGCTCTTCTAATGGCTTGAGCACAACCAGAAATGAGTTGAGGAGACCCTAAATGATATTTTAAAGAGGACTGCAGCACACACCTTTACAGCAAAATGGGCTTTGAGCTTGATTTTAGCTCCTTTAAGCCATCAGTTTTCCTTGGGCCAAACTGTGATAATATGCATTTAAAAATCCACTCTTGGTGCCTGCTCCTTTCCTTCTGCTGACAGCATCAAGTGCTCATATGATGCAGCAGTAAGGTTAAGGAAGGCACGGTGCCAGGCATGCCCCAGATTTAATAAAATTACAGCAAATCCAATATATTAGTCAGAACACATCTCTTTCACGTCTCACTTAAATCTCCATCATACCCTCATAAGTATAGCTCAGTTTTTACCTCAGGTTTTCAGAAGTTAGTTGGTTACAACACTGCCTTGTGTTCATTGAAGTATTTCTTACGCTTTTAAATGAATACATTTTGCATCCTATTTCTAAATAGTTCATTTTTTTAAGTGTGTCAAATTTATTTCTTCTCCTTCTGTTTTCCTTTTTCCAGATGTTTATAAAGTCTTTCCAACACAGGGAGAGAGATGTGAGCTCAGATCAGCCTCTGCCACTGCCATGCCTGACCCCAGCTGAGCCCACCCCATGCTTTTACATGCTTTTCTTGGGTTTGCTCTGTGCTCAGCAGGAGCTGAGGCCACGGGGGAAGTGGAGTGGCTGGCAGGGCTGTTCCAGCACCTGGAGGATGCCCAGTGAGAATGCAGCTCTGGCCCAAGGGCGACGTGGCCGCCACTGGACGACGCACAGAGCCGTGAATGCCGGCAGTGGGGCAGCGCAGAGGGCACCCTTCTGCCACCAGACCCACAGCCCCAACAACGTCTGCAAGTAATCTCCCATGGTTATTCTTCACCTGCTGGTGGGTCCTGCTGTGTTCTGCTTCTGCACCGTTGGCTTTTTCCTTCCTCCTGTTCAGCCCATTTCTGTCCTCCACCCCTTGTGGCCCCAAAGCTACTGCAACTCCAACCCTTTTCCAAGACCATGGGACCTGTGAAGCCTCTACAGGCACAAAGCAGACTCGCACGTCCACCCGCAACAAGCACAAAAGAGCTCCTGGCTGCTAATGTTTTTATCCAGCTCTTGTGAAAATACAAGGGTAGAAAAACATTAAATAAGTGCTCTTCCTGCTCTAATCCGCTATTTGGGGAATTATCATATTTTATGCATCCAGTACAAAGTGCTTTACCTCTGAAGCAATGGATATGTATGCACAGACTCACCCATGTAAAATTGCCCACAGCCCTGGCTCTTATCACCTACTCAATTTTTGTGCAAGCCTAAAGGGAGCTCCAGCCCTGAGACAGCAATTACCATATTTATCCCATGTCTTACAAAATGACAGAAATTGAGTCTTTGATAGGTTCTCATATTAGGCCCAGAAAGATTATTTTCTAGCACTTCTGGCCACAGGGAAATGTCCTTGTTTCAGTGCTAAACATGAACGGAGAGATCCCAGGGCCCATGTGGATCACAGAATCATAAAATCCTGAGTTGGAAGAGACCCATAGAGATCATCAAATCCACCTCCTGGCCTCACATAGGACAGCCCAAGAATGACACCATGTGCCTGAAAGTGTTGTCCAAACGCTTCTTGAACTCTGTCAGGCTGATGCTGTGACCACTTCCCTGGGGAGCCTGTTCCAGTGCCCAGCCACCCTCTGGGTGAAGAACCTTTTCCTGATATCCAGCCTAAACCTCTCCTGACACAACTTCAGGCCATTCCCTTGGGTCCTGTCACTGGTCACCAGAGAGAAGAGATCAGTGCTTGCCCCTCTGCTTCCCCTTGTGATGAAGCTACAGGAAGCTATGAGGTCTCCCCTCAGTCTCCTCTTGTCTAGGCTGAACAAACCAAGTGACCTCAGCCAGGGAAGAACAGAGAAGGTTTAAATTCCAAGTTTATCCCCTCTCCATACTACAACTTCTTCCACTTCAAAGTTTTAAACACTGAGGCTTTGTGGTAAGTGTCCCTGGCCAGGCTGATGCCGTGCTACTACATAAATACACTCTCATACAGCTAGTCTGGAATCTCCAAGCACCAGCAAAGGCCACAAGCTCTCTCTGATACCAATAGTTCCAGTAGAGCTGTCTACACACTGCATCAGGGTTTCAGGCTGGGTCAGGAGGGGCTGGAGAACCCCTACTCCTCAAGTGTCCATTGGGGCTAATCCAGCTTTTCACACCAGGGTCATGCAGGTGGCCCAGCCTGAATGCCCACCCAGGCGCTCGGAGCTGAGCCAGCTGTGCCACGCTCATCAGCAGGAGCACAAGGCAGCCTCACACCCTTGGCTGTCAGGCAGGCACCCACCAGCTTGCCACTGCTTCATTCCTTCAGGGCACACAGCAGAGGAGCAGCCTAGTGGGGAGCACGTATCCTGGCACACATCCGAGCTGATGTCAAGCTGATGTCTTCTCATCAGTCTTTACAGGAAAGAGCACGCTGCATTTGGAGCCAATATGGAGCCAGGGGGTGTTACAGCCACAAGTGAGCACAGAGAAATGACACAACGGGGCCTGAAGTTTACAAACCCTGCACAGACAAAGCATAACTGAAGGATAACCTGGAGAGGGTGCAGGCCAATATTCCTGGGGAAAATAATCAAACCCAGAGACATTTCATGGAGGAGGCACTCAGAAAGCAAGGGCTAATATATGCCTGCAAAGCAAGAGATGGAGAATGAGCACGTGCGTATGTGAAAGAGAGCAAACAGGAGCCTGGAAGAGCTTTTCTCAGTGGGAATTACACAGCACTAAAAGCATGGGGTCAGATTGCAGTTTTAAGGACATTGAGATCCATATTTAATTTCCGCAGTCGATCCTGCGATAGCACTGTCTGCGGGGAAGGATGCAGAAATCCCTCCCTGCCCCTGAGGCAAGAGCCTCTGCCTTGCTAGGAACCACGATGCAAGGGGCCACAGGCAGCTCCATTGCAGCCAGGTGCCCCCAGAAAGGTGCCACCAGCACTGCAGAGCTTCCTCCCTCCTGCTGCTTTCCTCTGGGTGCCATGGCACACGGTCCTGTGCTGCAGAGGTGACACCGTGCAGCAGTGCTTAAAAAAGTAGTGATTTGATAAATAATGAGCAAACCCTCCCAAGCAGGACTCAGCAAGCTCTTAAGTTCAAAACTTTTGCAAAAGGATGGCAAATGTTACTTCTTGTCCATGCTGCATTTGCATTACATGAACCAAAAGCTTGCTGTTAATCATCATGTGCCTGGCACTGCATTCCCAGGGAAGAGTCCCATCCCTCCAGGGCAGATTGTACAGCTGCCTCAGCCCTGCTGCCAGCAGCTCCCTGGCAGGCTGCAGACTTTAAGGCAAGGGGATAAGACCCTTATGACCTACAAATGAAATCACAGAGAGGCACGGAAAGAAAAAGCAAGCTGGTACTGGAATGGGAACCAACAGAGAAAGAGACACAGATTATTTTTCTCTTTGCTAAAAGGCTCGGGTTTAATCCCCAAATTTTTTGAAAATTAGCCCCAAGGTAAATGTATCTTTTGAAAATCAGCCCCTTCCCTGCTTCCACGAGCTGAGCACTTGGGGCATTTATCTGAAGGGCAAAGAGGCAGTGACAGCCTTAATTTCTTCCCGAGTGAAGACAGACCTGTTCCATCAGGCTCTGAGGATGTTCCTCCAGCCACCAAGCAAGGCTGAGGCTCAGCCATCCTGCAGAGCACCTGGCATGAGCAGTGTCCCTTGCTGCCTAGCCCTGTTCACCTAGATCCTGTTCACCACAGAGTATCATCAGGATGCCCAAGGCATTAACATGTGAGCCCAGAACAAATCCTCTCTGGCAGTCTGAAGGATAAACTTCACACGGCAGATGAGTGTTGAGACCACACTGACCCTCTTGTGCCAGAGAATAAAATGCTTCATTGTGTCCAGAGGAGCAGTTTGTGCAGAATGAAATTAAATCACATGTTTTATTTCGTTGGGTTTTGTTCAGAAAGGAGAAGAAAAAGCTTTCTCTTCAGGTTTCTACAGGAGCCAGGACTCAAGTACTGACTTTGACAGAAAGAGAAAATACTGCTCCTGCCACTGCTGAATCTCAGCTGGTGAACTTTTTTCTTCCATTGTCGCTAACATTCACTGCGACAGAACTACTCCTGTCCTACTGCCCTCCTTAAGAGGATCAGACATCACCCACTCCAGCTCCAAAAGAAGTCATGTCAGAAATCCCAGATGGAAGTTCTTTCTTCTAAATAGGGAGCTTTCTGTTGTCTTACCTGGTTATAGCTGCACTTTTAATCTCTACTTTGATCTACTTCCAAACCCATCCTCAGACACCACAGGAAGCAGTGAGCATCTGCACGATGCCCGACAGAGCCAAGGTGCCTTCCAGCTCCAGTGTCAACACAGCAGGACAGGGACATCAGCTGTGCAGTTTTTACTTTGAAGGGTATTTTTTTGATGTAAACCACTGAGTATATTACCAAAGAGCATTCTTTTGAACCTAGGTAATGCACATATTCAGCTTTAAGGCTTAGAACCTTCACCAGATTTACTGAGCAAGCAGCTAAGATGAAAGAGGAAGGATATACTGTTATGTCTAGAATTAAAAGAAAATAAAACATGCAATGATAAAATACACTGTTAAACTGGTTTAAATCAAAATAATCCTGGTGTGTTTGACAACTAAGATGAGACGGAAAAATCTCAAGAGCCTTCCACATCCAAGCATTAGAATGTACTGTATCAAACTCCCCACCTGGGGAAGGTCAAGATTCTCCCAACTATCATGCCATGCCCACCCCAGCCGCTCTCCTCTCTGCTCCCGGGTTGCTCATGCGAATACTTCATCCCTGCCAGCCAGCTTTTTACATCCCACACTGCTGAATCCCTCCTGCCACTCCACTCTCACAGAGTACGAACTGCCCGAGGATTTCCATTCTGGCTGCTTCTGAGGAGTAAAATCCTGACAATCCTTTTATTTTCGCTTTGTAAAGCGAGGCTTTCACAGCTTTCCTTTGCTTGGGGGTTTGTTTTTATGCTTAAACATAATTTTTGGCTGGCAGCAGGACACAGATTCAGGAGCTCCATCCTCTCTGGGATGATCATGTAGCACCCCTCACTGGCAGCTTCCACAAAATGGCCTTTACAATACAAAGAGAAGAAATAAACCGAAAAATGTACCAAATAGAGGATCCAGAGAAACCCAGACTGACAGCAACCTCAATATACCTTTCCCTCCTAATTTCAAATTACATTTCAAAGACAATTGTAATATTTTTTAAAAAACAGTCTTTCCTGCAAACAGATCTGGTGTTTCAAAAAACAGAAGTCGTGAGTCTCATATCTATTTTTTTTCTGTGCAACTACATGAAAACATTTTATTTGAAGAATCCTTTTAGTAAGTCATTAACTGGGTTCCAACTATTGAAGGTGAGCAGATTAAGCATGATACAAAAATGCAAACCCAGAGGACACTTCAGTTGCTGTCTCTCTTACATTTGCCACAGTTACAAGATTAGGGATAATTTTGTAGTATTTGTGTAGTCTTGACTGAATGCTGGCCAGAGTAAAATTAATTTATTTGAAATCACACACATCTGTAAATTCCTCCGCAGTTTTGGATGGGCTGCTTGCCATTTTTAGTACATTTCAAGTTCATTTCAAATCAAACAGGAAATACTTTCTTTTTCCTATCCAGTTAAACTCACCAATGCACCTGCAGCCTCCCAGGCTGCACAAGGCAGGGCCCAGATACTTCTCCATGGGGGTTTTGTCTTTCTGTTAGAGGGCAGGGAACTTACTGCTTCAGTTATTATGTTCTGAGATATGACATTTGTATTACTGCACCTTATAAAAATTTTAAAGCTGTAAATAATCTTTTAGAAGCACATAAGGATTGTATGGGCTTTTTTTAAACATCCCATCCAGGCAAATTTCCAAACACGGCTTTTAGCAACAGGCACGTTAGGCTGTAATTCCTTTATTTGCCTACTTAAAGTGACAGCAACCTCAGCCAACTCTTTGCAGCAATTGTTAATTCACAGCTTGCAATGCAGTATCTTTACTTACTGATCCAGTAAGTTCTGCCAATATACAAACTCCACTATATCATCCCATAAAACTCTCGAGGAACACTCCTGATCTCGCATGCACAGTACAGCACATTCAAAACACACAGCTGACATGTGAGCCCTTACTGGGGCAATCTGCTGTGCCACCCACCATAAATACATTTCACTTACCAAGAATATTATCAGCAGTGCCCTCAGGTTATTGTGATCTTTAGTTTCTGTGATCATATTTTCAATGGCCGGATTCATAACCTGAACTATTTCTAGCCCCAACAAAGCCAGACCGGTGAGGTCAGCGATGAGCCTGAGGTCTGATCAAGACAGGAGGCTACAAAGGGCTTTCTGGCAAGCACCAGCTTCCAGGGCCAGAGTGCTGCTTTTCCAGGAACAGAAGTTTGGGATGGAGTTTGTTAAAAGTGGTTTTTCTGTTTTATTTTTTTTAACTTCTGATGACTTCAGAGCCTCCAAGAAATCACACATAAAACAACTGCCTTCCCAAAGATCACTGTCACTCAGCAGCCAGAAAGCCCTGCCCTGTAGGAAATGACAGGAAATATATTCACAAACTATTTCAGAGTGTGAAGAGTTTTAAACCCAGCCCCTTTCTCTGCCAAACTTGAAGAAGGGATTTGAAATGAGGTTTCTCACATTTCAGACAATGAACTTATCCACCACGCTAAGGAATTTTTGAGAAACTGTATCCATACTGGAGCAATGAGCAAAATCTGACATGAACTTAAACTGGGAAATTTTTTTTTTCTTTCATGATCAATGCACACATTACCATCTAAATAAAGCTGGGAAGGGCCAGCAAGATGGACTGACAACTCTGGATAAGTTATGTATCAGGGAAGCCTCTCCTCTGACAAGGACACACTCAGACACTTCAAGTCCACACCATGGACCATACTTTTTCAGGAAACCCAGTATGGTTTTGGAGATGTTGAACACGTATGTGAATTCCTCTCTAAAACCCAAGTGGCTGGGAAATCGAGATGCAACAGCATAAAGCACTCAAATTTTGTATTTAGGGAAACCAAGGTCTCATATAAACCTAACCCAAAGCAGTCAGAATTCAGAATGCATTCTCCTCCTCACATAGACCGCTCTTCACAAAAACTCTTCTGTTTTATTTATCAGTCAAAACAACAGTAGGATTGAGATGTATGTACAAGTTCAGGGAGCAGAGGCCTGTGCTTTGTACCAAGCAAAGGATGTTAGCCCAAGTACCTAGTCCACCACATATTTCCTCTGGGACTGTAACTACACATTAAAAACTATGATATATTTATTTCCATGGCACATTGTCACTGACTGCGTGCAAATAAAATAAAACCTAAATATGCTTAAAAATCCAAGCCCTACCCACTGTGGATCTCATTTTCCAATGCAGTATCTTTTAACTTCTTAGCGTCTTTTGTGAGAATAAATACCATGAAGATTCAGAAGCAGTCAGAGGATACTCTAACTTGCCTAAGAGATGTTTTCCCTTGAGAAGTTAGCATAGGCCAAAAAAACTTCTGTAACTTTGGAGACAAAATACACATGCCAATCTCAAACCCCACCAGGACAGGCAATGGAATTATTTCTCACATGTAGATATTCACACTGCACATTTGTACATTTTAAATTATTAGGGGTGTATACTGATTTGACCTTGGGGCAAAGCTTGGATGTCATTTATCTACTGTGAACACAGCCATATTCCAGCGCTGGTATTTTGCATTCCTCTGCACAGTCCATCAGTACTGCCTGCTGTGTTTCTAGATGGTACCTGGTATGAATTTTTCACCAGAGCTTGCAAGTCAAATGAGTCCTGTCACACCCCATGATGTGATGGGGGTAACAAATGCTTGAGGAAAGACTGTGACAGAGTTCTGTGTGTCCTGTCTGCCTGGCTGCTCACACACCTGGTCAGCTGGACACGCCAGGATGCACTGGGATTGTTGTTTCCCCAGAAGCTAGAAGTACTGAGCATCTTCACACTGCCAGCACAAGTGGGAATGGAACTCAGTCTCTGGATTTCCCCAAACTTACCAATGAAACCAAAGTAGAAGCCGTGAAAAACAGCTGTGCAAACACCAGCATCTTCTCATCGTCTTTCTAAACATGCCCTTTATTTTCTCTTCTCTCCAACGGGTGACAACCACCAGTCTGCTGCTTCTAAGCCTTGGATGAAGGAGTTGACATCTTCCAGAGGAGGGAGTAGGTCCACATTTCCCCTCTGTGAGGACAGAGGTGTAAAATCTGCAGAGAGCTCTGCCTTGCCGTCTCTTCTCAGCGGGAACGATCAGCCCCCCAAAGGTATGTGGACTAATTGGGTAGTAAAGATTTCCAACTCCCAGCACAAGGGAATGCAGAAACTGCAGGCAGGCATCCAGACCAAGTGTTAAGCACTGAAATAATCTCTTGAACTGATCAGGATCACACAGCCCGAGGACCATCCTTAGCTAACTCTGTCACTTGCTGTGAGTGGTCTACATATCCATAGGCACCAGCAGGCATGAGATACATCTCTCTGTGTACACGTACAAAAAATGTGTGGATTTGTATACATGAATAGGAATACATGAAAATCCTTCAGACCTGGATATGAAAAATCAGAGAACGGCAAATTTCTGTTGGAAGCCAGAATTTAATTTTGAAATCATTAGTTTGGTGGGCTTGTTTATGAAAACTGCACTTATAAACTGTGATACACTGAAGTGCTCAGAAAGATTATTCCTTAATGATCATGAGCACAGGTACCCCCAAAATAAAGAGATACTTACAGATCTGTTGCCAAAAGACATTTTTGTAGCTTTTGTAGCTTTTTTTTTTCAGAAAGTCTAAAGCTCAAAGAATGGTCACCCAGAAACCATCCTGACACATTTCATTTGTACTTCTCAACAAGAAAAATACGCTATTTTCTCACACCTTTCTAGGAAGTCATTTTAAAAGATTTTGGCTCAGAATGAGGTGCACTTGTATTCTTAGGTTTTCAAACTATAAAGACTGATTCCAGCATTTTAATGCCCTAGCACATAATCAAGCACATCAGCTCAGAGCTCTCACAGCACTTAGTTTTATGCTGCCTTCTGTGCTTACACCTTTGTTCCTACAGAAAAATAGTTAATATTTTCTTAATATTTGAAGAAAAAAAAATTGTTCATGATAAATGAGCTACAAAATTACAGAATTGCTCATGTTGGAAGGGGCCTCTAGAGCCCACCTACTCCAAGCCTCCGACAAAAGCAGGTTTAACTAGAGGGGGGGCTGTTCAGGGCCAGTGACAGAGCTGCTCAGTGCCACGGTCCTTTCCCCAAAAGCAAAAGCCATGTGCTTCGAGCGCACCCTAGCGAATATCCTGTTGAAACTTTTTTTTTCTGGTTTAAAATCCTGCAAGTATCTATATTTAACTATCAGTGCTTTGCTGCCTTGATGCTAGGGTCTGGATTTTAAAAAAATACATTTATTAAAGAAAACGTGGAGAAGTAGATGCTTCAGTGCTTCATAAAAATCCAGTTGGGTATTGCACCCATCCATGAATTACACTACATTAGTTTTCGCAGTGATTCACCGAATGTGAATTACAGAAGTCTTCACAAAGGTCTTGAAAAATTATTCATTTTTCTTTTGAGTATTTTCCTTTCTATATAAATATTATGTTGCTGCTGTTACAAGAGGCTTGTGTTTCCATAAGTTAAAATGATAGAACTGCAGAACATCTCAAGTTGGAAGGGACCCATAAGGATTGAGCCCAACTCTCTGCTCCTTGCAGGACTACCTAAAACTAAACCATATGACTAAGAGCATATTCCAGATGCTTCTTGAACTCTGACAGGCTTGGTGCTGTCACCACTGTCCCGCTGAGCCTGTTCCAACCATCCTCCCAGTGAAAAGTCTTTTCCTGATATTCAATCTGAACTTCCTCTGAATTTCTGGCACTTGCTCCTGTTAAATTTCTATCAGCTGGGGAGTGCACAGCTCTGTAGCCTATCCAGATGTCTCTGTAAGGCCTCTCTGTCCCAGAGGGAGTCCACAGCTTCCCTAATTTAGTATCATCAGTAAACTTCCTTAATGTACATTCAACTCCTATGTATGGTTCATTTATCAAAACATTAAAGAGCACTGACCCTAAAACTGAGCCTTGGGGTGACTGGCTGCCAGCGTGGTGCAACCCCATTCACTATAACTCTTGGAGCCCATCCTGGCAGCGAGAGTTAAGATAAAACTACTTACTGGCTGTGTCTTGTTACTGGCAAAGTAACTTTAAAGATATAGTTGTGAATAAATATACAAAATATATATGGAAAATAACCTAAGAAAAGGATCCAAAAAACCAAAGCCTTTAGATTTGTAAAGGGTGCAAATAATCTTGCAGCAGCCACTTGCAAAAGGTACCATGACAATAAAGAGACGTTAATAAGTGGTCCTGAAACCATTTCACACACAGGATAAAACTCTCTGAAGTGTTCAATTGAAAAGCACATGGCTAAGATAAACCACAAGGAGACATGTATGTTTTTATTTACCACCACTATTAATTCTCCACTTTCAGACAATATTGTTAGTTTCTCCTTTGTAATTCTTTGAACTGCATTTGACTGTCAGGCTCTGATGTGCCCTTGTGCACTTACCTGCTATCTCATCTTTAGACAAACTTAAATATAATAACAATGGAATTTCTCCCACTCACAGATGATTCTCCATTGTTTTAAATTAATATAAGGAAACAAAAAGGAAAACCCACCAGCTCTCTCACTTTGTGCTATGTAGTTTTTGTGCTACAACTGAACGACCTCCCTTGGACTGTCACCTGTTCTAAGGACCTGCACAGGTGCCTGCACCAGTTTTGTCTTGCTGCTGAGTCCTGCAGGGCCAGCACGTGCAAGTGCACAGAAACCCATCTGACCAAGACATGTGGTACCATACAGCCCTACTCATGGTTCCCAGCTGTCAAAGCACAGCACATCCTCTAGCACCGGCCAGGCACAGAGCTATCTAGGTCAAACAGTACTTAACTATTCTCAGCCTTCGTCCTCAGCAAAGTGGCCAGACTATAGACAGCTAAATCTGTCTTTTGATGCAGTTTTGTAACACTCATGAAGAGCTGTGCTTGAGCTAACTAACATCAGCGGCTGGGATAGCACACTCGGAGATAACTGAGTGCTGACAGTACTCATCACTCAATTATTATTACATTCTGTTCAAGATCGCTTGATAGCAGTTCCAAATCACTTAAAAAAATCTCTTTATTTTCATTTGGCTGTTACCTCCTTTAAGAAAGGCATATCCCTTCTTTCTAAACCAACAGATGCAAATGGCCCAGTCAATGGTACAAAGTCAAACAAAAAAATAAGTCTTTCATCAAGCTACATTTTGCTCAGGAAGGAGCAATGACAGTGCATGGCCCTGCCCCATTTTCTTCTCTTGAACAAAGTCATATGTTGGCTGAGTGTGTGGGCTAAGCAAGTGTCCCCTCTTAACCCCTTCCTCCTATGTTACAGCCTGTTCTGCCTGCAGAGATGATTGAATGAGAAGTTTGACCCTTTCCTGGTCAATGAAGGGTTTATGTCTCAGCATCTATTCCTTCTCACCGCTACTGAAGGAAAACAATCTTTTATGTACAGGTTGGGCAGAGAATTGGCTGAGAATAGCCCTGCAGAGCACTTGGGGGTGATGGCTCATGAAAAACTCAACATGAACAGGCAGTGTGCGCTTGCAGTTCAGAAAGCCAACCGTGTCCTGGGCTGCATCCCAAGCAGGGTGAGCGAGGGGATTCTGCCCCTCTGTTCTGCTCTTGTGAGACCCCACCTGGAGTCCTGCATCCAGCTCTGGATGGAACATGGAACTGCTGGAGCAAGTCCAGAGGAGGGCCACAAAGTTAATAAGGGGACTGGAGCAGCTACCCTACAAAGATAAGCTGAGAAAGTTTGGATTTTATGGTAGTCCTGCAAGGAGCAGAAAGCAGGAGTCAATGAACCTTAAGGGTCTCTTCCAGCTCCTTATGGTTTTCTTCCAACCTGAGATATTCCATGACTAAATGGTAAGTACAGTAGTATATGACAGGTGTATCACAAGTCACACTGCCCTCCTGGTACACTTCACTCAAATCACCTAGTTTTTCCAACCAATAAATGACTTAAGATATTTAAAACAGATGTAAGACCTTTATATTTTTCAGTTAAATGTGAAATCTTACTCCTTCTTAATAACACATGAGGGAGAGAAAGCAGAACAAGAGTAACACTTAAAACCAATCTATTTTATTTCTGTCAAGTTAGTATTTCATTTTTGAACAGTCACACAACACAACTCCATGGCAACCACTTACAGCTTCCCATTAGTTATCATGGCTACTGAAAACATACAAAGCACTTAGAACTTGGTTTAACCAAGCTGGAGCTTTCACAGTTAACTGTTTTTGTAAATCTTCAACTGTAACTGAATACCACACTCACAAACATCAAATACAGGTACTTTCCATACTGAGTTAGTAGTATCAGATAAACTATCCTGCAACAGTACGGCACTGCAAAAATATATCAGTAAATTTTGATTAGAAAGACCGTATCTGAAAATTAGAATACTGCTTGTACATAAAAGCCTACAAACAAAAATCTGTCAGCAAAATCAGTAAATGGTTCAAATATATTAACAGCTGTATTAAACAACACTTAGTGGACTAATAAAAAATACCATTTGAAAAGAACACTTTAGGAAGCCTGTAGTGGATGTATTCACTGAATACTTTTGCACTATACCATTCATAGTCTGAATCAAATTGTTTATGTCAGGGACACCTTCTTTGGCACAATGCATTTAAAATTAAAGCAAGCTGACCACACTTATGTAAGGCAAATGCATATCAAGACAGAGCTGTAACAGAAAGCCTGTGATAACAATGACAGTAACCACCACACCGTGTGTGTACAGATCGTGCTTAAAAATTATTCTTTTGCAGAATGCAGCAACAAGAGATATTTGCCAAACATTTTAGTAAGAAACTGAAACTCCTATACCTTCAAAAGCACACCATGAATCACTGCTTCCTCAAGAGAAGGAATTGTGTCTCCTGTCATTAGTATTACGTAAAGCTGGAACTGAAAAACCACAGCAAGCATATAAACTTAACATATTCTGAAAAAATGAAACTAAACCAGAAGAAACAAATCTAAAAATTTTCTGAAGTTGACAGTTACTCATAGTAGTGCAGATAATGACTTCTGTTACCAAGAATTCTACTTTCATATGTAAATCCAGAAAAAAGGAATTGAGGAAAAGGAATTTGGTAACATTAGTTGAATCATAATAAATTTTGGCAAAATTAGGCTTCTAGCATACACCCCAAAAATGTCAAAGCTTGATGATATCTGTGGAAATACATGCACCAATCTAGCTTCTAAAGTTCTTCAGAATCTAGCAGTTGTAAATAAATTTAGAACCAAGAAATCTCTTTTCAAATGCAGAAGTTATTAATTAACAAAATGTTATCTGCAGTAAATTTGTAAGCTGTCAGGAAAGAAAATGAGTAAGTTAGCTGACTTCTGGTTTTGGAGAAAAAAACATTTAAGTCAATTTAATTTAATACATGAGTATTTAATTCAATTTTTTAATATAAATCAGTTGCGCGTGTTATTCTGGAGACTACTTTTGAATGTATTTCTGAATTTTCACATTATTCAAGTTTTTCTTTTGAGACTGGTGAAAGAAAGAAGTGGTTGGGTGGGAAGAAAGTGAAATCTTTATTGGGTCACATTCTGTACTTTGTGTATTTTTACAGCCAATTTTATCAATCTCATCTCTCAAAAATCTGTACTAGGAAGACACATCTAATATGGGACAACAGCAGTTGGACTGCTTCATAAAACTACTAACACATCCTACATTCAAAACCTGAGTGCTGCAATCAAATACTATGCCTGGAATTCCCTGGGTGAATTTCTCTCTCTAACTCCTCCTTCTCACTCTCCCTCTCGCTCTGTTCTCCAGCATTCATAGTTCCTTCATCTCTGACATGAAAGCATTGGACTTCAAGTTGAAAATCTTGGGTCTTTCATGGAAAAAAAGAAAAGAAAGACAAAACAATGCTCACAGAAAATACAGCCATTACTCTAAAAATAAATCCAAGCATGAGGGTATTTTACACACTTCTGTCTTCTGATCACAGAACAGGAGAATGTTTCTGTCTTTTCTAAAAGATTACTGAAATTTGAGTTATAAAAGTGAATGTGAAAAATTTTTTTATTGCTGCCTCTGATGACTAGCATCAGCACTTACTTTTTGCAGTCCTTGTGTCTTCAAACTAACAACAGGGGTAGAGACAGACACTTGTGACTGAATCAATTCAGTGATAGCTTTCTTCTCAATAAACTCAGCTATTTCATCTTCTAGAAGTTTCTTCTTTTCCCCTAATTTCAGCTCCTCTTCTTGATGCTTTCGCATAAGACGATCAAATTTAGTCAGTACCTATTTAAAGAAAGCACAAAAAATAACATTTCCAACTAGCAACACAAGGTGGTGATATCACAATATAAAAACCCTCTGCAAATTAACAGTAAAACCCATCTCAACTTGTGTTAAAAGTCGTAAGAAATTGCAGATATTTCCCCAAACTGTTAAGACTAAAAAACAGCAACACAGAAAAATTACAACTTTTATCAGACTGTTCTCAGGCTATTACACTCAAATTACAGGTGGAAAACATGGGTGGCACTAAGTGAATACGAGATTTCCTACTGTGTTTTACTGTACCTTTATTATATCAAAAATAAGGAGGCCTTTAGAGATGAACCAAATATCAACAGACAGATTAAATCAAGATGTGTCAAGTAGCATACAGTTCCCTAAAATCAAGTGGGAAAGTGTATATTGATCAGATTTAAATGTTACTAAGTACACAGAGTAATCCAGTTGGAGAGTTACTGGTGGCCTGCACGAAGTTAACTACTTGTGTACAGTAACTGTTCTTTGATTGGGTTTTTTTGACATACTAATGCATTTCAGTTTCCAGATGTATTTCAACCAGTTTAAACCTACTGTGAAGTTGTGTGTGACAACAAAAGGGTACTCCATCTTTCCTCATCTCCCATTTCCCCATGCACAAATTCTCCTAGAATCCTGCTTTTGCAAAGAAGAACCTAAGAATTAACTAACACTATAAATGTAACAGTACACAGCAGAGCAGACAGATTGTATAGGTGCACCTACAAGTTTCCTCTTAATGAAGGATGTGAAAGAAATCTGAGGTACAACAAAAACTCCTGGTTTTCTTTAGTTTCCAGACACAAATACAGCAGCAAGAGTACATGACAAATGTTCCTTAGGAGTGATTGCAAGATCACTTTCCCACATCAGGATGTTGGAAAACTAATATCCATAATTTTGCAATATGCAGAGCTCCCAAACCACTTGGTAAAAATCACACAAGGGAAATATAAAAGGGTAGCACGGATATTGTGTAAGACCTTGCTGCACTTGCTTTGAACATGGCTAACCATTCTTCCAATTGGACAGCATCATATTGAGAAGGACTGAATCTGACTTTTTTTTTTCCTCCACAAGTAGCATGGGGCTCTTAACAGATTTAGAAAACAAATATTAAGTCGCCTTCTTATTTAAAACATGCACCCAAACACCTCACAAAAAGTGCCACAGCTTTGCTGGGGAACTGAGGTACAGAAAAGAACATTAATAAAAATACACAGGTTTCCAATTTCAATTAAACCAGTGTTTGAACATAAATATGCATGACCATGATAAGTGTCTGACAGAAAGTAGCTGAGACGATCCTATCTTGCTAGTCCAGCTTGACAGGGCTAAATTTTCAACAACATAGCCAAGAAATAGCCCACATCTTCAAACAGTCTTAAGGCAGCTTGGAATAGATGAGATTTTAAAACCAGAACCAAAACAAACCAACAGAATACCAGACATGCACATTTTCAAACCTCTCGGCATGAGGGTTGAGCTTAGATTTACTAACTGAATCTGGAAGTCAGGGAAACACACACGGCCCACTCTGGAAAACAACTCATGGCATTTTTTCCTAAAATCTTGGTTTTTACACAGCAATCTATGCACAAAAAGCACCTACTGTGTTGTTATGGCATACCAATGTTTCTCAGCACACTGCTAGAGAAGACAAAGAAACACAACCATTATGTTCATGACTCTCTTACTTCACCATATCAACTCCTACTCTATAGACACGTACCAGCTATCCACCAAAGCCTTTAGACCATAAGATCCTGCCTTCCAAAAAAACCAGTGCCATTTAGAGAATCACAGAATCATTTACACTGGGAAAGACCTTTAAGATCATCAAGTCCAACCATTAACCCAACACTGCCAAGTCCACCACTACACCATGTCCCCAAGTGCCACATCCACACATCTTTTAAATACCTCCAGGCATGATGACTCACCACTTCCCTGGGCAGCTTTGCTCTCCAATGCTTAAACAACACTTTCAGTGAAGATGTTTTTCCTAATATCCAGTCAAAACCTCCCATGACACAACTTTAAGTCCATTTCCTCTCATCTTGTCACTTACCACTTGGGAGAAAAGATGAACTCCAAACTCACTACACTACTCCTTTCAGGTAGTTGTAGAGAGCAATAAAGTCTCCCCTGAGAGTTCTTTACTTCAGGCTAAACAACCCCAGCTCCCTCAGCTGCTCCTCACAAGACATGTTCTCTTGTTTGCTGGTGTCTAATCAACCTGCTAATCCAACCAACCTGTGTAATTAAACTTTTAATTTTGACTTAAGGCATTACTGACCTCAAAATATTAGGAAATTATAAATATCAACCAGTGATTTTGTTAAGAACTTAGCTGTTCCAAATCTCAGAAAACAAACTCAAGACAGACAGGCATGCTTGCCTGTTGCTCTGCCTCTTCCAACATTGCTGCTTTCTCGTTCACTCTCTGCACAAATCGTTGCTTAATCTCCTCTTCTTTTCTTTCCATTTCAAGGAAGAACTCGAGCCTCTTTGCCTCAATGACTTCCTGCAGACTGAAGTTCAAAAATGTAAGCAAGTCTCCAGCACACTGCTTTATTCAGTGTGGAAAACCAACAATCCAGAAAATTATGTAAGCAATTAATACTCATCTGAAATATTAATTTCTACAGCTTCCCACATAAAAATTCATAAAGAAACCTAAACAGAAGCAAGCACCTAATCTTTCTATTTTTTTATTTATGTAAACAACTCTGAGTAAAATTGTTTATGCTAACAGCTCCTGGGCAATTTACATTTCAAAGTGAATACAGCACTTTAGGCATCTCATGTACTAAAGACTTGATTTATACCTTTCTGACTCCAACATGCATAAGCTTCCTTTTTAAGTTGCTTACTATTAAGACACTGAAATTGACAGAAAAATCTCCCAAAATTTCCACATTGTAAAACCTCAGTCTTCAAGTAGGACCATACAAAAACAATTAATCTGGAGCATTAACATAACAAAAAACTGATTGTTCCTATATGAAAATGAAAGAAAATAACAGGATCTTCAAAATATATAGCACTCTCTTTATGTAATGTCAAAATTTAATTGGCAGAACTATATTAATAGAGAATAAATACAATTTCCTAAGTAGTTAAACATCCAAAACACAGGGTTACTTTCCAACATTCAAAAGCCAAAACCTCAAGACTGCTTTTTTTTTCCTGAACCCTCTCTTACAGAAGCAAATATACTGCATACATATTATACTTGGAATTATATAGGAGTAAATTAGTTCAGATCATTGAGCAATTGGCAAAAAACAAGCCAGCAGGTAAATCAAACATTAATTTTAAATCTATGCTTCCCTTTTCAGTACACAGGATAATTTTTTTTTCCTTCAAACAACAGGTACTTGAAATTGAGATACTTCTTTCATGTCAAAGCCTATCGTGGCAAATGAAAAGACGCTAGTAATTTATTCATATGAATAAACTACTATAGGTTTGACATTTTCAGGGTCTATACTGCCATTGTCAGGCAGTGCTGGCAGGAAATACTCTGCTTTTCAAGGAAAAATGAATGGAGCTGGTACACAGATGTACCTCATACGTCAAACTGCCTTAGAAAAGCCAACCTGCTTAATGACACAAGTTCTTCCGCCAAAACATTTACCACAAACTTCTCTAAGTCATGTGATTCTGGAGAGCAGAACTGGTGGATCACAGCTGTGTTAATGGTTACTGGAAGCCAGCCCTTTTCAGCTAACAGGAGTTACAGTCCTTTGCCAGGTAACTCATGCCTTCCATCCTGATGTAATAAATAGGTATGTCTATCAAGTATTTCATTTTGATTTATACTTTTAATACACATACATGCTTTACCATAAGCATGTATGTGTATTTTTGTTCTATCTCTTACTGTTTCTATTTAAACCATTTATAAATGGAAAAAATTACAAAAAAAAAAAAAAAAGAGACCTAAAGAGTTAATTATTTTAGAGCAATACCAAGCTTCAACAGCTCTCTTCTATATTTAAATTTATGATGACTGGGCAGTTTCCCAGTCCTAAAGTTTCTTATTTGTATTCAAAATATCATCTAAAGAGACAGAAGAAACATCTTGAAATTGCACATGCAGACAATGTTTGTAAGATATCAAGGTCAGAGCATTCCTCCTATTCTATCTTGTTTGACCACTACATGGCAACAAAATAAATTCAGAACAATTACTTTTTGTGTTTGGGTTTGTTCTGAGGGCTTTTAATCAGCTGTGAAGTAACTTAAGTCACCTTGAAATTCTAAATCCATATGAAACAGGGACATGGTTTTCATACAGATGTATTAATTCACACTATCTCTAAGTTTAGATAATAATGCTACAGCACAGGTTTTTCAAGTGCTAGCAATCTCACACATACACACTTCTGCACCCAGTGTCAGTTCTGCTAGACAAAATGCTGCCTTTGGGTACAATAAAGCTGCTAGACTAAGTTAACATGCTGCAATCCCACCTTCATTTCTTTATGTGGACATCTTTACACCCAGACTAGGTTACTTTATCAGGTAAAAGCAATTTTGGCTTGAAATTAGTGAAAGATTAACTTTGAAGACACTGGACACAGTAAGTAATCAAATTACACGTAGAAAGAAGAAGGGAAATAAAAGTGTATTTTTTAAATTGACTATGCAGGTGGTTGTGGATGCCAGTAAGTGTTCAAGTCGAAGTGTGGAAGTGTTCAAGGCAAGGCTGGATGAGGCTTTGAGCAACTTGGTCTGGTAGAAGGTGCTCCTGTCCATGGCAGGTGGGCTGGAACTAGATGGTCTTTGAGGTCTCTTTCAACCCCAACCATTCTATGACTCCATGACATATCCCCTCCCCCTGGACCGAATTGTTCTGGAAGTCACCAAGACAGAACTAACCCAAAATTTCCTTTTCTGCATTTGGCATATCAGCAACACAATAACTCAAACACTCTTTGGTTTTGGAGATTTGGGGAGGAAGGAAAAATGGTTCACCAAATCTTAAGCCAATCCTTTCAACATTACTGCAACCCCTGCTCACAGTAAGACATTTTTTTCTTTATCTGAAGACTGGTTTCACTGCTTCTCATTTAGCACATTATGAAAATCAAGTTCACAGACTCTCTCATTCTTCTGGCTTAGATATCCAGAATGTCATACTCTGTACAAAGACACTTGCAAAATTTAAATGTTGTAACTAATTATTTAAATAACGTATTCTTATTGAGGTTTTGAAGTAAGGGATTGTGAAGAAAGTCTAATCATACATACCAGCACTACCACCTGCCTTTCTGCAGAAGCATAGCTGTAACATACAATTTTTCTGCCTGCATGAGACTGAAAGAATGGAAGCCTAAAATCGCAAATCAGACATATTATGTTCATAAATAAAGACTCTGAAGGGAATTCAATTCTCAGTGGAACTTTGAACAACTCAGGTATTTCAAGTTTGTCCAATTAAACTTTTAAAAGCTTTCAAACTTGCAAGTAACACTTGTAACTTTTTGCATAACATTTGACGATCAATTAAGGTATATCAGAAAAACTAAAAAAAATAAAGATTAACTAGTGGCAGGTATTTCTAGCACAGTGCTTCAACTCAGTCAACTGGCTCAGTTGCTACTGAGCAATAATAAGGATGTGGTAGATCTAAATAACTAGCAATTTTCCAGTAGAGGCATGAAAACAAGTACTCTGGGTGTGGTCCAATCTCATTCTAAGACAATTAAAATATTTAGCTCAAATGCAAAGGTCTGCAGCTGGTCAGATGAACTCCATTGCTAAGGGACTTCTTAAGGAAAAGGTCTGATCGCCTTTCAAATGTTAGGTTTCTTTTCTTAGACATGACAACAAGAGTCATGTCAACCTTCCTCTACATATAAACTTATTCATAATATCACTGAATCCCTCCTGGTTTTCTGTCATCATCTTCAAAACAGACTGAAAAATAAACAAGTTCAAGAACTGCAAGGTCTGAATATCCCAGTTTCAGGAAGGAATAAAGCATGGAATGATCCCCCACATACTGAGAAATTGAGATGCTTATGTTACAACTATGTTTAATTGCAATTATAACGAAGAACAAATTGTAATTACGATGACAGAAAAACAACTGACCCAGAGAATGATTAACACCAGCAAATCTAAATACGCAAGCACACGGCCTCAGTATCAACCCTCAGCTTTTTTCAACAGACCCCAGTCTATCAGTTTCCTTCTTTCAAAACAAAAATGTCCCCACAGGCAACAACTTAAATTGAAAAATGGACTTAACAAAATGTCCAACTTCAAAACACTAGCAATCCTCTCCTCCCTTGCAAACATCTAGGCTAACTAGGTGTGTGTGTGTGTGTATATTTAGAAGTTTGTTTTCCTGGAAGCACTTTTCATGTCTAGATTTCTGTTTTCTACTGTTCCAAATTTTACCACTCAAAACATCTCAGCAGTTACCTCTTGCTGAGAATGACCCGAAACTAGGAATTCATGTTCCTAATGGACATAACTGGACCATTGAAAAGGCGGGACCAGACCATTTGCACACACACAAAAAAAGCTTATCTTTACTTTTCAACAACAAAGAAATGCCAATTTTAAGTAGTAAAAAATTATAAAATTATAAAAAATCCACTTCCTGAATTTTACATCCAAGAGATACTGCATAAACTGCATAAATCACACCCTAAATACTCTGCTATCAATTGACTTCATTATTTCATTCTTAGAATGCAATTGCAAATAAACAAATTTAAAAGTTATTATGAAATAGCTCCACCAAAAATACAGGATTAGGGAATAGGTGTTTTTAAAAGTGTGCACAAGACAGTCACTTCAGACTACCTTTATTTTCCCTTCTCACACCTAGTAATAAAGACACAAATATATTTTTCTGTTGTGGGTTGTAACCATCTCTTTCCGCATCTCCCACAAAAAAAGTAAAAGTTGCCAACATGTTTTTACACACGTGCAAAAGTAAGTGTTTTACACGCATGTAAGAGTGAAAGCCTTTACAGATGTCTGCCCACAACCTATCTCACAAAGTAGCTGGACATCCAAGAATTACTGCTTTTGCTTTGCAGTGGCATACAATTTTGGATGAATAAACTACTGTCCTACTTCTAAATCCGAAAGAGTGGTACAGGAACTTCACAGGCAGCTTCTTCACAATATGCCAAAAAGCAGGGCACATCAGCTATTCGAGTGTCAGTGTTCAAATGCTACAAACAGCCAATTACTCAAGTCTAGCAAAGGTTTTCTAAATTTACATTATTACCAAATTTAATATGTAGACAGCTACATCACAGGCACAAAATATGACTCCTCAACATGCATTCTGATCATTATTTACATAAGTAGCATGAAATTTTAATCTTCAGGCATATGCTGCTATGCAATATTAATTATACTTCAAAACTACAGCTCTTAGAACCCACATGTATATATTGTAAACATCTTTAAGGACAATAAGGATGACAATCAAATAACACATTTTTGCCTAAAACAACTGGATAGTCCCTATTCTAAAAGTTATTTAAATGTACAAGCAAACTGGGAAGCACTGAACTTCCTCTATGTAAGAAGACATTTTCTATCACACTGCTGAGGATGACACTTTTTATTGTTTCCTCAGTAACTTGATAAAACACCTTATGGTTAAGGCTGCAGTAGTCTGCTAATTACACTGCTTACACATCCTCTAAAGTCTCTTCCTTTTTCATGGTATCATAAAATGTTTCTCCAAAAACACCAGACACCTTCTCTTACAAGTGTCGTTCAATGTCCCACATTACTGAGGGACAACCACATTCATCCTAACCTTACTTTTCTCTTCCTGTTGTAGTAAATCCGGGAAAAAGATCATTTTTCTAGATTCTTACGAAATATTTATTCTCATCCTTCCAAAAAAATGACATTTTCAATAGATCTGATTTACCAAAACTAATTACAAAATGTACTTTCTTGCCAAAAATCTCTCAATAAAACTGACATCTAGTGGGCCATATATAAAAACTACATACCAGAGAGAACTCAGCTCTTCTGTACATCCAAGAAGAAAACAACTTCTAAATTAGCTCTGAAGTGTAAAATACTGGGACATTCTGATGTGAACCTGCCACTTTAGGCTGCTAACAAAACACGAACTGTGTAGGGGTTTTACAAAGATAATTCCTGCGTCTGTGGAAGAAAACACTTCATGGATGACGGTTTTCATAATTTAACTCTTATCCTGAGGTGGCTGTACACCATGAAATCCAGCTTCAGAAAAGCCAAATGTTCATGGTCAATATCGCCATGAACAAATCTCTAAAAAAAGTCTTCCCTTGACAAGGATAACAATACATCAGCTGTTAACACAGGTTCTTAAACCAAAACCAAATGAAAATTCTCTGGTTAACTTCAGTTGATTTTAAACCTCTTTCATCTTTGGTTCTCTTTTTATGAAAAGGATGTATTACTTTCTTGTTAATTCAAGAGAAATGTCAAGAGACCACGGTTTCTTTTCCTTTCACGGTCAAGAGATTCAAGGTCAGCTCAAGATCATCTAAATGAACTAATCTGCAAATGTGCCTTGGTTCAAACAGTGAGAAACTGTTCTTAATGCAAAGTCTTATTCTGTTTTCATGCCTGGTTTAAGTCAGTATTTCCCACCACAACTATGCAGTAACAGTGCTTCACTAAACCATGAAGGCTTGAACAACTTCTGAAGCATCAGCTCTTCCCTATTAGGATTCTGACCAATTTTAAGTACGGTCCCATGCATAAAAAAACCCAAAGGAAGCTGGAAGAGGGAGACGAGAGAAATGGAAATAAAAGATTAAACAAAATGAATATGGAAATTTTAAATGCTTCCCACAGAAAGTAGCTTTACTACATGAAACAACTTATTGTTTCCCTCTGCTTATCCTTCCTTTGGAAACCTCTTTTAACTCCCTACAGTCCAGCCTTGACCTGAAAATGCTAAGACATTTGTTATTATGGCAGAGAATGTGGGAAGTCAACAGTGTAACCACTTATTTTGTAAAAGTTTTTGCTTCAGTTCCTTCTGAACCTGGGGTCCAACCAAACCATTATTCAGAATCAGAAATTCTTAAGAGAGAAAGTAAAACATAATACTAATATACAATGAAAATAATTTAAAAATTCATAAAGCACATGTACCTAAAGAAAACAGACACGCTTCCTGAGAAAATTAAAATCCTCAGGTTTATTACAGAAGGGAAAGATTTCAGAAATACAACTGGCTTTCATGTTTTTAAAAACAATGCTCATTTAAACCCATATACCTCTCCGTGAAGATAACTGAATGAACAGCTACATCCTTCAATTAAAAAAAAAATATTCTTTCCTTCTCAGAAAACCTATTTTATACATGAACCCTTCTCTGCATTGGGCTGATGTGAAGTGAATGGATGCTGAAAGCAAGTGCTGCACGTGAAGTCCTTTACCTGACTAGTTTGTTCTCAGGGCCAACGTCTCTGCAACCCAACTTTTCCAGTCTGCAGCATCTGTACGACTCATAATATGCACGAGTCTTCTCTCTTAAGTCTTCCATATTAGTGCAAAGCATCCTGCGAAGCTTTACAGTGTCACAGTGGCTCTCATTTTCCACTAATCAGTAAAAAGAAGATTTTATTATTATGCAGAAGTAGCAAAATACTCAAAAACAGCATCACTTATTTTGTTCACTAAATATACTTCTAGGAAAAGGTATCTTGTTGTTTATTATACCTCTTATACTTCCTTATCATTTCTAATGTACACACTGAAGTACTGTAAGTACAGTAACGTATTTCAACCCGTCCTGATTTCCTGTTGAGCTGAACAACAACACATTTCTCTCTTTTTTAACCCTCTTCTTTACTGACAATCACAAATGTTTGAAATTTGGTAGTGCTAGAGGCACTGTCACTACACTAACCTACCCAAATACTACATACACCATCTCATACCTTGATTCCAAGGATGTGTCAGTGTGGATGAAACTACCAGGTAGCACATGCCTCAGGTATTAACTGCTGAATTCCTTAAACTGTTGATCCAAAATACAATCAGCCTCGCATCAGTGAAACAGCCCCTTGTATTATTGGTGAATTTTATACTTCAACAACAGCAAAAATCTTGTAAAAATACTTTTAAGAATCCCCTTACCTTTTACAATGCCCCAAGGGTATTGACGAGCTCTCACCATTTTGTTTCCAATTTTCACCTTTTCCATACTTCCTACCACAGCAAATGGCAAATGACCCTGTAAGAGTCATACCAATAAAGTCCTATCTGTCAGCATTCTTATGTTAAAACAGAAAAACACTTCAGAAATAAATTAGGGAGGAAAACACCATGTCAGGAAAAGCCAACAGGCAGTTTCAAACCAGAAACCATTCTTAGGAGATTGGAAGGTACGCAATATCTACTGATAAAAAACTCAAACTACAATAAAAGCAGAAGGAGCAGTTGACAGACCCAGATGGGTGTGTTGCTAACTCAGGGGAACCTCAAAAGGTTCCTGCATGTCAGGAGGAATAAGCCCATGCCCCAGCACATGCTGGGGGCGGACTGTCCGGAAAGGTACTTTGCAGAATAAGACACAGGGGGAACGACCTGGTGAGCAGCAGGCTGTTCCTAATTCAGCAGGTCTGCCCCAATGGCAAAGGCAGCCAACTACATCCCGAGCTGCACTAGGAAGTGTCAGCCCCAAACAGAAACTGCTCTAGAACATATGACTCACATTCAGTTGGAGCTCACGTGACAATCACAGGCTGGAACCTGTGGTGTGGTTACTGCTGTGGGCTTGGCACAAAGCCGGGACGGGCACTGACTGCCTGTGTGCTGACCCACAACAGCTGACCAAATAAAGAAACAGCATTACCTGGAAAAGAAATCACTAGCAGAGCACGGAAGTGGTAAGTAACAAACCACCACATTTCCCCACAGCAAAAGAACCTGTTACTGATGGACAGCTGCACATTCTCACTCCCTGGCTGGGTAACAGAGGTTGGGACTGCAGAGCCATGGGCTCCAGGATCCTGGCTCCTGTTCCCTACTTGCAAACCCCGGTACACACAAACACGGTCATGTGCACCTACAAACGCATGCAGGAAAGCAGCAAACACAAAGTGCTCAAGGCAAAGCCGTGTAGCTTCACAGCCTTAGCTGAAAGCTGGCAGCTACCCCTGGGACAATCAGAAAGGACAACAGAAAATAAGAGTTACATCTGACTTTTTCATCCCCAGAGAAGATCTTTCCTAATTTCAAAAGAAAGTACAAAATAAAAGAAAAAAAGCAGGTGGAAGACTTGCTTTGATACAGACCAGAGAAAATTGTAGACATGAGGCACCTAAAATCTTCTTTACCAGATGTAAAATTGTATTTGTTGAGGAAAAGAGCAAAGTCAATCTGTCCATCTATAATAGCAATTATATATTAATTAATCAGATATTAGAAAAGCCATTTATTCATGAGAACCTCTTTTATGTTACAGATATCAACAGCAGAGGGACAGGAAGATTTGCAAGTAGGGAAGAAAAACCCAACACATAAGAGCTTTTAAAGGAGAGAGAAAAATAAACTCATGACATGCAAACTTACAAGCTTAAAGACAATGGCGGAAGCAGTGACATTTATCAGCATTAGAAAATGATGCTTTAGTGCTGAAATATCAATATTTTTGTCATTTACTTACATTTGTGATGGTATTAATTTCAGAAACGGTTTCGTCATCAGTAGGAAACTGGTATATCTGGATGCCATTACTAATTAATTCACTCATTATTTTCTTCTTGAATTCCTGTAGCTCAGTTTTAGAAATGCTGTCTGCTTTGCCTATAATTGGTATAATGTTCACCTATTAATGACATAAATTATATGAAATGTGTGAGACTTCAATTTTGAGGTGGCAATTTTTGTAAATAGAATTGTTTTCTAATAAGCTGTTTAAAATTTCCCCCACAGTCCAAACTTTTCCATCAACTGGTATCAAAGTTTCACAAACAATGAAAAATATTCTCATGGGCGTCATTTAACAAACTAGCAACCAATTATTTAATATACTTCCTTAAAAGTAATTGATTCTAAGAACAAGGAAGGAGGTCACATAGAGCAAAGCACTCGAAAGCAATGCCTACTTGTTAACGAAATGCCATTAAGTATTTATATCTCTGCTAAAAAAATAGATTAGTTTATAGCAGCAGGGGACATGACTCAGGTGTTAAACGAAAGCTGACAGTCTATATACACAAAGAAAAGGAAGCTGGCTACCAAACCCTGCCTACCCCTGAGCCTCTTCCTTGGGTTCCACTCAGCTACATCTTCTTCACCTCACCACTGCAGCACAGTTTCTCAAGTATCTGACATGAGCAGAGGAATGACAAAGGCTAAAGCATATTGCTTACCAGTCTTCACACTAATTGTTCAGAACACAGAATTCAGTTCTATTAAACTGCCCTATTTCCTACAATAGCTATGGCAGTAACCTGGAAGGCAGCAGATGCCAATTTTTTCTTACAAATACTATTGCCACTCCCAAAATACACATTTTTCAGAACTAAGTGCAAATAATGAATGCCAATATCTAAATATTTTGAAAGAACAATATAAATAACTCTTCCAGATTTCAGAAGATGAAGAGTTTTACAGAGTTCCTTGATCACAGATGCAAAAAGAAAGGAGAGGAGGAAAAAAAAGGAAAAAAACAACACACACTTTCTATTCTTCTGGACATTCTGTCTGAATGGAAATGCCTAAATGTCAAGAACAGATTCAAAATGGATATTTTTCAAGTAAGACTTCTGTCACAAGCAAAATGCCCCAAAGAAAAAGAAGCAAGCCAACTCTGAAGTATGACTTCTAAGATTACATTCATCTAGTCCTTAATTGTGTAGCATACACGATCTAGGCATACATGGGGTAAAATATCTAAAATCAAATAAAATGATGGAAAATATTTTTTTAATAACTGAACTCATTTAGAATTGTATAAACAATCTGTTACAGCTACGAGTCATTCACACCTTCAATCAAATTAGCTGAGGCACATCAATTTAGGTTTTCTCTAATATAGGTCTAAAAATGGATGGAACACAAAGTCCCCAGAATTAAATTAACCTCTACTCTGTTTCTTCAACATGAAACTTTTTCAAGCACTCATTAATTAGGAGAGAATTTCTTAGAAAACAAATAGCAGAGAAAGTCAACCAAGGAGAACAGTAAAAAGCAAAATCATCAGAAACTGTGATTACAGCTGTCAACAATGACATTAAGTCGCCACCACTGTATTAAAATTGAAAAGCATAAAATTTACCCTAGCTTTAGATAAGCAACAAAGAATGAAAAGAAATACATGTATTTGAAATAATTGTTGGTTGCAAGAGCAGGCTGATTTAAGCGTATCTCTGTGAATCAATACAAAAATTTCTCAAGATTCTTTCTGAAGGGAAAAAATCCAAACTAAATCCCCAAGATACTTTACTGACTTAACCATAACCTGTATACAACTCTGCAAGAATGAATTAGAACTGCAGAGCTCTTAGCTGAACAATCACTATTTCCAGCAAGAAAGGGTTCAGGAAAAGATTCCCTTTATCTGTGAATGAAACTTGGCTGGTCTGTGGTGATGCCATCCTAAGCAAAACTACAACATTTTCCAATGTCTAAATGCTAGAGTCCAAATGCTTAGCTAGTCATCCAATTCATAACAGAGAAAAATTAATTGACCATAGATACTCTGTTTTTTTCTTCAAGGACTACAGAGTACAGGATGAATCTCATCTATTCCAAGAACCCTCTCTACCTCTGAGCTGTGTAATCTGGTATTGTTTTGTAGCAGCAGACCGTAACAAAAGCACACAGTGCTCACTGTAGTGGATTTAGGAAGAAACGCAACACAGCTTTGGACGTAGATTTACACATCTGATGGATGCATGTGGCTGTACCATCTTCTCTTTATGGAACCCTGTACTCAGTAAATGCACCCAGGGACTTCCACATCCTGGGAATTCCAAGTTCTTAATTGCTGCTAGGAGAATGCAGTACTAAAAGCACCACAAACATGGCTCCACAACAAGATGGAAACCAAAGTACAGCTAAAGCATATAACTCATTCTGTGTGTATATGGATATTTCTGTAGTAAGATCAGAAAGAAGAATCCATTGCAAAAGGATAAAACAGCAGAGTTACATGTGGTTCACGCTCTCTCTGCACCAAAGCAGGACTAAGAATATTTGCAGTAAGTGGCTAGAAGCCAAAATTCCCCAAAGCATAATTACTTTTGGTTTTTCCTGATGGAAGTATTTTTGCAGGATGGTGGGACTGAAGGATCTATATCCTTTTCTTTTGAAAGAAACAGTTTTAAAGAACTTCAGTAAAGAAGAGAGGGCACAACCTAGAAATCAACAACATAGCACATAGAAATGACCCTGCTCTCCCCTACCTTTGTACCACCATATCTTCCCTCCGCTTGCTCTCTGCTATTGAGAAGTTCAAAATGCAAAATACATCCACAAACAAAATAAGAAAGATCTCAAATGTACTTATCAGCCACAAATGTGGACTAGACAGCTGATTTAATCCTTGTTATCTTGGAGAAACTTCTCACAAACAAGAAAATGCAGAAAGAAAATTTAGCAGGAGGGGCTCTAGTAAAGCACAAAGGAAAAGGCTAAAAGCACAGCAAATGCATTTAGGTTTTCAAATTTCTCAACATTTCAACAAATTAAATCCAAATAATATAAGGTTTCTTAAAACTGGTTAAACATTTAGCTTCATCCAGTTCACACAGTCCTATTATAGGAAGAAAGTTAAGGATTTAGAAAACGCAAGTAATTCCACTAGAAACTGCTATTTTAAAGCCTTCTAAACAAATCAAGATGTTAAAACACTACTGCAGTCTATCTTAGACAAAGCCACATTGGTGGGGTGCTCTGTTCTTGGCACATGCCTCTTCAGTTATCTATAATGAAGATCTTCACAGTGCTGCAGAGCTTTTTATATGCCAACTTTCCATCAGTCCCAAAACTAGAAACAAGCTTCATTAGAAATACCACAGCTCTTATGGAAAGTACCCTATCCAATCTCACTGCGATGTTTACAGTTTAATAAAACTAAAGTTGGTGTTACTATTTTTTTAAACTTCGTTGTGCTTCTTTTTTCAATGTTCTTGCTGGATGTCTCCTTTTGACTTGTAAATAAACAAGTGATGAACTGCAAACTACTTGCAGAGCCCATTTATTCTGAACTTAAAGTATACCAGTGCCAAAAAAACATTACAAAACCAAACACATCGATATAGAACTGAAAGGTGGTAGTGGACCTGAAAGCTACAAGATGCTTTAGAAAGTAAGACAAATTCTTGGAACTGTTTCCAAGTCTTACCTTACTGTCTAGGCTTCTCATAGTTAACAAATCTATGGTTTTTAGGGAACGGCCTGTAGGTGAAATGAAATAGAGGCAGACATGGATGCGAGTATCATGGTAGCTAAATAAAGAACGTATAACTTTCAGTTCTTCCTCGAGATAGGCTTCAAATTGTGCATCTATATAATCCACTATTGGCTGATAGCTGTAGGAAATAAAATTTAACAACCAGATATTAGCTACTCCTAAAAAGAGATCGACTAAGAAGGGAATTCTCTTGTATTGTTATGTGGATTTTTGCTTTACATGTCAAAAGGCTGGTCAAATAGGGCAGAAAATTCTGTGTACAGACTAATCCTTATTTCTGAAAAGCTACTCATAAAAGAATTGGGCATCTAATACAGACAAAACACTTCCGAGCGATCATTAGTGAAAAAAACTACATCAAGTTAATTATGATTATAACTGAACTTCCCAAGTGATGTTTTTAAATTTTTGCAATTACGTTGTCGAAATGCAGAACTCTTAAATATAAGAAAGATACAACAACCGCTTAAGTGCAAGAAAAGAAAGAATGTGCAACTAATAGTACCAAGAAACAGGATGAGCTTTATCTTCTGAAGTATTCTACGTGAGAGAGCTCTTAAACAATTGACAAAAACTAAAATGAGAAATGTTAGAGAATATAAATCTGATTTATATTAAGTACAGTTTAAGTACACTTCATCCTACTTAAAACCAGATCCTAATGTGCTTTCAAAAAGTTTTGCTAGATGTAGAAGCAGTGCACCCTTACATTTCTTCTGCTACACAAAGTTTATAAGCCAGATCAAATGCCATTGAAATCCAGAAGCAGGTGTTATACACAAAATTAACAGAACAAAAAGGCACTTCCTATACCACACACCAAAACCTCTAATAGCTATACTAGTATCTACTTGCATCTCCTTCATCCAATTCACTAGCAGTAGCTATTATCCAGTCATATCATAAGCCATAGCTCTTATGATAATCTTAAATGCAACTAACCTTCTTTTATTACATGAGTACCACCATTTAGGTACTCATATAGCATAAATTCTTTACAATTAAAGTGAAAGAAACAAAATCTGCTGAGACAGTTCAGTCTTGTAAAACCTTAAATTCACAAAAGCAGAGACTCAAAAAAAGTTCTGAAAGGCACCAGTGTGCTGCCTCTACATCTCCCGACTAAGCCATCCAACACAAAAAACAAAAGCCTTCGGTAATCCACGTGATATTACCTCCAGTTTAAGGTCTTCAACATGTTATAATCAAATTGTTAAAAACCCTGTAGGTCTAATCTATATCATCTTCAGTGCTTTATAATCTACTTGGCTGTTTAAAAACCCTCCCATTGACCTCCCTGCTTTTCTCCACCGCAAAAGAAACTACTGCATGTATATACATTTATAAAAGATTTTATCACCAAGAAGGGGGCAGAGTTCATCTGATTTATAAAACAATTTCCTACATGAGAAGAAAAATATGTTTACTTGACACACATGGAAAACAGTTAACCATCTGTTTGGAACTCATGTAAGACAACTACTTACCACAAAGCCCAAAATAAAATCAGCTTGCATTTAAGACCCAAACTTCAGCACAACATGGTGACAAGAGGGCACTCACCTATCTGCTTTGTTCATCTGGTCACCAAATCCCACTGTTTTTACAATGGTCAGCTTCAAAAGAACATTACTTTCCTGGAGTTCACAAGTCTGGGCTCTAAGTCGTACACTTGACAGAAAATGTGTTGATGGAGACTCCTCAAAATTGGTGTTAAACAAACTGCTCATCAAGGCTGATTTCCCAATTCCAGTTTCCCCTGAAGTTAAACAGAAGGGTTGGGGAAAACTTTTTGCACATCAAATAAACACATAATAAGCACAGAAATGGTACACAAAAACTTCTCAACTGATTTCTCTGAGCAAAATGTATTTGTGCATTCTTTCAGTGAGCACTAAATATATTTTCTTTTTTTTTTTTCATCCTACATATAAGGGTAAATTACCAGCATGAATAATGAGCAGAACAGTATCTTGACACTCTGGTTTCTTTAAAAGGGTGAACTAACTTCCTATAGATTTTTAAAAGTTAAGTAGCTAGCTGTGAAACCAGAGATTCAACAAAGGGTTTTTAAGAATAAGGGTAAAATACTAGAGCAAACCATTTGATACGTATGGAAACACTTCAGTAATATCACCTTGGAATTTTAGAATTTTTTTAATCTGAAGCTCTTTGTTATGAGTGTAAGCCCAGTTTTGGATTCAAAAGAATCCAAAAGGCTGCTGATAAATGAATAAATAACTAGCATCCATTTTCAACATTTTTTGGTCTTCATATTGTTCACCAAAATGATATATACAAACCCAAAGAATGGATATAAATAAACAAAGCTGGGACAAGGGGTGGAATTATAGTGCATGCTTAACATTAAAGAAACTGTTTAACACCACAATGGGACTTAAATTTCAGTCACTTCCTAAAACAGGTATACCACTAAAGCCTTAAAGCACCCAGATACTACTCACCAATGCAAAGAACGTTGAAGCAGAAGCCATGCTTGATGGATTTCCTCACCAGCTGGTCAGGTAAGCTATCAAACCCAACATGTGCAGACAAGGACAAAGTTCGACAGCCATCATTTTGCTACAGAAAAATAATTTTAAAATATCGATTAACAATGGCAACAAATTAATTCTACTAGAAAGCTAGAACTCATTCCTTATGATTTCACACACAACAAAGAAAAGCCAAAGTCTGGGAAAAAAAGACCTGCCAAATCAGCTTTATACCATGATTTGAGAAAAAATTAAAATTTCCTTTACAGGACGATTTGCAGGCTTAAAATAAAGTCCAGGTTTTGCAAAAAAACCCAAACAAACAAACAAACAAACAAAAAAACCTCAACCAAACAACCTTATGAAACATGAATAAAATAAAGTAGACAAGTCTAACTGAAAACGTAAACTGAAAAATGTAGGGAGAAAACACGTCACAGTTGGTTTGCTCTTAGAAATTAGGAAACAGTATTAAAAACAATCTAAACATCAGAATTCGAAACAGAGAGCATAATTAATCAGAGGAAGGTGCATGTTATCAAACAGAACTCATTCTGAGAAGCTGGAACTGAAATTGCTATTTATGTAAACTAATACATTATCCACACTCACTATATGCACCAGAACTTTGAGATAGCATTATATCTATTTCAATCTAGAACCATGACATCAAGGCAGTGAGCATACTAAAAATGCATAAGGCTAAAAGGAAATATCTTGGTTCATACAAATGAACTGTATTTTTACACAAACATTACATATCAGAAGTAGAAATGGTGACAGGTCCATGCTACTCTTTCTCTTATATCTCCAATCCACATGGAATTGGAAACCATTACTGTTTCCTGTGAAGATGCACACAGTTAACAGTTGGAAATTTTTTAGTTTAACACTTAAAGCCCATAAAAGTGGTACCTTTTCTAATGGGTATGCATAGCAAGACTCAGAATTCTTGTAGATAAAAGGATATGGACATTCCTCACAGCAAATACCCATCCTCTTCTTGATTTGCACAGGACTTCCTTGTATGGGACTACAAACTGCACTGCACTAACTGCACCAACCCTCATTTTAGACTACTATAATCAGATAATTCCATTTTAGACTAACACGAAGGAAAATGCATATGCAAAGTGAACAATTTAAAGAGAAAATACGACATATCTGGATATTAAAAAAAAAATTAATGTACATTCAAAGGGTGTCTGAAAACAAAATTTCTCAAGGCATTCTACCAAAAGAAAACTACTATTATAAAGTGCTGAGAAACACCAAAAACTGTCAGTATAATGTCCATTTAAAAGATAAGTGTATCTGAGACAGAGTGGCTGCACATCAAAGAACCCTAACTACTCAGTCTGATACTCAAAGCACCTCCATTGGCACTAATGTAAGACAGTTCCTCTAACACAAACCATTCAGCCTCCACACCAAAAACCAGTGCAAGAGGCTCAGCATGACTGCAGAAAGGAGGCCCTTCATCTTCACGTCACCAGGAGAAATCCCAACCACGCTGGGCTATCCTCAAAACCACTGCACTGCCATAACTCTCCAACGCAAAAACGCTTGCAGAAATAAATTTATTTCCTTCTGAGATAAATTACTTTGTCAGTAGAATTGCCTTGTTCAGGTTTATGCCTCAAGGATCTCAGACCTGGGGGAGGTTAACAAAGCTTGGGGAGAAGGATGTGCTAATGATAGTGGACACAAAGAATGCAAAATTTGCGGGCCACAAGGACATTTGGCAGAACTCCCAATATAAGGAAGAAACTAACAAAGCCAACGCAGCAACTATGCTGAAATCAGCTCGAACTGACTCAGCTCCAAGGCAATTTTGGCAGTAGGAGATTGTGACCACCGACTCACGGCCACCAACTCAAGAAACCCACCAACTCAAATGAAAAGACTGCGAATGTGAACTAATTAGCATGACAAACGAGAGAATCACTAACCAACAGAAGGCAGAACACTAATGAAGAAAACTATGCAACTAGTAGCCAATGACCCTTGATTTCCTTGTTTGCTTAAATGTATAAATGTAGTTTTGATGACTGGGCAGCTAGCATTTTGTGGGCTATCACCTAGCACCCTACTTTGCACAAACTAGAATAAAGAAATAGAAGTACTTTGTCTCAGAGCGTAAATTGTCGCTGCCTACCAAGCAGCCAGCCCTCATTCAGGACAACACCTCCCTTCCTTACGGAAGAACCACTGTGTAAACCTATTCCACCTGACAGCAACTGAAGCATTCTCTTAATAGAAAAGAAGTAGCCTACATTTTTCCTTCTCAAATTTTCCAAGGACATCGGGTGTTTGTCCCTAACGTCAGCACCTCATACAGCTTCACTCTGCTATTGTCTAACAAATACGCAGAGAAATTAAGTCCACAAAACTGACCACATGATACCTGCATTCTTACTGCTTCCAAAAGAAATATCAGCTAGCTGATCACCTAATTGATCTAAATCACATCTCATTCCTTCCTTCAACCTCTTTTTTAAAAGCTGAGCTAATTTGTCTGGATTTCTCCGGATTCATTACACTCGATGGGGCTCTGAGCAACCCGGTCTAGTGAAAACTGTCCCTGCCCCGAGCAGAGGGGTTGGAACCAGACAGAGTCTTTTAGATCCCTTCCAACCAAAACCACTCTACGATTCTATGATTCAATCAAATATTTTGGTTTATATAAAGTTGTCTTGCCCATTAAAAACAGCATGAAAAAAAAATCATAGCCTGAGATGCTGTACCATTGAAAAACTATTCTTTCTTTCTTTCAGAAATAAACTAAGAAAAAAATTATCTTTTAATTTTGCCACATATTTCTGACTAAAACCGCACAACACCATGTCGTTCCGAAGCAAAACCTAGGTCTCAGTCTACATGCACCACTCTGCATAAGCCTCCGGAAAACCAGACCAGCAGTCCAAGCAAGAAACTAGCTTGCTACTGGGCTCCTAGAGGTGACTGAAATTTGCCCTCCAAAACTTGAAGAAAACAGTAATCAGTGCGTGGTTAGGCAGGAGGTGAGGGTCCCGCCAGCCCCAGGCGGCTACGCGGAGGCCCTGGGAAGGATGCCGCGCCCTCAGCCGCGAGGGTGGACATCACCACATTAACGTGCCCGTGGGCACCCCAAATGTGACTCTTCCGAGCCCTGAGTTTTCCACTACTACCGACAGGCATAGGAACTACGCTCCAGGGGGAATAACGCTCCAGCACTACCGTGTGGATGGGTTCAATGTCTTCAGAGCATAAAGCTGACAGCTTTGCCATTACACAGAAGCAATTCTTCAGTAGCCAAAATTCAACTTATTACTTGGAATACGCGATACGCCACGGGAGGGCTAAGAAGGGTGACATCTGAAAACAAGTTCCTTTAACAACAAGTGTCCTAAAAGCCTGGCAGCTCTGGGAACTGGACGGCGTGAGGAAGGAGCCTTCATCTCCGCCGCTGACCCGACCCCCACCCTGACGCGGCCCTCACCAGCGCCGGCACGGAGCCGGGGCAGCGCCCGGTTCCCCGCAGCGAGGTACAGGTGGCACTTCCACCTCTTCGCACGGTGTGACAGCCACCCTCCTTCTCCTCCTAGTGCCGGCACTGCCGAGCCCCTCCATCCCCTCAGCCGCGCCGGGCTCACGCCCAGCGCAGGGGCTGCTCACCAGCCGCCGCCCGCACCGCGGAGGGGACTTACCGGGTGCCGACCGGCATCGGAAGCAGCCATGGCCCGGCCAGGCGAGGCGGAGAAGAAGGGAGGAGAGCAGGGAGGGAAAGGCACAGCCGAAGCTGCCGCCGAAGGGGAGAGCCACGCGNGAAGGGGGGAGCCGCGCGGCGGGGAGGAGCGCGGGGAGGGGATGCGCTGCGGCTCCGCCGCCGAGGCGGGCGCTGTTGGCGGGCGCCTCCCGGCCGGAGGGCGGCGCGGTGCCGCCGCCGCGGCAGTGATTGCCGGGCATGCTGCCGCCGGGAGGAGGGGCTCGGGCAGCGGCGGCTCTGCCGCGCCCGCACCACCACTGCCACCACCATCACCAGCAGCGGCAGTAGCAGCAGGAGGAGCGCCGGCGGCGCGATGGGGTAGCGGCGGTGATGGCGGAGCCGGCGGAGCTGCAGCAGGAGTCAGTGGTGCGGTTCCTGGCGGCGCGGGGCGGGCGGGCGCGCAACGCGGAGCTGCTGGAGCATTTCCGGGACTGGCTGAGCCCCGCGGAGCCCTCCCGCCGCGCCGCCGCCCGGCACCGCTTCAAGGAGCTGGTCAACGCAGTGGCCACTGTGCGCCAGGAGCCCGGCACAGGCGTCAAGTACGTGCACCTCCGCCACCGGTACTGCGCCCCGGAGCCCCCCTCCGCCGCA